>WAAD01002689.1:3538-58850 GCA_013389945.1 Fregata magnificens
TTGCTCAGTGGTGCGTCATTCACCCAAGATGCAGGATGAGTGCATCCCTACACTCCTCCACCTCCTAGAAGAGCTCCTACATTCTGGCAGTGTTGAGCAGCAGAAAGCCCCAACTCTCCCACATTTGTCACTTGTGATAAACTTCCTCCTGTCATGCTTTAGAGGACGTGCTCTGGCAAGTCTTCTCAGCATTCCTAATGAATCAGGCCATACATAAAACAAGTGAAGAAGGAGGTACCTGCACTTGACATAGTTTTATCACACTATTTCAAAACTCAGCAGGGCTGTTCTCGTGCATCCTGCTGGGATTCCAACTGAACTGCTATTTCAAATACATTTCATACAAATCAGCTTGGGAGATACCACCAAAAAAAAAGTTCATCAGTGAAATAAAAAAACCCCTTGCTGACTACTTTCTACCATAATAAAAATTAAGGACCTGAACAAATGAGTGACAATTTATATAACCATTTAAAACGCGCAAGTAGTGGTAACAGTGTATCTACCTGCTCTAGAAAGACATACATTAAAAGTAAGGCTTAAATTTAGTTCCAAAACACCATGTCATGATGCTCAAAAAGCAATGACAATCAACCTTTTCCTAGGAAAGTAAGCAAAAATACAATTGCAAAACAATTAAAATCATTACTTGAATCAAGGTTTTCTGTCTGTTCACCTAAATAACGATTGACTTTTAGTTGTTTAAATTACTTAACAAATTAAATTGTTTAAATTGTTTAAATATTTAATTCTAACCACACTACTCAGTCACAGTATCATGAAAAACACCAACTACTGTCACAAAGATGGCTCTTTTTCTCTAACACCTGATTTTATTACATGCAACCAACAAGACCGGCAGACAATTTAAACAATAGGAGGCTATGAAGTGCTATGTCTGTTTTCCATCAAATCCTTTGGCTCAACGTAGAAAGTGTTTTGCATCCTGGCACCTGAGTATTTTCTGGGTAAGTAAAACCACGTAAGCCTTCAGACAGCTCAGGAGCAGCAAGCAGAAACTCTCCGGGCTCCAGTCAGTATCCAGTAAGCGGAACAACCTTGAGGAGCTGTTTGCTGCCAGCATCATTTGAAAGCATTCTGGCCAGCTTTAGCTTGCCACTCAATACTGCAAAATCAACAACACTATGTAGCAGGCCTAAGCCCAGCCCCCTACTCCCACCAATTTAATGGCCTTGAAAGGTGGCTCACAACCCAGAGACTGACACAGCTCACAGTTTTTAAGAATATTGTCTGTCTCCCTGTCCATGGGAATCCTCTGAAAGTGTCCCTTAGAAATGAGCCATCACTCTGCCTGTAGACAAGGGGAATAGGTTTTTCCAAAACTTGTACTTCTGTGTCAGCTGGGGAGTTAATGTTTGTGGGTTCTCACTCCTGATTCATTATCACCAAGCCGCTCTCTTTCTATTACAGCTGGTATGTTTGCTGTCTTGGTGACCAGATGGCAAGGAAGACATTTTCACAGGAACTTGCTGATCTCAAGGGACCAGGGATGATCAGTGGTTCTGACTATTCTGCTCTAAATTTTCCTGTTGTAAATGGATAAAATACCCTAAACAGTATAAATTACCATTTGTTAGATTTTCTGCAAAACTATTATATCTTTGTTGTTGTTTTCTCTTGAAGCAAATATTCTTTATAAACGGATACCATCACACACAGTTTCCTTATAACCCATCTATACCTCCTAACGACTATCAGAAACATCGTATCAGAAAGTGGCAGTGTGCTTTCATTTTATGTGTAAACTATTAAAATAGATGTTCCATGAAAAATGTTATTTGTACATTAGCAAAAATATGCCCAGTTTTTCTTGGGAGAAGTCATATTGTTGTTATTCGATTTGTTTTTCAGTTTCACATATTATTACCAAAAATACCGCTCTGGCAAAGAGGCACTTCTCTGCATTGGTATCAATTCTTTGCAGCTGAGACAGAAAGGACACTACTCACTCTGTACATCTTGGAAAGCTTTGAGATATTCTACAGTGAGGAGTGGCTGAGGCAGTTCACGGATGAAGAGTTTTAAAAGACTTGCTGCATCATGTTGCTTTACATTTTCCCAGTTGAAAGTCCCTTCATAAAATTTTGCTTCCAGTTCTTGGCAAAGACTCTGAAAGGCGGTAGATACAGAGAGCACCAATAACACTTGGCTGCTGGAGGTCACGCATTATACACACAGCAATACTTTCCATACTTCGAAAGGGGCAAAAAAAGAGATTTGTGAAATATCACTTAACTCCAGCTGCTGCTGATCTTTTGCTACAAAAAGATAAATTGAGGATCAGAAGCACTGAAAGCAAACACATAGTAATAGGCAGCAGACGGCCAAATCATATAGGAAGAAATCCCATGGGCCTGCCCCAGGACCATATGGAATATACTATAAGAACCAGATATGATACTCATCCACGTAAGGGTTATGACTTCCCCTCCCCCACATATTAAGATGTGGCTGATATACATAACAATTCTGAAACTGCTACTAAAGGGTGTTGCTGTAACGCATGCATGGCCATTTTCATAAACAAATATGGCAATTATGCTTGTTCTCCTATCAAAACATACACTAAGGTGAGGCTGGTTCTCTTTTTTAAAAACAGGGAAAAGATTTTTGTGACTGGATAGCTGGATGTCTTGCCATCTACAGGGAACTCCAGACCGCTAGGCACATACAGCTTTGCCTAGCACTGGATGTCAAACATGCCCTGTATGGAAGGAGACTGTACTGCAAAACATGAGGTCATGCAGCAGAATAAACAAAACTGCAAGTCTCAGTGATACCTCATAAATCTGGGGTTGGGAAAGGGCGGCATACTGTTGGCAGCCGACATTACCATATACCTGCCTTGCTCCCATGGCAGTGCTATTACTGGGTTTTCAGAGGTGGATGAATGGGAACATGCTGCAAAGACTGAGTCCTTCTTAGTCTCCCATTAAGCATCAGTCCTGGCCTTGCACCCACTTCATTTATTTCCCAGTATGGCAGAGTGGGAAGTGGCCTCAGTATAGGGCCAGTGGCCCTGAGGCACCTCTCACAAGTCCCTCCCTTCTTCTTGCCTCAGTTCTTCCAGACAGAAGATGAGGACAGAGACACTGGCTTGTTTTGTAAAGTATGTGAAATGAAGTGAGGGAAAGTGCTACGGAAAAATATGGCCTTAATTATTTATCTGGACAAGAAAGGCACATTGGATAGAGGGTACTAGATACATTTTTAAGATACTGTTCTCATTGAACTTAACTTTGTCCAAATGGAAAATGGATCTATTTCCAAAGAAAATGTGGACACTCAGGTTGACATGAAAGTTGGATGTTCTCAACTGTCCTCCAGACAGATCTTCTGTCTCCACTGATTACGTAGGGGGTTAAAAGGTGCCAAGATCCTAACTCAGATGTCTAAAGTCAAGTGGGTATGATTTCCTGCTCATCAACAAAAGCAAGCTTTAGAAATAAAGATGACAATTCTCCCTCTGAGTCTCATCAGCTCATCCATCCACATTCAGACCAAATCACTGTGGCAAATGCAATATTAAACAACTAGATAAAGTGAACTGCTTTACCTGAGAGGCAAGAGCAGAAATGTCAACTATGCATCCTAATGGACCAATGCTTAGATTTTAAAGTAAATGTATTTAACTATGGGGTATTATAGATATGCAATGCAATTTTTAATAACTCCTCTAAAATCTATAGAATAAGATAGTAAAATATTTTTTCTTGCGATTGTCCATGCCCTTCTATAAAACTACATAAAGAGGAAAATATTTTCTTTTTCTATAGGAGAAAAAAGGTTAAGAAAATTAAGAGAAAACATCAGTCCTTTAGTATGCTAAATTCTTTGTTTTTCTATAAAGTTTTCCATTTGAATAAGTAAAGGAACTTAACATCTTTGCTAACAAAACAATTGCTTAATTCAAAGAAGCAGCTCCTGCGAATAAATAGGCAAAAAATTAATGAAAGTCAAATAGTGAATGATCCTCTGCCTGGGAAATGTATTAAACTGATAAAATCAAAGAAAAAACAAATAAACAAAATCACTCTGAAATCATTCCAGTATGCAGAACTGATGAAAAGTGGAAAATAAAGAATGGAGGAAAATTGTAAAAAAACCCATATCTTTCTTACTGGTAAATAAACAAAGCCAGTTTCCATAATATTCCCTTCTTTCAGTTGTTTCTAATGAACCAGCTGCTGGCCCAAGTTCTACACAACAGAGGCTGGCAGATGTCTTCGGACAGCTGAATCCACTTAAATGGTTCTTTCTGTCTAGAATTTAAGGCCAGTTCAGAATGTCTTTTTAACACATTGACTCTTGGCGTGAATCATACTGTGTATTTGGTTTCCCACATTAAGGCAAATACTTGGGAAGAGTCTGCATGTAATTGGCACTCACTCTGCGAAGTGTCGGTGTGCACAGACGTGCCTAACAAGATTGCACTTAGTGAGTTGAGTAGTTATATTGCTGTTCATAAAAATAAATGTGAGAGGTTCTTCAGTGCATGCTGGATGCCTTGCCCTGTAACACACGTTAAGTCTAGCCATTAAAATAGGCTCACAATGCCAGAGAAAAGCTTCCTCCCGGGGTAGAAAGACTGTGTATGAACTGTTCAGATGATTAAGCTGGTTCAGGGAAAAAGCAAAAGGCTGGAAAGCTCATGCCAAGAATTAATGAGATTTTGGCACAACTGAATTTGAAACGTAGCCTTGACTCTCCTTTAAACTTGAACTCCAGTCTTCTTCCCAAAACTATGCTGGATGAAACCATCAGCCTTCTGGCTAATATAACTCAGTTTTCTCTGTAACGAGATTTTGCTTTTTGTTTTTGAAGATTTTCAAAACAACTTGGTGTTAAAATATATTTGTATGACAAAATAAAATTAGCAAACACAGATAAGTTTTGGGGGATGTTGAGAATCTGTGCAATGTTTTACCTTTACTCTTGTTGCAACTCCTGGTATTCTAAGAAGTCCTTCTGTTTCCAGAGTTGCCTCTTCTATCTGGGCAATCAGCTGTCAAACACAAACCAAATTGCATGAACAAAGATGCCAATTAAAAATTACTGATAGATAGTTCTGATATATTGGAGCCTTTATGTATGTGTGTGTGTGTGTATGTGTATGCATGCATTTGTGCACGCACATATGTAACAAGCAGACATACAAACAGTTTACAAATGGATTACAGTTGTAGATGTAGAACAAAACCTTTAATATGGCTCTTACTCGTTTTATGAACTCTATTAAAGAAGAGTTTGTTTATTTTATTAAAAAAGAAAAAACTGTATTTTTTAGACCTCCTTCAAGTCTCCTCCAAAGACTGAAGCTGTTTTTTTCCAAAATTACTCTGGCTTCAAAAATAAATCCCAATTACTACCCTTGTTAAAACGTCTCCAAATCAAAACAATTAAGGTAACATTAGAGATACAATACTAACTTTCTCACAAATACTCTTCTTTACGACTTTACCAGAGAGGAACTAAGTACTTTTAGGCTTTAAAGAAGCCTCAGTTTTGCAAATATTGGCATTCTCCTAACAAACTCAACACTTTGCAATCCTACACGTGGCTTAGATAAATTGGTAGAAATTCTGTAAAAGTACTTAAAACACGTATCATAAATTCTATTTCTCTAAGAGATATGCCTAGAAGTATTCACTGA
The DNA here is from genome assembly GCA_013389945.1 of Fregata magnificens. Taxonomy (NCBI): domain Eukaryota; kingdom Metazoa; phylum Chordata; class Aves; order Suliformes; family Fregatidae; genus Fregata; species Fregata magnificens. The sequence goes on from WAAD01002689.1 coordinate 9,213, forward strand.
AGAATGGATCTAAGAATATTCAAAAGAAATTTGTAAACATCAAAAGTTGATGACATCATTTTAGCACAAATGGTTCTCACAATGTTTAACTAGGGCAGCACCTTTGTTACATACCTTCCTGTGCCAGTAAAAAAAATTATGCAACACAGATGTGTTTTCTCCAGCTACAGAAATTAATGGGGGTTTACCTACCACCGTATTTATGTAACTGATAAATGCCATGAAAAAGGTCAGACAGAAAAAGTCACAAAGTTAGGAAACAGCACTAAAGGTGTCACTCTGGTATATTTTCCTTGGTTAAAAAAAAAAAAAAAAAGAAAAGAAAAAGAAAAAGTGCTAACTGGCCACATCCAACTCTCACCGCACCCGGCTTACACCAGAGCAGTGGCTGCCACTCTCATGTGTTGGGCCAAAGACTCCGTGGGCATGTTGTGCATGATGATGATTTGCCCCCATCCCCACGTCTATGGGGAGGGGAGGTCTGGTGGTACTGCCGGCGGCCACGACTCCTTCGCACACACTCAAAGTGCCCCCTTGGCAGGCAGCGAGAAGTGCCCGCTGGCCACCACCAGCCACCTGCCTACGGGAAATCCCCTCTTCATCTCTATCAGGGCTGCTTTGCATTGCTTCACTAAGCAGCCCAGAGAGCTGAATTACTAACAGCAGAAACTTCTGGTGGAGATACATGGATCGGTATTACCCTCAGATCTTCCAGTCGGAAAACCCCTAGCCAAAATAATGTCATTATTTTTAACAGTAATTCCTCATTGAAATAAAAACCAGGTGTATCTTTAATTAAAAGATTTTTTTCATTAAGCAGCCTTCCTATTAGCTTGGTTTGTTTCATTTCAGCGATAACCAAGGTACATTTAAAAAGCAGTACGCACAAAAATGTTCTTTCTTGCACTTTATATAAAGCCCCTATTCTTGGAAAGCACATGCTGTAGAGAACAGGCAGAAGAAATGGGAAACGCTTTATTTTCATATTCTCGTTTAAAGAAAAACTGTATTCCAAACGGTGTCTGCACCTTGCAAAACAAATCACACCTATAAACTAGAAATGTTTATGTAGAATTTTTTTCCTGAAGAACTATGCTTACTATGTTGCTAGGATAGCACAGTGATCGATCACTTTTTGTCATTTGATTTCTTTTTTTCTAGATAGCATCTTTCCCAGAAATGTATTTTTACACTGAGGAAGTAATTTCTGGCGTGAACGACACAGCAATAGTTTTGAGAGAGTGATGCAAAACTACTTTGAGTTTTCCGTTTCTTGAAAAACAACTTAACAAGCAGGTCCCCAAACCTACTGAAATGGTGATGACACAGCACTGAGTTTCTGTCAGTGTTAGGACAGGTCCACACACTGTGGTCTCTTCCTTCTCATGTAATGAGACCTGCTATGCATGGGCCATAAATCCAGGGTCTCCATCATCTTTCCTATTATCTTCCCCATTACCATGACATGATACGGGCCAAAGCATCCCCCCATGTACTAAAGCAACAAATCTTCTCGAAAAGGGCAGTTGCCACCACCAGAGGCAGTTATCCAGCCTGATGCCCACTCCTTAGCTACCTGCCTCATGGCCCAAATCACTTCTGAAAGGAAAAATAACACTTCCTAGGAAGGCAGGTTCAGCCTGTGGGCCAGGGATTAAGAATTTCTATGGAATTTCAAGTATCTGAAAAAATAAAGGGCAGCCCAACTGATGATGAAAGTTACATCACCGTTATGAAATGGAATCTGGCTGCAGTGGGTTCTTACATTGATTGTCAGTTTTCACAGGCTTATTAGTAAACTTGCCTAAATCATGGAGACCAGTCGTAACAAAAACCGAACTTAATCCCTTTAACTTAAAATAGGTCTGATACAAAGCAAAGTATCACGTTTACTGAATTAATGAGTAAAGCTGCAAATAAAAGTTACAATAACTTTCATTGATTAGAGTAATACAGTGAAAACTTTGCTCCAGGGAGCAAACAAATTCAGGACAAAATGTTAGTTATTTGTCATTTGCAGGTATGTAACAAGTTGACTTGTTCCTGCCTATTTACCTTTTGAAAAATCAGTGGTATCTTTGTTCCTGGCACCTTCTTCTGATCCTGTTCCAGTAAAACTGACAGTGGGACACCAAACAAGCCAGAGTCTGAAGAATAAAGCAAAAGAAACTGAGATATTATCTACGTCTGTTCCAATACACGTGATAACGGCATAAATCACATTTTTGAAGTGATAAGCTTATTCAGAGCTATTGACCTTTTGTTCAAAGTGTTTGAATGTCTTCATCAAGTTATTACACAAAGCATTCTGGCTCAAAGGAGTCATTCATCTCTTCCTTCAACCATAAATCAGAAGTCTTCTGTTTTGACTGCAAATTGCCAGCCACATACTCTGCAGTACAGTGAAGCAAACTGCATAAATGAACCATCTGCATGTTTCTGGTTTACAGAATGGGTGTGATGATGACCCTGCAATGGAGATCTTCATCGCTCAGTGCAAGTTATGATAGCTAAGATGCAAATAGCATGAGTAAAATATCCAGAAATTTGGCTACTTAAATGAGACAGATGTAATTATCACCCAGTTACTCTGAACACTCCTCTCTATGAGGGTTTTGAAAGAAGAGCTTTTAAACCCTTGTGCTTTTGCATTATACAACACCAGTAGGATAGCAAGATCACCATCTTGCCAAAGGTGTTTTTCCTTTTTTTTTTTTTAATAAAAGCAAAAGTACAATTAAGTCTTAGAAAATGGTCTTTACAACAGTGCTAAGGCAATGCAAATTAAAAAAAAAAAAGGAATCTAGTCTCAGTTAACCTAGTCTTATGCAAAACTAGCCTTAGTCTTCAGGTAAATGGGACTCCCATGTGTTTATGGCCCAGCTGAACAGAAGTGAATGACCATTAAAAGAGAGCTATTCTAGTAACTGCTTACCCCAGGTTTGCTGACATAGAACTTCTCTGTCAGAAGTACTGATAATTGCTGTATGTGCAATTTTTCTGAACAGCATATAACACTACATGTAGCTAAAAACTCCTGCTTGGTATGATACCATGCCAATATTGAGCACAGAACAGCTGTAATTACTAAAAAGATGTCAGCCCTTGAGGGAATGTGATATACGGCAAAGAAACATCAGTTTCAGTGCCAAATTGGGGAGTTCTTGTATCTCTATCAGCATAAAAAGTCTACCTATAAAATATGTAGAGAGTCATACATACACTCAATACCCATACCCCATAGTTTTATCACCTTGAAGATCTTGTCAATAACAAAAGTTTCTACTGAGATGAAATTGGAGAAACAAACTGTAGCAGGTCAATAGAAAGGCTGGGCTGGGCACAGCACAACATTCCACAGAAGAATTATGTTTTCATCATCTTTATGTATTCAAGCACAAAGGGGAACAGCCAATAGATTCACCATTGTGTGAATCAATAGGCCAAACAGCACTTCAGGAGTGAAGAGGTGAGGGTCAGGTAGAGCAACAAGGCACTGAAGGTATTGCATTGCAAAAGCAGATTTGTTTGGCAGAAAGGGTGACATATTGTCTATTTCCTAAACATTTCTATGAGTCTAGCCATCTTTTTTAACTTGGGGAAAAACAGGGGTTTTAATCAAGTCAATGGTTTTTTTGACTACCTGTCATTCACATAATAATGCTATAAGTGAAATTCAATTATCAATAAATTTGATAAGAAGAATCAATTAAAACTAAGACCCAAAATACAAGAAAAGAAAGTGTTTTCTCTCTGTTTATTAGTGAAAGCACAAACACTTCTGCAACAAGAAAATGCTTTTAAGGGATCAAGGTCTCATAGATGTTTCTGTGTATGCCTTTTGCATTTAAAAAGTTATTTTCTACTACTGTACAGCGAAGAGCATATTCTGAAGAATCTGTTGTACCTTGCTGTGTATCTCTCAACCCTCTCTGTTGCTTCCAATTATTTAAAGTGAGCTATTGCACTGTCACATTCACTGAACCTTGACAACAGGGTTTTGGCCAAAGCAGACTCGTGATTAACTAGGAACACATTTCAAGCTCTTGTAAAGCACTTAGCAGAAGCCAGAAATACAGAAAACAAACAAAGCACTGAAAACGTCTAGCATCTTGAAATTGGTTTCCATGTGTCCTATGTTCCCAAGAAAAGCACTGTGATTATACATATGCTCCAATGGCTTGCAGAGCAAAACGATGCTTTGCAGCTGTCTTGCCATCCTCTGCAACAGCCCAAATCTTCCACTTAATATGATGCCATTCAGCATAAAAACTGCGTTATGGCCTGAGTAAATATTGGATGGGCAAGGCCTGTGTGACACAGGAAAGTCTGTACCAGACAGAAGAGGAAAGCAGGTAACAAAGGCTCCCAGCATCTCCAGCCAAGAGCAATGAAAGCAAAAAAGTCAGGTAGAAGTAGCACAGGAAAGCAGCAATTGAATACCCACAAAAGGCACATACCCCTGCCCTCCCAGGGAATACATCAGCACATACAAACTTCTGTGAAGCAATTCTTCCTGCACAGCACACTACTAAGATAGTTCCCCTTCCTCACTCCTTGGTTTACCTGCTCAGTGACTGACCTGAGTTTTAACTTTAGACAGAAAGCACAGTCCCGTAGCTGGAGTGACTATGTGCGTGAACTTGCTTAAAGTGTGCCTTGCGTTCAGGCATATAATTAAATGCTGCTCAGGACCTATGTTACTATTTATATATTAATATAATTTTTCTGCTGGAAAATCATTAAGAACTGGATGCATTTGTTTTATTGGATTAAAACAGACCCATTTGGTTCCAAATATGAAAGACCGACTCACCTTTGGTTTTGATTTTTACAGCTTTTTGCTGCTTGAATTCTATCCCAAGTATGTCATAGAGAGCAGTTAATTCAATCAGTGCTAAAGAATAGACTTTCTTCATGTCCTGAGGGGCCAGGTCACCAATCTTTGTGGTACCTGTTTTGTCCTTCGGCAGCCTGAAATTCTAAAAGGAGAGATTTGCAGCTGAGTGAATAATCCAAGTCATAACAAATTACTTAGCTCGAAGGCTGTGCTTCCTTCAGGGCACAACCTTTCATCATGAAGCCTGCTGTTACTGACTAAATCACAGGGGAATCCCCCAAATAGGTTGAAAAGCAGATGATCTTAAAATCATAGGAGGATTTAGGTTCCTAGTGACTTCTGGAGGTCATCTAATTCAACTACCTGCTCAAAGCAAGGCTAAATTCAAAGTCTGATTGGGCTGCTTGTTGCATTGTCCAACTGAATTTTGAAAACTCCCAATAACCTCTGTGGACACCCGTTCCAGTGCTTAATGCTCTCATAGGAACTTTTTTTCTTCGCAAACCAGAATTTCCCCTGTAGTCATTTGTGTCCATTGCCTCTTGTCCTTTTGCTGTGCACCTCCAAGAGTCTGGCTTTGTCTTACTTGTAACCACCCACCACCACCACCACCTTCTGCATCCTTTTGCAATTTAGAGTGGTGGAAATGGCTGTCCATGAACAATCCTATGCATGTACAATTACCACAGAAATCCCTCAGCACTTATGCACACAAAATAACATATTTGGCTGCCATATAAATGATAATAATAAAGGGGTTCCCGTCTTAGGGAAGGGGGATCCTTAATTATGGCTCATTTCTACTGCACTAAATGCTCAGAAGCTGCAGTCAGAGACCAATATAAGGAATTGAGCCGAGAGGGCGAGGGAAAGGGGCTTCTCAGCTACAGAGCTTTTTAACTCCATCTCTCACCAGCAGGCTTCTAAGTAAGACTCTTGCCTGTGCCTAACATTAGCAGCGTGCACGACTCAAAGCAGGAACGTTGACAAGACTTTCTTCCATTTTGAAAGATATATTATACTCCAGAATTATTTTCTCATCCCGTACAAACCCAGCAACAACACAGATGAATTGGTGGTTATGGTACATGACTACAAGGGCACATACTGAAACATAAACATAATTTACAAATTGTAGATATATAGTCCGTTCCCACCTTGAGGTTTCATTGACTTGCACAAACATGTATGTTTAAAAACAGCTGCTAATGATGAAGGTGCAACAAATACAAATTGTAGATTTAAATAGGTAACTTCCTTCCTTTTCCTATCACTTTGCCACTCCTTTCATCACTGAAGGAGAAATCCCATAGCCGTATCTTTGAGCAATCATTCATAAGCCTAGCTGAAAGTATAGCTAAAGTATGTATTACGCATAGATATATATATGCATACATACTAACTTAGAGTATAGCTATCGTGTCCTTGTTATAGGCTGCATTAGAGAAATACGATTCAAACACTCTAGAATCCACTTCTAAATATCCATTAGTGTCTGGTTTATAATGTTTAAACTAGGATACATGGGGTAATTACTATTCGAAGAACTGCACGTGTCCTTATCTAAATTAAGTGTTTGAAGAACTGTGAAACATTATTACTTCAGACACTATGTTTACTCAGACATGTTTGCATACGCTGTTAGAAAAAACCAGACATTTTTCACACCAGTCATTAGTTTACAGGTCATACATTGCATGTTCATGAACTGTTAGGTAGAGAGAGATTGTCAGAGAGATGCCTGAGGATCAAAAACAAAATGCCTTGGAGGATCTTCTTTTGTATTTATTTGGATTCATTCAGAATGAGCCTTTTTTTATTAAGAGTTGGAAAGTAAAACTGAGCACAAACTAATCCTTAATTTCCTGCCATTTGACTTTAGACCTCTATAGACCATTCTGTTCTTCATTCTCATCCCTCCCCTATCTGCATTGGATAATTGCACAAGGTTTCTACAGGCATCCACCAACTCTTTTTATATGACAACAGAGATTTTTATTACAGAAGTAAAGCATTTCACCTCAGATAACAGGAAAAGGGGCTGTAAGCAAATGCAGTAAGGACACAGTTTGTGTACAACTACCACTAAGCCACTATTCCAGCTTAATATTACCAGTCCATTATTGCTTACACATAGAGTACATTTTGCCAGACAGACAATGACATAAATAGGCATAAGTAGCTACTTCCATGTTATTGAGAATACTATTCCCAAAAATGAGTTATCTTGAGAAGGTCTATCTCCACGAAGGTGGATCCGACAACGTTCTTCTAAATCTAATTCACCCACTATCAGATAAATATCATCTAAATAGTACTACTAGTAAAAACAAAGAATGAGAGCAATAAATAGGAAACACCTACCGGGAGAAGAGTGTCACCCCCTCCACCCTTGCACATTTTGCCTACTGAGCTGTCTTTGAGATTAGCTGCCTGTTCTGCAAATGGTATCTCCAAATTGATATCAGTGTCCGAAAATGGCAGGTCTTCAAGCAGGGTCTTCTGCTCATCAGTTCCAAGACTGAACTTCAGACCTGAAAACAGAGTAGAAAAAACTAATAATCAACAGCAGCACAACTGAGCATCAGTCAGTGCATGAGAGTAAGTTTAAAATCAAGCAGAAGTTAATGCTGTGCAAGGGATGGACTTTCTGGTTGCAAATTCACTGATTTCTGCATTTTTTATGTCAGTTGAAAATTTAGCTTCTTACAGGGGCCCATCTTTTACAGTTTTTCTTGAATAATTCTGCCAAGGCATGGGGTTTTCTCCTATTTATCTATTATGAAAAGATAAAGCAATCCACCTCAAACAAACAGCAGACTCCCAGAATCTTCCAGAGCCAAATAGCTTTGGCATCATAAGTTTCTTGCCATCAAACACTTTCCAGCCTCAAAGACTGTAACACCCTGCAACCAAATCAGCAATTCTTTCTGCTGTTAAAATTTCAAAAGCAAACCAGAATGTTTCCTCTATGATCCAAAGCGTTAACATCTGGGAATAACAGGGAGTACACAGATCATGTCTTTGTCCCAACATCCCTGTCCTCACCTCAGCCTGAAGAGTCTAGATTCCCCAAAACTGTTTGGACATGTTTCCATGATACAGGGAAGGACTAAATACACAACAATGTCCTTACTTCTCTTTCTTTGTTCCTTAAAGGAATCAAACACTAGACAAATTTAGAACATTTTTTGGGTTTTTTTTTAAAAAAACAAAAAAAAAACCAAAAAAAAAAAAAAACAGAAGGAAAAAAGGGAGCAGCAGTTCTGCTTTTAGAAAAAGAAGTTGTCTAATTTCATAGTAAATCAACCGTTGCTTTTCAGTCTGACGTTAAAATATATCATGAAAGAAGCAAGAGGAAAATTATTTTGTAAATAACACTATTTAATACAAAGCATCAAAGACAATTTAGCCAGAGAAAGATTCTGATCTCTCTACCATCTCTCTCGTGATGTGGTTCTTCTTAAAGGATACATCCAGGACTAGGTTCCTTGTACAAGACATTACAAATACCTTGCAAGTATTTGTGATGAAATTCAGACTTTCTTAAAACCAGCACAAATATAAACAAATCAATCCTGCTCATTTCAATGGGACCATGATTCTGCCACTGGCTCCTAGGCACAGGAGACTGCAGCCTGTTCAAAGCTAAGATACTCCAAGTGCAGGAAAAGTGGGACAGAAATGGACATGAGTTGAGGCGGCGAACCATGAGCAGTGCGTATGCTTTGGTATATGAGTATTGTGTAACATAATAGATTCATTCCTTTACACCACTGTGGGAAATTTTTCTGCGGCCTGGAATAACTATGCTAAGCCAAGCCAGAAAAAAATTCCCAGAAAACAGTTACAGCTACAGCAGCATTTGACCTTGAAGCAGGGGAGAAGTTGCAGATAGGCTGATTAAGGGAGAAGGCATCAGGAAAGTGCTGCTCTACACTGATATTTCAGTGGTCTGCAAAAGAGCTGAGCTGCAAGCACGCAAACCAAACACCATATGACATATCAAGTTTAAAAAAAAAAAATTACACCAATTCGAAAATTTTTCTGAATCGTATCTGCATCTAATTGAAAGACTATACACAAAACAAGACTAGTCTCTGATATTCTTTAGAGTCCTGAAAATGACCTCGGTTTGCCAGGGCCAAACTCAGGGGACCTACAGGCAAATGGCTGCAGCCACCACAGCCACTCTCTGGTACGGCACAGCACTTTATGCAACCACTCCCACGTCAATGTAATTGATGTATTGCTGAGACACTCCCAGAGAGAGAAGGTGGATTTGAGTTAACACATTGACTCTACTTAAAACCAAGCAATGCTGTGAGAAGTAGAATAAAACATTTCCAAATTTTGCCTGTTGTGTGTTTTACTCACCACTTGCTCTTTCCAGAGTGGCTTCTGCTCACTTTCCATAGACCCCGAAAGATGCCTGGGGCGTACACTAAAGATTAAGCTGATCCTGAAACTAGAGCTGCTCCTTTCAGTAAAGAGATATGTGAAACCTCAGTAACCAAACATATCCAAGGTCAAATTCATCCCTGGCTTCAAGCTTTGGCCTCCCTGTGTGTATATCTGTATACATCATGTAAACTATTTAAGGCATCTGAACTAAAGGAAACAGTTCCCTGTCCCCCCAAGATTTTTGTCATGCTAATGCGGCCTATATGTGACCTACATGCTTTCTACCAGCCTGGGAGAGGGATCTGATGTTAACAAACAATAAAGCACTAGCTCCTATTTCAGTCTTCTGGTCATACGAAGGTGCTGTGTAAAGCAGATGTCTTGGTAATTGTGTGCACATTTTAAAAGTCTGGAAATGCTGCTGTTGCGGGGTGTTTCTTCTTGGTCGTATAGCCTTGCTCCTGTTGTTGTGCATTCATTAACTAGGAAGCAGCTGTAAGAGGAAGCAGCTTTGGTGTTCTGCCAACTGCATGCAATATTTCATGAGAGAAATGCAAGTGTGATACAGAAAAATGTAAATCTTATCTATAAGGATGTGGAAACCGTGTTTTACATTGGTCATGTACCCTTTCCTTGGTTCACATTACTTGAACATAAATGGTGTGAATGCTTCAGGAGTGGGGTGTGGATTAGTTTTGGGTTTCTTTTTAATAGGACATGGAAATACCAGAAGTGTCAACCTTGCTATTTCATAGTTTTGCTAGAGAATCTAGAGTATACCCTGATGGAGCTATGCTGATAGATCTTAATTTATAATTGGAAAGGTAGAACGGCTGATTTTTTTTTTTTAACTGACAAAGCATTTCTCTAAAATGCTAATTCATAGATGATTTTAAATAGAAAATAAAAAACTTTGTCATCTTTTCACTAACACTCTGTCACTCTGGCCATAGATTCCTTATTTATCATGTAAAATGAAAAGCAGAAACAAACTTTTTAATTAAAAAATACAACCACATTTCAGTCTCTTTCCCTATCAAGAAGCAAACACTACAGCTCTTTTCCCTCATGGTACACATAGTACATGCAATTCTTTCATCCATTTGCCAGATCATTATGCTTTGAGGTTGCCCTTACACAGACGTTTTATCTAACATTCTTCCCTTGTAGCTAATCCTGTGTGTTCAGAAGGACAAATGCAGTCACACAGTAAACTGACTTTTGCTGCTCCCCTATTTAAGCCAACAAGTAGTTAGCTTTTCATCTGTTTTATTCTTTCCTTTTTATTTCTTGAGATGTCTCAACCAACACGGTTATTTACTCCTTTTCACAGGCATCCAAAGAGAATTACTTTTTTTTCTTTCATAGCTGTTGAACATATTGCTAGCTTTGCAGATCTTTAGTGAGTGTTATGGATTGTTAATATGATAATGTCTTTTGACAGCTTAATACATGATTCTGAATTTTCTTTTTGTTTCCTGTAGACATGTTCTGTACCTACATGAAACAAAGAGGCACTTAAAGCCAGTAAGTGAGGGTCCTTCCAAAAAACCTCAAATATGCACCTACCAACAAAAAATCTTAGGAACTCATTAAACTGTTCTGTCTGAGTAGGATCAGGCAGAAAAGAATAAAAATGTAATGGTTTCATACTATTCCCTGTGTTTGCTTATATTGTTTAGGCAAGAAACAAGGTGTGTCGGACTGACAAGAAAGGAGTGAGTACAGGTTCGCACAGCCCATGTATGCTCAAAGGGCAAACCATTATCATCTTCATTCTGGCAGAAGTACTTGAGAATGCAGCATTCAAAGACAAAGTTAGGAACAGTCATCACCTTTGGAGAAGGGCCAGAGTCATTCACTCTAACAGTTTTAAAACATCTCTGTGTCACCAGCTCAATTTAAGCTTTGGATTTTTTTTTATGTCTGAGATGATATTCATATTTTTCAGGTAAAACTGGTACTACTTCTCTGTCAAAGGGGGTTTCCATTTTAAAATAATGTCTTTGGATTTGGATTTCATAAATATTTAGTATCTCTGAAATACCAGGCGTTGTTTACTTTTTGCCTTAAATTCATTCACTGTTTGTATAACACTAATTTGCTCATCATTCTGGAGGAAAGATCACAGCACAGCACTGAAACAGGTGCGGTGCTTTTAACACCACTGAACTTGCATGATGTGACTGCAAATTGAACTGATTTTTTCTTCCTGCTCCAGTCTTGGGAGCAGAGCCCACTTTAGCATGCTGACAAGAGCAGAACTGTATCAGGATGTTAACAGGCTGCATTTACCATCCTCATCGCAATCTGTGCTGAGGAGAGCTAGCATATGGGATTTGCCTTTCAGAACTTCCCATTTCTGAAGGGTACATCAGGGCCACTGGAAAAAAAGAACCAGATGTGATAAAAACTCTGTAATAATTGCTTGGTATTTTCCAGCTCTGAATCCTACAGTGCAGTTTATTGACACAAGCACCAGGCATCTCTTCCTTCCCTTGTGCTGAACCAGCAGTATGGTAGTCCTCCCAGTTTTTTACTGTTCTTACTGGAGTGAGGTTTGCTAAGAGTGAGGGAGGGAAGGATTAACAGCACTTCTGGAAACGCACAGATTTGGTAATATTCAGGGCTGGTTTATATTCATCTATCCCACTTCAGCTTCCATGCACATCCTGTATTGTTTGTTGCTGTTTTCTAAGTCTAATTACAGGTTAAGTAACTTGCAGTAGGGAACTTGATCTGCCTGCCTTACTATTTAAGTGGCTATAGGGTTCAGTGTAACACCTATGTGCTATCCAGTCCCCCAGAAAAAGAAAAAAAACCCAACATACAAACAATGCAGAATAACAACACAGTATCTTAAAGCTTAAATGGCTGCCAGTTAATATCCTGATCTCTCGGTGATGGGTATGGTGGTATAACAGACATGGTGCAACCCCTACTTTGAAGAAACCTAAGATGATGCAGGGCAGCCACCCTTTTATTATTGGACCTGAAGAACAGCAGAAAGCTTTGTCAAAGTCTTTCATCAAAATTCATACTCTCAAAACAGAAAGTATGGAATCAGCTAAGGAATTCTGTGAAGCTCTGTCCTACCTGGCAGTGAGAGGGAGTGGTCTTCCATGGGTTCTGCACCCCTCTTGTGTAATCATGTGCTGTTAAACACAACCCAGTCCTACACACACTGAATGCTATTTCCTTTCCATTTTCCTTAAAAAGGTAAACAACTTTTGTCTTCCATCCCTGTTTTTCTTTCATTTTGAGCTGCAGATATATAGCCAGTTCTCACTTTTTTTGGACGTTTATAGTCCATTTGTTTTTGTTCTCTTGTATGCGCTGATGAACTTATGTATAGTGCTTCATTTCCTGTACTGTACAGCAGAGATAAACCAGAAGGGATAAATTAAGGACCAGGAAAGACCTAAGTATAAGCTATGAGAGGAGACTTCTCCCAGATAACTTGATTATAAGATGATTATTGGTAACAAACAAGGTTTCCCAGATGGCTCGAAGGACACTATCTACAGCCACACTTAAAATTTTTACACCATAACAATGCAGGCCAATACAGGTTTCTCATGAGAATTTCTTTTTTTTTTTTTGCTGAAAAGTTACTTGAAATATGGACCTATGTAGTTGTGTAGTTGAAAGCCTACAAACAAAAATGAAAAAAAAAAANCCAAGTGTAACACCTCAAAACCAAAATGAAAAAAAAAAAAAAAAAAAGAAGAGAGTTGTTTGGCATTACCTTTTGTTCCATCTTGTGTTTCATTTTTGTTTTCACTTGTTCTCACAGTTGAGGGTTCACTTCCATCACAGACCTAAGAAAGGAACAATAGATATGCATGCCTATAAAACCCAAATGCACGGTGGTAGAAACTCCTTTGACTCTGTGCAGCATTGAAAAACATACTCCTGCAATTCAGGGGTATGCAGAAGCACACCTGTGTGTTTCAGTAGAAAACCCTTTGCCAAAGTCTAACGGGATCTGAAATCTAGGTAATTTCAAAAGAAGTAATTAAGCCCATTCCCCCTCTTCCTAAAAGGCTAAGTGGGTATAAGACTTAATTTTCCAGAGTTGCAAAGAATAAGAAAATGTAGTCTTTGACCTGACGCCATAGTTTGCACTGGAAAGGATATGGAAAGGGAATCTGGAGGAGACATTTTGACTGACTCAGTCCAAATTCCTTCCTCTTGTAAAATCTTACATGGTTGCCTCCCCTGCAGAATAACCCCCCCCCTTTTGCAGCGCAGCCTGACATTAATATCTATGCTTGCAGCTTAGATTCCCAACAGCAAAACTAGGATACTTTGAAGAGACAACAAAACAGGAAAGGATTTGAACCATCTTCTCCTTTCTACAATGCTGCACTACCCAGTCTCAAGATTTGTCACATTCCATGAACTGGATGACACCTTCTATAGAAAAAAATACTTCAGAACATGTAGAAAATCTATAGCCATATATCTATATGGGTATACATATACCCATATACGGTTTTACCCACATATTATTTTTATTATCTTTTTGGCAACTCAAATCAACAATGAATGTTTAAGACTCTGGATTTTTAATTGTATAATTAATACTGCATAACCCCATACTTACTGAGGAAAAAAATTCAAGTTTTAAAGATTTCTCCTACCAACACAAATCTGTATATTCACTTTTTTTTTAAATCAGGGATCTTGAGAGGTGGAAGAAGCATGACTGCGCAGAAATTATTACTGTTTCACAGAGCACTAGAAGCAGACTGGGAAGCTGTCAAGGTACCAAAAGTCTAGCTTCTCTTTGGGAATATGGCAGGAAATTTAGTAGAAACATCAACACAATTGTTGCGTTGATGTGAAACATCAACACTATTGTTTTACCTTTCCTCCTGCTTTCCTCCAGGTGAAAGGAGGTTACAGGATTTTCGGAGGCTATTATTAAACTGGAATGACTTCATACAGCTGCAGATGGCTTCAGTCATCTTTTGTTACAGAAAAAGCTTTCTAATGATGGGAGAGTAACAAAGCACTGAGACAAGTTACCTAGGGAGGTTGTAGAAGCGACTTCACTACAGGCTTTCTGTGGCAGATGAGATGAATAACCACAAGCAATGATTTCTGAATAATTACCTTGCTTTGGAGAAATAAATGCAGTGTAGGTTTGAGGGCCTACACTTGTATTATTTTATTTCAGTCAAGGAGACAGGTTTAGAAGGATACATTTTTTTCTCAGTTATTTCTATATTTAATAAATATTCTAACCTTCTGTTTTATACATCTTAAAAGGCTACAATCATTTGTCTGTTTGCATTACTTCTCACTGATATCAATATCAAAACATAGGACAAGAGGTAATGGCTTTAAAATGAAAGAGGGTAGATTTAGATTAGATATAAGGAAGAAATTCTTCACTCTGAGGGTGGTGAAACACTGGAACAGGATGCCCAGAGAAGTTGTGGATGCCCCATCTCTGGAAGTGAACAAGGCCAGGTTGGACAGGGCTTTGAGCAACCTGGTCTAGTGGAAGGTGTCCCTGCCTATGGCAGGCGGGTTGGAACTCAATGATCTTTAAGGTCCCTTCCAACCCAAACCATCCTATGATTCTATGAAAATGTGCAGTTTAAGAGACACAGAAGTCTACTAAACACTGTGATACATGATTTTCAAACATTACAATGTGTAGCTTAAATACAGGAACATAAGTATTTCCTGTCCTTTTCTGAAATAACATACTTGAAAGGGAAATTATGCTGCTTTAAGCTATATGATATTTTACCTAAATTGCTCTGCTCTTAGATCCTGTACTTTTTAGGTCTAGTCAATTCCAAATCAGATCCCGGAAAGCTTTTATGGAGTTAATATCCCTTCTGCAACCACATGCAAAGCGGAACAGCGAAAGGGAAGTTCTGCCTCCAGAACATACATTTGAGCTTACAAACTCCCCCCAGTACATTTCACCTCTACTGAATTTGAAAGGAGTTGCCAAAGGAGAGGAAGCTGTTGGGGGAAGGAGGAAGTTAAATCCCCTCAAAATTCATGATGCTTTCCTCCGTCACTACCATTGTGTTGAACAGCAGTGGCAGCAGCAAGAACAAGGGACAGGGCTGAGATCAGGTACGCTAGCTGTGCACTTCCATCAGGTCAGCGTCTTCTTACAGTGGAAGATCTCATTGCTTTTGGGGGAGCAGACAGGACACGTACGCTTCTCCACAGAAGAGGTATTCTAATCATAGTCTCCATTTCCCTCCTTCCCCTTTCCTGTGTATGGGAGAGGAACTCTTCTGTTCAACACCCCATAAGAGGAGATAGGGACCCTTCAGGACCTGTGAGAGCAACTTCCCACACACAGTTTAATGACATGCACAGGCCCTGGGCGTTAGTATGGAGTCTAAGCCCCCAGCTGACAGGCATAAAGACCTAGCCAAAATAGAGGAGGTTAGGTTGATGTCCTTTTTTTTCCCTTTTTTTTAAAAAAAAGAAGCAAAAGCACAAGTAAGTAAGAGGTGCTGCCCCCTATCTGGCAGACCCCTCACGATGGCTGCAGGGCACTACCACCCAAAGATAAAAGTAGGCTTTTGGTAGCTCTTTGGATGATTGTTGTAATGAGTTTTGCATCTGCATTAAAATTAATTCAGACTAATATCTTGACCATGGAGTGGTTGTTTTATTCATCACCTTTAAGTAATATGAGGCCAATATACATACTAAAATTGCTTAATGCAATGTCAAGTCTGGACTAATGCTATTGCATAAATTCAGTAAAAAATTCCTTTGGAAATCAGTGAAAAGTTAGACACAAATCTTCTGGAAATATCCCTTTTGTGTCTGCGTGTCCCTCTCCTCTCCCCCCACCCCTACGTGTCCCTCTCTTTTCTCTGCCAGAATCAAACAAAACGACGGACAGGAACTTACTTTTCCCTTTGAGTCTTTTTGTAGACTGAAGATATCTCTGACATCAGGAATCTGGTGCTGTTTGGTTTTTTTCCTCATGGTTTGTGTGACAGTCTCTACTCGCTTTTCTACTGCTGCCTTCTGGGTTCGGGTCAGTGTGGACAGAAACACCATGCTTTCCAGGGAGTCACCAGAGCCCTCGTCAAACAGATTTGACAGACCTGCCTCCTTCAGCCATTCTTCTTCCAGTTCTCCCTCTGAGCAAGGCAAAGACAAGAAGGCATAAGCGTTGGCTTTTGAGTACCGTTAAGCACACTGGATGTTAATAACATGATCTAGTTAATGCAGTTCACAGGGAAGGTACTAAGGGGATCCACAATTAAGAACAATTACTTACACTATCATGACTTGGAAAAAAGCTATTATTTCTAAAGAGCTTCAAAAGGGTTAACATATGATACCAAAGCTTTTAAAATAGTTAATCCAATACAGATTGCTATGGGGCAATCTTTATAATAATCTACAGCACTTCTATTAAATCATATACCATTTTATAAATTTACATAGATATAAATGTGTATGGGGAAGTCTGAAAGCCTCTGATCATTGCTGCTTCATTGATCTTTAGTTCAATCCTCAATCTTTTTAGCTCCTTTACTGACATGGTTCTGCCCACTTCTCTTGATACATTACTCCTACAGCTCTCCAGTAGCTCAATTTAATGAAGGACAAACCAGGCTACAGGAGTCACCTTAATGTTATTTTTTAATCAGTTCTTAGGACATGGTCTCCAGCCCGCAGACAGCCCACAAAACAATTGTTGCTTTAGTCTCACAGCTGATAAGGTATCCTTTATTGACAGATCACTGCACATGAAAGAGGTGAAAGCTATTAAATGCTGTCACTGATGGCCAAACTTCTGCTTCTGAAATCAGTATCTCTCTAATGATACTTTCTTTAAAACACAAAGTTCTGTCTGTAGCAGCCGAGTTTGTGCTGAATGCCAACAACCTTCTCAAATGTTCGAGCAACATTTCCATTTATGAGATATCTAAAAGTACTCCAAAGCTGGCACGTCGACTTCACTATTGACTGCAGTTTCCCACAGTGCCCAGCACACATCCAAGTGGGCACCTGAATATTAACAGTATTCAGAAAACAGACACAAAATTTTAAGTATGAATTTTGCTATGGCTATGCAGCCAAATCCTGAGACTCTGACAAAACCCTCTCAGATTTTGTTATTAGGGCTGGAAAGAAGGGCTACGCCCATCCTCCAGAGCAGATGTGAGCAAGGTAAATCTCTCCTCTCCCCTGCCTTGCCTTTGCATGGCTGCATCTCAGGCAAGCCCCCATCCAGGCAGGCCCATCAGCCAGGTGCAGTGTCCCACACGTTCAGGAGTACTCACACCCAAGCGAGGTGCTACGCATTAGGCAAGGTGTGGGGCAGAGCAACATCTGCTCGAGCTGATGAACTCAACTGAGCTGACTCACTTGGGCTTCATGCCAGAGTCAGCGGCTCAAGCTGGAGCAGCAGCTAGGGGGAAGAAGGCTATATATAAATAAAAAAGGAAATGGTGGGTTTTGGAGTGCGGAGCCTAAAGGCGTAGCAGCATCAGTGAGCTGGGGTAAGAGAAGAGGCTCATGTGCTGCTGAATGATGGGCTCTGCTGCTCTGGAGAAAGCCTCCCAGCTCTGTCAGATGCCCTCCTCCCAGGGCATGCAGGCTCGCAGCCTTGCTGCTTTCTCCAGAAGCCACGTTGTTACCCTCTTCAGAGCACTTGTAAATAGCGGTGATGTTTCAAAACGCCTAGGGAGGCAGAAGTGCAAATCCCTTTGAAAGCTAACGGAGCACATTCTTCTCACTCATGTAGAGGTCATACCAACATGCAAAGCTCACCATTTTAATTTACTGAGACTGTGGGCCTCTTGTAAGAATGGGAGAGGGGCAGACACTGCACTGTTAAAAAATAATTTTTGAGAGAAGAGTGGAATTATGGACATTACTCCTCTTTTGTCTGATAGGACAAGAAAAATAAAGAAATTGCCCAACTTCTAAGATCATGCCCTCAGGAGTGGCCCATAATTGATGCTTCTGAGAAACAAAAACAATATAACTGAACAGTCACAATAGTTACAAGCGTAGAAAGTTACTCACTAAACTTAAACTGGTTAATCATTGGCTTTTCTTCTAAAGCGTGAGGTTTCTATCCACAATAGCTACAATAACGAACAGCATACACGAAGAGTGAAAGGGTAAGTTAGTTTAACAGTAAACTGCAAATAAAGCTTCGATTGTTGGGATTTGCAAGTACAGGCATGTTTCTGATGTTCTGCAAATACCATTTAAAGGAAAACCAGCCTTTTACTTATCTCCGATACCATTCTCTTTCAGGGCACTGCCTGTTTCTGGTGATATGCATCAGAGGCAACAGAATTTTCAACAGTGGATGTTCAGTAGAGTGACCTCGTTTTTGATTTAAGTGTGTTTGGTGGGTGCCATCTCTTGAAATAAGACTTAAAGAAAAATCCCTAAATCAGCAAACTGATGATCATTCACAAGAACAGATTTCATTACCATCCGGCTCTTTCACTACAAGTGCTACTCGTTCCTCATGATTATCTCCTCTAGTTTCATGGATGTTTTCAAGTTCTTTCCAGTAGTCATCCATAGATAGTTCATCCAAGGAGTCCTGGGATCCTGAGCGGTCAAATGATGCTCCATCGGGGGTCTTCTTTGAATGGTCATGGTTCATTGTATACTGGCCAGACCGACGGCTATAAACATAAAGCAGAAAGCAATTCTCAGTTAGCATTTTAAGATACAGGATATATTAATACATCTGTGAAGGCAGTTAGTGATTAATTGTGTCAAAGTATCAAAGAAAACTACTTTCAACAAGCAAACCAAGATATTTAAAACCACTTTTAATATCCGGAATATATTTTTAATTTAACATTTCTGCTATATGTATCTCCCAATCTGGAACGGCACAGGAGTCTGTATTATAGAATCATAGAATCATTAAGGTTGGAAAAGACCTCTAAGATCATCAAGTCCAACCGTCAAGCAACACCACCATGCCTCCTAATTTTCTTTTTCTTCTTTTTTCTTTTTCTTTTTTTTTTTGCTTTTTCTTTTTTTATTTTTCTTTTTTAAAATTTTTCTTTTTTTTCTCGTAGTTCTAGTAATCCTAGTTACACCAAACCTCCAATTCAACTCACAACAGTCAGTTCTGCAAACTTCATGGTATGTATCTTCCTAGCATCACCGTTCATAAAGAATTTTTCAAAAGTGCCTTTCTGCTTGAGTAAATTCTTATAGCTTGACAGTACCCCTACTTTTTTCCTTTGCTGTTCTGCTATTATTTTTTATAAATGTTTAGTCTGGTATCTATGACCTTAATTACAGCTGGGAAAGGACAAAGTAGAATTACTGAAGTTGCAGTTTGTGAAGTAAACTGGTGAGTCCAAACGTTTAATAAAGGCCACTATTTGTTTCTATTTTGCTTCCTCTTTAACTGAAAGCTTACCATTTTTACAGTTTGATGTTACTAGTTTTTGGTTCACCCTGCCAAATGTATGTTGCTAAGGCTTTCAAAAGGGATCTTTCATCTTAAGGATAACTGCAACTAGAAAAAAGAAACCAACAAGCTGAAACCTCTAGGTCTCATCTTGACCTCATTAAGTCATTGGCAAAGATTACCACTGATCTAGCAAAGAATTCCTCTTAAAAAGTGCAAAGGTTATAATGATGTCATTGAAGTTACAGGTCGTCCTTACAGTTGAATATACCAAATCAAAAGCCACAAACTGATTCAGAGTATCAGAAAGAAAACATGGATTATATGAGTCGTAACCTGATCTAACTTCAGAGTTGGTCCTACTTTGAGTGGGAGGCAGATCAGACAAGATGATCTCCAGTGGTGCTTTCTGAACTAAGTTACTCTACTATTATGACAGCATATCAAAATTCTTCCTTGTATTAAAAAATAGTAAATTCTTAACATTTCTGGAACAGCTTCAGATGTCTTTTATGTCTGAATTTGTCTCCATATTCTAAAAAAGGAGGCATGATTTGGGGTTAAGTAATAAATATCACTTATTCCAAGAGAAAAACATATCAAAGATCAAGCATTGTGGATTTATCACAATGTAAACACAGTAAATTAAGTCCTACCTTCCCATTTGGCTGACTTTGCAAGTTTATCTAGAATTAAAACAAAAGCACCTCGTCCTTACATTTTATCTTGGGACAACTAACGCCTGTTAGCTGCCCCTAAGTAAAAAAAGTCATACCTTCCTCTCTGAAGATAAGCCCCTTGTGTGTCCAAGTCACAAATCCTTTCACACCATACGTGCTTGATTCTCTGATAAGAAATACTAACTATATGGACTTTGCCTTTAAAGGTAAAGAGCCTTATGGAAGGACTATGAGTTTCCAACCGCCCTGCCTCTCTGCTCCAGGTGCAAGTTAATAAATGACAATGAATTACCAAACTAATATGCAGCCCAACACCATTCCTTAACCTTCCCTTATTTGAAAGCCCAGGGAAAAAAAAAAAAAAAAAAAAGGAGTATTTAGCTTCTGCATCAATGACAATAACAACATCTTGCTAGTAGTGCATGTTACCCAATAAATACAATTTCTCCATGTAGCTACCTCGGTTCTTAAACTTCTCCTGACAGGCGTGTCCCGTGTCTGACCTGTGCTGCTTGTGAATCCAACACTAATCACTGCAGAAAGATGTTGGTGGAGCCGCATCAGAAGCGTCCCAGGCAGCCGATGTAGGTGCCAAGCGTGACCGAAGCAGGTCAGGCTTCTCACCCCTTCCCCAGGCTTCCCTCCTCCTGCGGCTGAAGGTGCTCAGAGCAGACGGGGTCCCTCTCAGAAACAGACTCTGTACACTTGAGCTGCAGCCTGAGTGAGGTCAGATTTCAGCTTATCAACCCTCGCTTTAACCCTGTGGAGCTGCTCGGCAGCTCTTCGGTGGCCTTTCACCTTTGGAACAACCTGCTCTCGCTGAAATTTAACTACGGCAGCACACCATGCAAAAGATAAAACCAACAGATCAAATACGTTAAAAGCGTGCACTTTGTGGGGCTCTGGCAGGCTGAGGTGGGATATTCTGCAGCAGGTCAGGGCTCTGTGCCACGCTTCCAGGGAAGCGTTCCTCTTGTCCTTCTAAAAAAGCCAGCTCGTTACGTCCCCCAGACTAAGTCCTGTCTCAGAGAAGTCTGTGCCCTGAAATGCACGGCTCATACTCGGCACAGAGCACTCAAGGCCATTTTCAGGGTCCTGTGGGCATTTGCTGTACATTAAGAACACTCCATTAACTCTCAGAGACTGCACCCTACCCTTCAATCACCGGCCACAGGCCTGCTCTACTCGACCAAACGTAAGCTGCGTTACTTGTAAGGCTCTTCCCGGCCTGACCTTTCCATCTCTCATTAATGAATCAATACAGCAGCTCCCAACTTTGAGCGGGCAGTAACACCACTTCTCCTCATGAAAGCCCTCAGACAAGGACACGAATGACCAGGGGAACCTTCCAAGAAATATCCACACAAAAAGCTCACCGCTCTGCTGCGAACCTTTCCTTCAAAATCCAGGTTGCCTTGGGCCCATTCACAGCCGGCCGCCCCAGCGCCGGCAGCACTTGGGCTCTTCAGGAGCCGAGGCCACAGGCCGCTGCCACACCGCTGCCGCTCCACTCACCGATTCCTTGTCTTCCCTCGTCGGACTCGATCAACCCCCTATCCCCAGTTTCTGTCTGGACTGCAAACCCTTTCAAAGCCATCTGCATTTGTCCACATCCACAATTCACATTTCTATGAGCTAGGTCAGAGAGAGGCTCAGGCTGGGAGAGAACAACTGCCAACGCTTTAGCGGACAGAGCAAGTCAGATCTTATTTTCACCTCACTTGGGTCAACGTTCCTTGCCTCGCACACCCCACCAGAGAAAGATGCCAGTGAAGCAGTATTTGGTGCATCATCCGCACAGCAGCGGCTCCAGGCATCCTCATCTCTGTCCCTCCTATAAATCCCTGTGCACAAAGAGGCACAAACAAGAAAGACCCTTTGAGGATAATGAGGAGTCTTGATACCATAGGGTTGGCGTAGATGAGAAAAGAAAAATAATTTTAAAAATTCACAGCATAGGGAAAAATAGTTTGCCAATTAAGATTTTTATTTTTAGTTATCTGTTGACAAGACCAAGGAGATGGGATTTCTGCTGTGACCTTCCACTAAATTCAATCCTTCTCCAAACATATGCTTAGTAAGCGCTAGTTGCATATCACACAGTAAAAACGCATAGGTGGGAACAAGTTAAGGCCAAGGAAAAAAGAGAGAAGGGGAAAAGCAATCAATCTTAGTAATATTATAAGGAATCTGGAAGAGAGGTATGTTTTTAAAAATAATTAATCCCACATTCACAGAAAAACTAATTTAAAAAAAATCTTTAAAAAGTATTTCAAATACTCCATGTTGCAAGCTTTAAAATTTTGTAGAAGACTGCTTTCAAAAAATCTATCAGTAGGAAATAAGCACCGTTCGTCACAAAAAAAAGCTATTACTGTGGTTGCAGAAAATAAGTTACTTCTCCAGCACATTCTTAAGGTTTTAGGTGTTCAGTTTTTCTATTTAAAATTTGAAAAATGCAGCTGCTTTTCACAAGTATCTTCAAGGTGATCTCTTTTCTTCCCCCAGAAAATGTAAGCTACTGCTAACAAACACAGCCACTTAAAGCAATTTTCAAACACCACTCATTTAGCATTTCAGATTACTAAATGGTAAATTTACTCTCCAGCAGTTTTTATTCCCCCAGAAAACTTGTATTTCCATTAAGGTCTTCACTAAGAACACTCTCAAATTCTATTAAAATCTTATTAACATCTATTTCCAATCATTAGTAAGTAGTGTACTCTTCAAATAGCTTTACAGGGAACAGTGCAATACTCTCATTTCTAAATTACACAGTCAGTTCTGACCTCTGATACTCAGACACGTGCCCTTTGCAGCCAATGAGATTTTTGCCTATTTATCTCAGTACAAAACTGAGCCCCCAGGTATAAAACCCATTCTTCAGTATAATTACTGCAGTCCCTTACCAGAGTTAATCTTCTTGTCCCACCCACTGGAGATGCATTTATTTATTAGAAATATCAAGGATGCAAGATGAAGCACTCCAGCTCTTCCAGAGGGGAGGGATTAAAAACAGTTCTTTTAATGAACACCATTCATTACATGCACAAGGAAAGAAACCAGATTGGGGTTATTTCACTAAGCACTGATGAGCTTCACATCGTGGCAAGTACTTAAGGTAGAAGAACTGTGCGCAAATATTTTCTTCAGCCTTGCCTTTTATGACCAACTGCGTCTTTCTCAGCCTGTAAGAAAATACGGCTCTTCACATTAATCACTGTTTTACACCATAATAAAAATGTGCTTTTTTTCAGGTTCTGTCGGCCTGATTTTGATTTCATCAATAATCGCTTTACACTAGTGCAGTTGTTTTTATTCCTTATTTTCTTTCCTGTGAAATCTAAATCTCCCTTTCTGTTCCAGTGTCTCTTACAGCAGTTCATAACTGATACTTGTCATGTGTAAACTACAGCAGCTACAGATTACTCAGCTAGTTAGGTGCACTTTCACTGGCATTTCAGATAAATTCAGTTTGCAGAAAGCTAATTTTGCCCTTACTTCCATTTTTCTCACTCAAGAATTAAGGACTACGTTGTGCTTTAAAGCAGTGAGAGATGAGAAAAAGATAATCTTTGTCATTTCTATAGTGCTAACCACTAATTTTTGATCTGAATATGATCTGTCTACATCGCTATACAAACATCATAACTGTATGGTGTCCTTATATACTATATATATGGGTATGCATGCATTAGATGTGTAAATATACTGAAAGGCAGAAATACTAAATGCGAGGATGTTCATGGTGTTAAAAACTAGGGAATATAAATACACTGTTGAACCAAACAGAACAGATTAACACTGCTTAAAGAGAAGTGACGTTCCTCTAACAGGATTATTGCAGGAGAGCTCACCGACTCCAGGAAAGGACAAAGTCCAGCTACTAAATACTGTACAAACATAAAGCAAAAAGATAGCAGTTTCTTCCTGAAAAAAAACGCAACAATGGATGAAATGCAAGTGAAAGGGAGGAGTGGGAAACACCTTTTCTGCCTACAAATTAGGAATTTCTGTACAGGGTCCTTTTTTCCACTCACTTTTGCCAATTTTTGGAATTCAAAATTCAGGCCTGGATCTTTCCTGAATAAACACTGTCACAACTATAAAAAGTGTCATGAGTGGAACAAGGGAAGAGGCCATCTGATTAATCACTGGGTTTAACCTCAATTAGGATTCAACTCTTTGGGGTTAAACAAATATGGTCCTTTTCCACAGCTGCCTAACAAAGCCTGTGGGAGTCTTAAACACTGTCTTTAAACAGGTTCCAAATTGAAGGTCATTTCAATGTTCTACAAGACTAAAAGTTTCACAAATATTTGTCTGTATCAGCCAATTTCCAACATTGAGAACAGTGCAAAAAAAAGCATTGCATTATCAAGTGATATAATTACTTGTCAAACTGGACTATTACACCTCCTTAAGCTGTACACTGAAAATGCAATCCTCGTATGCTTGGCCTTAAAAGCTGCTTTAAGTAATCCTGACCATTAACCATTGCTATTGGGGTTCTTGTACAGGCAAGGTCTTGAGCACTGCAGCCCCTTCAGATACACTCTGGTACCCCAATAAACTAGCACTTTACTTCCAGAGTTATATAAAATGACAAAAACATATCTGACTACAGCTACATTAGAGCAGCAACTTCTGAAATGCCCATGCAAAGGGAGTCATCACTCCCAAAGCCAGTGTACATTTGGCCATTTACGGAAAAGCTATTAGTAGTAGTATTGCAGCCATAGCTCAGCTGACAGTGGGACTCACTGATTCTGAGCATCATACCGACAAGTGGTTGGATGTGTTAATAGCCTGACAAACAAGATACACAAAGGCTGTGAGAGAGGGGAAAAAAAAGGGGTGGGTATTTGGCCTGGAGAGGTGAAGCATGCTGTTCAAATTCATGATCCAAATCAGTGACAGAAACAAGAATAATTCTCAGATCTCTGGAGTCTTTCACCACTGGACCACTGAGCATTAAAGATCAAGATCTGACCCATAGCAAACTGCAAGACAGATAAAAGGAAGCTCTGCTGTTGTCGCTTTGTGATAGACTCCGGGACTGTGGCTATAAATAGAGTAGCACTCGCAAAACAGAATTATCTTGTTGACATAGGAGTTACAAAGTTAAGCAGTAATTTGCGTAAGTAATTTTAAGTTTGCACAAAGGCTAACTAGATTTAAACAATCAAAAAATGCCCATGGGTACTGTGGCCCATTTTGAAAACTATTTACTGAGCAATCACATCCATAGGATGCTGTGCTCTTAAATATAAATACAGGACTTCCCAAGTCCTTTCAAATCTAAACAAATAAAACGATAAGGAGAGGGAAACAATGTGGTCTCCTGTCCCACTTCTCATCCTGAAGGCTGAGCTAACAGAAGTGTGGGAATAAGTAAAGCTCCTAAGCCCAAAGCTCCCCCCATCCCTCCCCTCCTTTCAAGAAGCCAAGTAGCACTGCAAGGTGCAAAGACTTCTTAACTGAATTAACCAAGAAAGCTCTAATCTAATGACTACAGCAGTTGCCTGGCTTGAGCTCCCTGTTCTTGGCTCAGACGCTGGCCTGGGAAGTGCTTGCCAGACCTTCCTATAGCCACGGTGCCTACCAGAAGGGCATCCTGATCTTTCACAGTTTCTAGGCAAAGCTGCATCCCAACGATCAGACATGAAAATAACGCAAGGCCTTGATTCCAGGTATGTGTTAAATCAAGAATATTTATTTCCAAATCCCTTATTCTAATGGATTTCAGCCTAATCTTTATGAAATTTCTGTCACACCACCCCTTTGCACAGTATTCAGTATTTTACAGTGCAGCTTTGAGCATCTTTCAAAGTCTTCTGTTAAAAAAAGATCGAATTGTAATTGATGTGCCCATCACAAGAGCAGGCTGTCCTAAAGTAACTGGATTTTGCATAAAGCCACGAAGTAGTGTCACTACCTAACCGAAGTTAAAAAAAAAAGAAAAGCTAAATGTAAATGTCTTCATCTTTTTATGTGGCCTAATGTATTAAAAAGGTTCTTTCTACTTCATTGATAGCTAAAACCTCCTGTCAAACAAAAGCCAGTATCACCAGCTTTCATGAGCAGCAGGTAACCCCTCAGCAAGATCCAAGTCTGGACATTTGGTACCCAGAACAATGCAAAAATATTTCTCACGCCTTTTAAAGTGCTTCATAACTTTTAGAAGGCATTAGAGAAACTTTAATCTGGACTTATATTTCTGCTTTTCATTCTAGCTCCTAAATCTTGTCACTCATTCCAACAACTGCATCCTTTCTACCTTTTCTGTCTTTTATTCTTTCCAAGACTGACTGCAAACTCTCCTGAAATGCAGTCTTTTCAAGAAAGTCACACAGGGCGTGCAAAAGTAACAGTAGCGATGCGACATAATTTCCAGCATTTTTGGTGAACTGACACTTAGCACTCCTCTCCCAAGTTAAAGAGTTTTATTTTGGCTGCTCTGTGACCTTATGGGACATTTTGAATGTCAGTTGCAATCAAACTTGCCCAAATCCCCCTTAAGCTCCAAAGAAAAGCCAGAGAAGTAGGAACTGAGGCAAAGCTCTGTTCTCCTTCCAAAGACAGAGTACAAAGTGATTGCAGAGAGGGTATAAAACAGTACTAACTTTCTAAATGAGCATAAAAAAGGCTGAGCAAAGAGAATCAGGTCTCTTAGGACTTTTTGTAACACCATCAGCTGCTGTTAATACCTGCTCAAAACTGCTCTGGAGATTAACAACAAAAAACAAAACAAAACAAAACAAAAAACCCAAAAAACCCCACAAACTGGCATTTTAAACCCCTCCATGAATAATAAATGCAAAACAGGCCAAAGTTAGGGCTGCCAGACCTTAAGTCTAAAAAGTATATATATACACTGTACTGCTTCCAGCCACATCCTCATTATTATTCATATAAGATTTTTTTACCTTAGTGAACATGACCTTCCTCCTTTCCCAACCCCAACCTGTCACTGAAGAAAAGAGGAAGGAAATTGTGGCAATGACACAGACTATTACACTTAATATTCTAATCCACTCCACCAGAAATGGGAGATTCCAGATACGATGCCAAAACTTAATCTGCCTGAACCATATGCAGCACTTCTAAGAAGATTAAAATATTTCATGACATTTCCTTTAATAGGACCTCATGTTCCTACACAGCCATTTAGGCTCTACCTATTTTCTACTTCCGATTAGATAAATTATAATTATGGTAAACTGATACACGTACACACCCTATCTAAAATGATGGTATAGATCATTGGCCCCTGTGTATGACTGATGATGTGAAATGATTTCTTTTCAAAAAAGGTGTTAGAACCATAACATACATACTTTTGAACATTTGCAAAAAGACTTATTTGATATGCCATCCCAGGTTGTTTCTGAATAAACGTAATCTTGTTCTGCTCCACACAAAGCAAGAAAGAATTCAGGATTGACAACTGCAGCCATGAAGCCTGTCCCCCACAAAATGACTGGACCCGTTGTGTTTCCTTGGTTTTTTGGGGGACTGTTGCATTCCAGTGTCTGAGCTGTTCAACTCTGCATGCTTTTAGCTTTATTCTCCAACCATAAAATACAGAAGCCTGCTTATCTCTTTTAGTGAAAGGCGAGTCTCATGGACTTAGATTTGGAGCTTTAAATAGAACATTTTTATGTTTATCAGTCTGATAATTGCAAGTATTATCAGACTTGTAATAAAATTATCACAATTAGCTAAACTGAGACGTACTATCAGGAGAAATCAGTTTTGGTTTTACTTCTGTATTGACAAAATGAAGTAGACCGTATTGTCTCAGGTCCTGCCATTCTGACCCTTTTTAATTCTCATACCACTTGAACGAAGACTCTCAAAGGCTTTGAAAACACATTCCTATTTTTTGCCCATACATAGAAATTTCTGGTTCAAAAGCATACATTTCAGAAAGAGAAACAGCTATTCCTGGGAGTGCAAAATCCACCAGAGGGGAAAACAAGGGGACAAGGGAACCTGGGTGACCTGTATAGGTACAATCACACGAGTGGCACCACATTAGAAGCAGGTTTGCAACTCGTGCAGACTTTTGGAAGAGCTGGAAGTGCTTACAGAACCTCGAGTCCCACTGAATGAAAACAGAAGACAGTCTCCAAACGCAACAGACACCCAGTATATTTCCCTTACATATGACCCTAATTGTGTTTAAAGCTCTAGTTTCAAAGACTGATGTGGTTCAACCTGCCAAGCAGCTAACCACCACACAGCTGTTCGCTCACTCCTCCCACCCCAGTGGGATGGGGGAGAGAATCGGGGGTGGGGGGAAAAGTAAAATTCATGGGTTGAGATAAAGACAGTTTAATAGGACAGAAAAGGAATGGAAAATAATAATAATAATAATAATAATAATAATAATAATAATAATAATAATGGTGAAAGAATATACAAAGCAAGTGATGGACAATGAAATTGCTCACTACCCGCTGACTGGTTCCTAAGCTGCGGTCGCCGCCCCCCGGCCAACTCCCCCCCACCGTTTATGTGCTGAGCGTGTCATCATATGGTATGGAATATCCCTTTGGCCAGTTTGGATCAGCTGTCCTGGCTGTGCCCCCTCCCAGCCTCTTGCTGGCAGGGCATGAGAAGCTGAAAAGTCCTTGACTAGTATAAGCACTACTTATCAACAACTAAAACACCAGTGTGTTATCAACATTATTCTCATCCTACATCCAAAACACAGCACTATACCAGCTACTAGGATGAAAATTAACTCTATCCCAGCTGAAACCAGGACAAAAACACATTGCCGACAGCTAGGAAAATAAGGAAAGGAATGGCCTCTCTTGAATCTCCTTTGTCACATTTTTGGCTCTGACCTTTGATCAGTTGATCTACCTTTCCCATTCCTTCCAAATGCCTTCTACATCACCTGGCTTCATATGGGCACAGATGTTTTCCTCTGCAGTTTTGATTCTTTTCATTCTCTACAATTCATATCAATTACAAAAATGTACGCAAAATAAGTTCTCTGTAACAACTCTCATGCTGCTTATTGGGAAAATATTCGAACACATCATACACATTTTAAAAGTACACTTTTTCTGTAATCTTCTAAGAGAACCACTGGAACTAATCTTCTCCCGAAGAAGAGAATAAAGCCTGTGTGAGATTACTTCAGGCTCCACAGATATCAAAGAGAATAAACCAGGAAGTGAAATAGATATTTGTAATTCCATTATTGAGAGGCACAGAGAGGAAAGATTTAAATAATTTATTTTTCTTTTCACAGTGGAAAAAAATAAGCATAGCAACAAAGCCCGATTTAAGCTATCCTGGCAAATACAAGGACCATCTAGTAAAGTACGGTTACAGCCATGACATGATACTGGAGTCACTTTTGTGCCTCCAAAAGCAATTAGCTCTCTAAAAGTATCAGCTCTTACCATGTTAAAGGACCTATTAGTTAGACCTATAACCCTTTTAGTTGCAAATATTAAGGCCTACAGCACAATTCGGTACTTTTGTTTATGCTTGAAGGAAACTGGCACACATTCATAGACAATTTATTACAATATAACCCTTACATTCAGAATAAATTGTAAATGAATTTGTATGAGCATTCTCAAACAGCAGGCAAGGAAATCCATGCAGGAGCCTCAAGACCTTTTGTAAGGAAACTGTTTTCATTACCCAAACAAACCGCCAGCAAAGACCCTGATAAAGGGTGGATAAAGGTGCTCTCACAGAAACTAGACAAGAGTGGGAGAGGAAGAAGCAGAGCTGCCTGCAGAAAGGGCTGAGGAAAGCAGCACGCGCAAGGCAGGCCAGCAGCCAAGCACACTGAGGGATACGGGTCTGTTCAGAAACTGAAGCAAAACATCAGAGAGGATGCTTTTAAGAAGCATCCTTAAAGGCAAGGGGATAGGAGAGAGGGAGGCCTCAAGGACACTGCAAGCGATGGACAATCTGGGTTTAGTTCAGGCTCAGCATGAGGAAGGAGGTGTTTGCAACCAGCTTTGAAAGTGGTTGCTGCGATTTTACCTGCTCTCAGAGCAGGTAACATAACAACGCTGCATATGTCTCTGCACATGAGGCAAACCTGCTTTGAGGAACTCCTCTAGTAGGAGACCGGCAGAGGGTGCCATGCCAGAGGCGGAGGGCAATGCAGGTCTGCCCTGATCTAGCTGTTTCCTTCACACCTCCTCCCCACAGACCCACCGCACAAAGAGGGCAGTCCATTGTCACCTCAGCAGAAGAAAAGACATTGAAAAGGGCACTCAGTCACAATTCTTACTTTTATCTTCAAGGGCAACCACTAAAGCCATGAGCCTCTGCAACGTCTCCTTTCCTACCAAATTCCTTCTTCTAAGCAAATATTCCTGGGAAATACCTGTTCCTGGAGTGTAACAACTGAACTGTCTGCAGCCCTTTCTGTCACCTACACTACTGAGCACTTCATAGAATCATTAAGGTTGGAAAAGACCTCTAAGATCATCAAGTCCAACCGTCAACCCAACACCACCATGGAGGCAGGTCCTGAAGTGCCACATCTACATGTTTTTTGAACACCTCAAGGGATGGTGACTCCACCACCTCTCTGGGCAGCCTGTTCCAATGCTTGACAACCCTTTCAGTAAAGAAATTTTTCCTAATACCCAATCTAAATCTCCCCTGACACAACTTGAGGCCATTTCCTCTCGTCCTAGTTACTTGGGAGAAGAGACCAACACCCACCTCACTACAACCTCCTTTCAGGTAGTTGTAGAGAGCGATAAGGTCTCCCCTCAGCCTCCTCTCCTCCAGACTAAACAATCCCAGTACCCTCAGCCACTCTTCATAAGACTTTTTCTGCAGACCCTTCACCAGCTTCGTTGCCCTTCTCTGGACACGCTCCAGCACCTCAATGTCCTTCTTGTACTGAGGGGCCCAAAACTGAACACAGTACTCGAGGTGCGGCCTCACCAGTGCCGAGTACAGGGGGACAATCACTTCCCTACTCCTGCTGGCCACACTATTCCTGATACAAGCCAGGATGCTGTTGGCCTTCTTGGCCACCTGGGCACACTGCTGGCTCATGTTCAGCCGGCTGTCAACCAGCACCTCCAGGTCCTTTTCCAAAGGCTTGGTATCCTATGACCCAGCAGGAACCCCACTAAATAAAACAAAATTACTTTAATATATTCCCTCCCCCCTTGTATTTCTGGTAGTTTTTAAATGTCAGTAGACAACCAAGCAAGCAGGAAGCAACTCAGGACCACAGATTCTCTCCTTCCCTCTCCCCCTTCGCTACCACCTCTGCTCTCTGAACATCAGCAGAAAAGATATAAAAAAGTGGATTTTTTCAACCAAGCTCCCTGCAAAGTTTTATTGGTTCTTGTATGCATAAATATGTCCCTTCACTTAAAAGTTAAATATACAGATTTACAGCTACCAATTTGTATATATAGATGCATTCATGCGCAAGTTTGGAAACTAGTGGTAGCCCTGACATAAACACCTGGTCTGTAATTTAAGAGCTCCAGCTGCTCCACTGTTTCACCACCACAGCTCAGGAAAAAACCTTCCACACACAGCAGAAATGCCCTATACCCCAAGATGGAGGTGACACCGAGGAAGGAACGATGTGTTTTCTGATATGTCAGGTTCTAGAGGAGTGATGGGGAGGGGAAGCCAGATTACCCGCAGTAATGAATCTGTTCTCACAGTCTGGGTCTCCCTTGATAGGATGCCACCCATCACTAAATGCCTACCGTAGCATTCACTACCATGCTACCTGCCCACAAGGTCTGAGCATCAGCACTTGAAGACAAAAACAAAATTTCAACAGTAAGGATTTAAAAGAGGTTTTGTTTTGTTCATAACATAATACATACACAAATATATAATACAAACCAAACAATAGGGGGAAAAACAGAAAAGAAACAAACACTGGAAATTAAGAAGTAAACAAACCATGCAAATTAAATACCAATCATTTAATAGGAACAACTGTTCAAAATGAAAAACAAACCCTAAAAATAATCCCGTACATATTTTATTATTAGTTGATCACGATTTTACACATGTAATCCTTATTTCTCATTTCCACTAACAGCAGTACATTTTTTTGTTCTTTGCTCTTAGATCTGATTCTTTTTCCACGTGGGTACATGGGCAGCGAGTTCATTAAAAGTTAACACGGTCATGGAAGACTGTCATCATATTTTAAGGCGTCAAGAGGAAATGTTCAAGACTGGTCAGAAGGGAAGGCTGACAGTCACTGCTGCTCTGCAGCTTAAAAAAAATGTGCTGCTAGTAAAATGAGAAAAAAATTGTTTCCAGAATTATGGAAACAGAAGACCAAAAGAGCTCCTACCAACTTTAGTTTAAATTACACTTATCAAAAAGAGGATGCAGGCAGGGACTGCGAGAATTCTGGGATTTAAATATTAAATACTGGTAGTAAGTGAAAAAAAAAAAAAACCAGTAATTTTTTAGATTTATAAATTCTTTAGGTGATAATGCTTAACCAAAATCATTTAGGAAAATCCTTTGTTTTCCTTCCTAACCAACACCCCTTTCTTTACCAGCATCTTACAAACATGACAGATACCAGTTTCTAAATCAACATATAGGTGCTACCTATGGTTTTTCAGTTGATAACGTTCTCCATGATTATTGTTCTAAAAAGGCATCAGTCTATTTTGGAAGATGTCAGTCAGTTATATAAAGCAACATCAATCTGTCTTTTTAAAATTATTGTATCACAAATATTAGCCATAACTCTTACCCTGCATTCCCAAACAAAACACTTCAGTAGAGGGTTAACTGCCAGCAAAAAATGCAAGTAAAATGACATTGTACTCTTTTAACTTTCCCCATGTATCTAGAGGTTAAATCCCTGCCTTCAACTTTAGACATAGTCCTTTGTGTAAATAGGGTAAAAATAGCACTTACTTATAACACTAAGTAGCTATGATTACAGACCCCAGTAATAATCAAGGAAAATGAAATACAGCACTTCGCATATAACACATTAAACCTGAAATAAGGCACAATCCATATGCCGATGCTTCTATAAATACAAATTCTTATTTTCTTTTGCCATATGTACACACACTGTGTTCAGAAGAAGAGCAATGTTATGTACTCTTGAGTATTACTATCCGTGATTTTCAGTTATAGGACCAAGCTCCCAATGCTAGACATCTGTACTTCCCATTATGAGACGCATCTTCTACAAATGAATACCATATGTTTTTGTACAGTATCATATGTACACAGGAAAAAAAACATTTGCTGCACACAATATTAAGTCACATATGAAAACTCCATTTTCATTAATTTGAAAACATTATATTATGACAGTGACCTAAGCCTGCAATTTGGGGGGAAGGGGAGGAAGGAAGGAAAGACAGCCCGAACGGGCCTGACCTGAGTGCACAGAACAGAGACATTTCTAGACAGTGAAGGGAACAAGGTGTGAGGCAAACCAGAGCAGAAGCTGCAGGGTGCCCCGCAAGTCCTTCACTCCCAGCTCCCAAGCTGCACTGCCTGACCACTCTGTCCCGTCCCCAGCCCTCATGTCAGCTCGCCACGCTGGGCAGGACCCCGCTGGCTTTCCAGCTCTGAAGCGCTCCCCAATGCACCCTAAAACTTAGAGAACCAGCACATACCAACAGTGCTGGGGAGGCGATGAAAAGGGACTGAACATCTCTGGGCCTGAGCCGGGTTACAAATACATCCTTCGAGCTCAGGCAGGGTGACACAATTGAGCTCCTTCCCACCAGATAATGCCTTCCCACCAGTAAATGCCTTCTTAATATTTTCTGCACTGAAAATGCACACTTGCAATCTTAAAAGTTTCTTTGGATACAAGAAATATTTGATTGTATAAGTAGCCAATTCTATCTCAGAGGATAAAGAATAATTCCCTCACCAAAATAAGGCACCTGGACAAAACCTTATATTTACAAAGACTATACAAGTGCTGACAAATTGACACAGAAATGGAATCACACACTTGTCAGCATCAAAAGGGTTTAAAACCTACAATTTCATGTCAACAGAGCAATGGCAAGGGAAGTAGAAACTCTGTAAAGAAAATTTACAACACATTTTAAAATAAAGATGAAAAGGAGACTTTCAAAGACAGACAAATGCCCGTATACCTAAATTATACTATTTTCTCAATTGTCAGTTCTCTAAATGCAAAACCAGTGTGTATACTTTACAGCTTCTGCCACCCTTGTTGGGTGTTTTCACCGGAGGTGCTCAGATCTCCTTCCTCTTTGAAAGTCAGGAAGGTGCAATGAGGAATTTAGGGAAATTTTCATTGACCGGGCCCTCTAGGCAACTGACCTCATTTTCCCTTTTTCGCTGTTTCATGACACCTCACTTGGAAGTAAATCAGTTAGAATGATTTGTACAATGCCCTCTCAGAATAAATATGACTTTTTATTACCAAGTATATATGCTATTGTTTTAAAGGACGAGGTAATACACTGAAACTGCCTCTTCCCCAAGAGTGCCACAGTAATGCTCTTCGGCTCCAGTTCCTTCTCTGTTCACACAGGCTTCACACCAGTGCAACCTCGGAGCGCCCCAGGGGGATGCCCCCAAGGGCGACACCTCAAGGCCACCCCACCCTTTACAGTAACTCGCAAGAGGTGGACACGGCACTTTGAGCACCCTACTCGGAGCAGCCTAAATCCACACCCCAAAACAACGATTTGCCAGACCCTGGGATCTCCCCATCCTTACAGGCAGACCCCTCCAAAGACAGCACAAGCAGTAAGGCAGCCAGGATGTTGTACGCCCAGCCCAATTTGGGGGAAAGAGAAAGGTATCTCTGTTTACTAGGAGAGACTACATGGGAAAACTCCAGCTGCCAGGACTGTCAGAGGACTGCGTGATAACATTGAGCAGAGCCAACTAGGTGCACAACTGAAGCACGCCACCAGCCCAGTGCGAATCGCCACTCTCTGCAGCCATAGCAGAGAATAATTCTTTATTCAGAAATAGTGATGGGTCTACATCCACGGAAAGGGCATCAGCATCACCTCAGCACTGCACCTCCAGCCAACAGCTAGGCTTTCTTCCACTGGAGGTCACCAGCAGACATCCAAAGTAACACAGTCACCCTTTGAGTAGTTAAGCCACTTCCCACAAAAAAAACCAATGCCACTGCTTTTTCCCTTGTATTGCTCATTCAACTTGACATAGCAGAAGACTTGGATTCCCAGAACCATATGAAGGACTTGGAATGGCCCTTGTCATTAGTTTTTCCTTAATCCCTTTTAATCCTAGAGGTCATTAAGAAAACACCTGCAAAGCACCCGTTAAGGGAACCAGAGTGTACAGAGTCACATCTGTCCAGTAGTTATCCAAACGTGAGCCTGCCACAGCTGGATATGCCAGCCACCTTGCCTTTCTTCCAAAATATCAAGCCGGAGAAACAGGGTTGGCAGCAAGGCAGACCTTGGTGTATCTAGCAGAAGGAACGTGCAAGATGTCTTGCTGATATCTCCTTAACTTTAACAATTTCCTCAGTATTATGGAGAGCTCACTCAAGACAGATAATGAGCAGGCAAACTCCCACTTGCCTAGCAGCAGCAACTTGGTGACAACCATGCAAAGCAGGTGCTTCTGAGAAAGCAAAACCTGTGGCATGAGGGATCCTCGGTAATGGAAAAAGACAAAGCAATACCCTCTTCTGCTTGTAAGGGTCACAAGCCTCCTTCTTAAGAAACTAAATGGATATGGATGTCCCTTTAGTAGCCTGGCACAGGTGATGACCCCATGACCCTCCACCGCAGCAGTACTCTCCCACCCTTCTCAGATGGCAGCCAGTTGGAAGCGGACTGGATGGCACATGGACTCACAGAGCTTGAAAACCATTAAGGTGATAGCAGACCTCCTGAGGTAAAATTGCCAAGCTGTTTGACAGACCACCTTGGCAGACAACTATCAGTGAGGGATACAATGTACTCTGGGGTCAGGACGAAGGCCTGGGAAACATGCTCTGCACCTCCAGACCTAACGAGGCCAGCCACAAGGCAGCTTACATATCAATGAATGAATGTCCTTCTCTTGAAGATGACATGGCACTTTGGGAGTTATTGTAAGTAATTTCCTTCTTTAAAGTACCAGCAATGGCTTCTTGTGACAGCAGCAGCTTGAAATGGGACAAAGGATCATCTCTGGCTAGCACAGAACGAGCCACAGAACCAAAGTAACAGTCAACAATAAAAATCAAAGCTTTAAAATACTACCATTCCCTCACTGGTTACTATAAGCTGCAAAAGTGTTGCTCCTACTTGCAAAAGCATCTTATGCTTTTAGGGTATGTTTCCCTGAACAGTTTTAATTTTCCACTCTAAGTCAAAAAATCTAACTTCATATTAATGTTTTGACTCAGATAAATTCCATCAGACTTCAGAAGAATCTTGCTATAACTTAAACTACAGGTGAGTAAAACTTCTTAAAACCAGACAGAAAATCATTCAGTAATGATATAAAGAATATATTGGCATAAGTGTATCTTTCAATTAAAAAATGGGGAATGCATCTAAAAAATAAAATGAAGGATAAGTACAAAACATGTTCAGCAATTCCAGAGTTCTACAAAAGTAAGATAATGTCAACTTAAATAGAAACAGAGATTGGTTTCTCATGTCAACAGTGTGGTGGTATAATGGAATAACTTACTTGAATAAGTCATCTTCGAAGTTTTACATGAAAGTGACAGGTGAACAGCCTTTTAATTTATTGGAACAATGGTGCGTAAAATGAGAAATTGTCCAGTTACTTTTCATTTCCAGACTTCCGACTTCCCAAGTATTCTTAAGAACAGGGGTTTTTTTTGCAAAGATCACATAATATTGTGGGACATCTGATGGACACCAGAAAACTTTTTCAGTTTTAATAGGTTTTAAGCAGTCCTACACTATTCTAAGATTCCCCCATTATTTCAGAGATATTCATTAAGAGATGATGTTGCATCTTGTAACAAAAAGCTTTTACCTCCCAATCCTCATCTGCAAGTTGAATACAACAAAATGAAAAGAAAATAAAACAAATCTTAAGGAAGGGGTTAATATGCATACCTAGAAAATGACATGTGTGCTCAGATGGGATGAAACCATCACTCCATAGAAAGCAGAAATCAAATCCATAAAATTCCAGATCACCTATTCATATACAACTATATATACTTACAAAATATATGTATTATAGAATGGAAGGAAAGAAATCCATCCAGACAGAGAAGAACTTCTAGTCTTAATTAAAGGAAATCAGAACTGTAGAAAGAAATTTATAGAAGAGCCATAAAAGGGGTTTTATATCAAAAATTGTTGCCTAGTGCAACACTGCTGGCCAAAAACTTAAGTGTTCCTAGCCAGTCAACTGAATTACAGCTATAGCTGTACACAGAATTACACAAGTCAGTACACATTGTAAAAACAAATAAAGGTATTTACCAATACACCCACCTAAAAAATGTTTGCATGTACAGACACTAAGATTATCTACAGGCTTACCTATAAGGAAAGTTGCAAATCAAGGGGAAAAAAAAAAAAACAAAACAGCATATGCAGATGTGACCTTGATTCTTCTACTTAATAAGAACAGCATCTCCTACTTGGAGAAATATCCTTTATCCAATTGAAGCTCCTTTGGATCAAAGTTGAATTACATTTTTATACAAAAATAACGCATGTGAGAAGACTTGGGAGGGTAAGAAAGGAATAGGGGTTCAAAAACCTCCAGGAGACTAACATATCAGAGCACGGTACAAAAGGCACCAACCTTGTCCAGAATCAGAGGTTGTGCACCTGTGTCAACACCATACCACACACAGGAAGAAAAGAAAGAGAACCAAAAGACCAAGCCAGGTTGAAGGAAAGGTTTCTCAGTCTAGGCTCTAACCCACATGAATACAGCTACACAGCTATCCAATGGGGTCGTGCTGGTGCTGGGCTAAGGTCTGAGCACACTGCAGTGGAGATGTGCCCCAAGAAAGCTACCACTCAGCACAGCCCAGTAATCTGTTTCCCAGGAGGAATCCTGGCATTCGTAGAGGAGGGAACACCCCATTGCTAAAAAACAGCCAAGAGCCTGGCTCCAGGCTCCTACAAAATTTTACATACAGGCTTAGATTATAACACACAATTTGTAAGGTTTGAAAAGGCTGTCATACAAGGTTGCTTACGCTGAGTGCTTTGTCATCCCATCCCATCCCATCCCGGCCCCGCTTCTCGCTGGCATGGCCCTGTGCAGAAGTACTGACCGATGGTCTGGCTCCAGATGCATTTTTCACCCCAGCTAACTGCTAACTGCTAACTAACTGGATCTCACTTAGCAACTTCTCCAAAAGTATACAACAAAAACTGAATTTATGCATAATCTGAATGTCAGAGATTAAAAACACACATATATTTAAAATTAATAGAAATTATAACAACCTATACTGAGGTCTATGTTTAGTGAAATCTATATCAAATAATTCAGCAAATGGACAGTGTGCAAAAAACACGGAAGCGAATGTCTCCCTTACACTCCCTAATGCAGGATGACAAAACTTTCTTAAACAATCACTTCAAAAGCTCAAGCAAGGCCCAAAACTGAAAACACTGTGGCACATCACACAGATTTTAATACCATACATCTTCATAAGCTGTTTTCTGATTTGAAGTACAAAGTGCCAAATACCAGCTTTCACAGCATGAAGCTCATAAAGTTTCCCATAAACTTTCATAAGCAGCTCCTACTTACTAGGAGAAAAAAAGACCATGTTTTAGTTTGTTCTTGTATGTACCATCCACAGTAAGAAGTTCAAACAAATACAGCCTTATTCTTAGCTTTCACCTCAAAGGAGAGCAAGTACCATAGTGTAAATATCCTTCTCTGAAAGGAGAAGGCAAGCAGAATTTGGGTCACTGGACAGATGCTTGGACATTTTAATTAGTACATAATATTTTCAATTACTTGTATTTGTATAATGTCTTTGACATTTAATGTCTTAGTCTTTTTTACCCTTAAAACAGAAAATATTACTGCGATGAAAAGTTAGGTAGTGTTTCCTATAGGAAATTGTATGAGCTATTCTGATTATACTTCTCATTCCTGATACTGTTTTGATGTACTACCTTGGGCACTGTGAAAACAAAGCGATCTCTCTGGTGCAAAGTTCAGAGGAAAGAAAGGTGTGTTTAAACAAGGCACAAATCAGCAAGCTTTCAAGAGCTTATCAGCTGATGACCAACCGTAAGTTAGAAACTGCACTTTAATTTAACTCATTACAGTGTGTGGGAATCCACGCTGGGTTTTTGTTTCTGTTGGTGAGGCAGGCTGCATGATGCCACACACGGACGACAAGGGGAGGGCAGATTATCCACAGCTCCATAAGAGGAGTGCAGGTGTTCCCTGCCGCGCAATGCATCTGGATCCCAAGGATCTCTTCTCACATCGCAGCCTGCCTTTTGCAGGTAGAGGACATGCACGTGACTGAATCACTGAATGGTATGAGTCAGGACTAAATGAGCCAGAGATGAAGCTTACGCTAGCTTTAGAGTGGCTGCTAAAGGACAAGCTATACCTGAACTGACTAAAAACCTGTCAGTACAAAGTTAAGCCATCAAATATCTTTTTAACAAATCTGAACCAATGGAGT
The DNA here is from genome assembly GCA_013389945.1 of Fregata magnificens. Classification (NCBI taxonomy): domain Eukaryota; kingdom Metazoa; phylum Chordata; class Aves; order Suliformes; family Fregatidae; genus Fregata; species Fregata magnificens. The sequence goes on from WAAD01002689.1 coordinate 49,178, forward strand.
TAAATTATACCAGATGAGCCTCTCAGAGGACGTGGCCATAGCCAGTACTAGGACTCTTAAAAATGAGTTATCTTGTCAAATCGCAGCCCCATAATGATCACATTAAACTGGCACAGATGTAGGCTGCTGCCAGAGGGTTCTGTCAAATCCCCCTTTCCTGTGGGTTTCCATCACTTCCCTTGTGCCAGCACCGTCTTTGATGCAGTCACTTGCTGAGCTAGGTTAAGAAACCAATCTGTCTGAAAACAACACTTGCAAAAAACTATGGCTTTCAGTTGGATTTTTTTTTTTTTTGATCCAGCGCAACCTACTTCAGTCAGCTCAGAAATGCCAATGCCAGGGCAAGAAAAACATTAGGAAGGTGTAGGTGAGAGATGGAAGGAAACTCTACTTTCAGTGATGTCCCCACTGTTTTCAGCCTCCACTCATCTCAGCCAAATATGGCCATGACCTGCACCCACTGTCACTGCACATCAAAACTTCTGCTGGTTCAGGACAAGCCTTAGCAGGCACTCTGAGATGCAAAGAAAAAGTTTCAGGCATCTCTCTCCTGAGACAATACTTTCAACAGAACAAGAAGATATTCCTCAAGTCTACCTGAAATACAGCCTTCTCAGGAGAAGATACCACAGCCAAGCCATCAGAACGAGTTTAGTAGGACACAAAAGCCTACTCTCTAAATGGGTTGTAATGATGGGGATAACTATTCCCAGAGCGGTAACACCATTTACCAGTGTTCTCCTATCTGGTTGTGGCGAAGGGAATCATGCGGTGAGGCTGCAGAAACTACACTATGGAGCTGTTAGATCTATCATCCTCTGAGCAACTGCTGAGAGAGAAAGCATCTTCCACTGGCCCGTGGTAACCATAGCTCTGGCTCCCACTGTGACTGGCCAGTGAGTCACAGCTGTGTGTACGACAGCGCTTACCAGGGCTTCCTTGCTGTTCAGTAGCTGAGGCTTCTGGTTACTGCTCCAAGCCTCTTGCTTTGTACCTGGGATCACGGACTCAGAACCACAGCTATAACCACGATTACTCTATGACTCCTTGGGCCACTACGAGCCTATAAGAACTTTCTGTTTTATTTGTACAGTTAAAATCTAACCTTGCACCCTCTTAAACCAGGGGCAAAGCTCCCCGTTACCTCTGGATATAGTATACTCCTGGACCTTGCTGTTGTATTTTATTAAAGGCAGAGAATTTCTGATAGAGACAATATTTCATCAGTGGCCTTGAGTCCAGCCAACTATTGTTCTGACAATTAGATAGAAATCAGCTAAAAACAATCAACTGATTAAAAAATAATAAAAATTAAACAGTGTACTTTACTAAGTGCATATCACTAAACATTGACCAAACAATTCTCACACATCCTCTTAAGTATCTCACTGGTTTTCAAATAGAGAAGTGAAGTCAAAATATCTGACTTCCTTAAGCCAGAGTGAAAGCTATCTGGGTGGTTTAGGGACTGCTGGACAGGAAGAAGAGGTAGTCTGAGGAGTGGTAAATTGAAGATTTGTACTGATGCTAAATCAAGCAAAACATGCCAACTGTTCTGCTGCAGTTTGTTACTGAGTATGCATGTTAAGATATTAACTTATTTGCTGAAGACAGCATTATTCTTACCTTGTTGCTTTCTCGTGTGGTGTACCTTCGACCATATTTCTAAGCATGCTAAAAACATTCACTTTTGCTCCTCCTCAAATACTTCACCCCAAACCATTTTAAGTCCTCCAAAACTACTGTGGGCCCTGCAAAGTAAACATTCTAACACATTTTTATTGTCACCTTTTGGCCTAAGAAGCCCCCCGAGGAAAGAAGGATGTTGTAGAAACATGGCAGATAAAACCTCTGAAATTCTCATTAAAGCATTTCTAGGCTAACAGGACCAGGATGCTGTAGCTGGAAGGGCAGGGAACAGAGTCACAGAACAAGGGGGAATATTGAGCAGCTTATCTTCACAGGAAGGTATGACCAGGTAAGTAACAGTTTCTGTGCATGCTTTTATTCCGCTGTAATACAAGAGAGTTGGCACAAAACAATGACCAAAGAATAAGTTCACAGTTTGAGCTTTTTCAGGAGCGCAGAGGGGTAATTGCTTAAGTGCTCATCCTGTATGCTGCTTGGGGTATTACCAAAAACATAGCTCAGAAAATGATGGCTACAATTGTACTTACGAAATAAACCAAGTCTATTTATTTTGTACACATCCAAATACTTTAAAAAACAAAATCCGTACCTTTTTTTTTTTTTCCTGTTTATTCAGGTATAAATATTTAAATTCCCCGCCTGAACATGATTATTTTGAGATCAAGACTCCAAGGCAGAGGCAAGTTCATTGCAAAAACAGCAGCCCTCACAAACCAGTCCACTGTCATGTTGGAAATACTCAAAACTTACAAGTGCGGAGTTTTTCTTCCCCTGGCCAAGCTGATTTACTGAGGAGGCTGGAGTGGCAATCAGTGACCCATGCGTAACAGGAATCTGCAATGCTACTCACAGCAGGAACCTCACTGTATCACTCACTGTAATTACAGCCTCCGTTCAGCCGTAGTAGTCTGATTCATAGAAGAAAAAAATGAAGGTGTGTACTCAGTAACTCTAGTAAAAAAGCGTTAACTGTAGACAAGGGTGCTGGCATTGCAGATGTTACCAAACCACGTATAAGTAGCCTTTTAAAACCTTACAGGTTTCAGCTCCAGCCTCTCTAGTAACAGTTACGAAATGAGTAAAATATTGGCAATAACAATAATTATAAAACTTTTTAATCGAGTGCCAGTATCAGCAGACTGAAAATGCCACTAGTCTTATTCGAAAACAAGTTCAACCATTCTGCTCTTCAAAGAAAAAGAACTTAGAGAAACAATAAAAAAATATTCATTTGATACCACACTTAGAGCGAATTTGGAGTTCAGATTTACACAGCTCCTCTGGCACTTTGCTCATCGGAAGTTCAGTTACATTCTAATTTTGCATAAAGTCTACATGCTTATAACAGGACACCTAGTAATACATTGTATTATGCTCTGTATCATCTAGATTTGTACACACTCAGGAAAAAAAGGGAAAGCCCTTAATTAAAATGTTCAAAAGGCCTTTATGCTTCACATTCCTTATAGCTAGACAAGCATGACATCTCATTCTCTGTATGTCATTAAAACAAAAAAGAAAGCCTATATACCAAGCCCCGATTTTCCTCTTTTCTGCTACGTAGCTCCACTGATTCAGCACCGTTATTCTCATTTTATATCTATTTAAGGGCCTGACCCAGAGTATAACTGAATAGACTGTTTTCACTGATAGCAAAGGGCGTTAAATCAAATCTACATCCACAACGCTGAATAATCTAGGTCACATAGTAAACTGGGCTTGTTGAAATAATGTTGTATTATCATACTGACAGATGCTAAATGGATGTCTAAGTGCAAGAAACAGTGACCATGTCTACACAACAAGGACTGCACTGAAAAAGAAGAGCTTGAGCAGATCTAGAGCTCAGAAAGGACATGCAACTGACAGTGAGTTCCACCAGGATGCTTAGAAAAACAAGACGGCATGACTGCAGTATATACAATTGGCTGAGGTGGTAATTAGCAGCAAGGAAGTGATTTTACCTCTGTAGGTGACACTCATGAGACTGACTCTGAAGTACGGCATGTAATTCAGGCTGGGGGACGAAGGAGAAGCAAAGTAGCAGGGCAAGTGTAAAGAAGGATGCTAAAAATGCTGAAGGAGAAACAAAGAGACGCAAAGAGAATTATTTGCTCCATCTACCAAGATAAAATTGAGCAGCAACTTGACACTAGGTAATAGGCACTAGGAAGGCTTTTCAATCGATTGGAAAGACATAGCAAGAACCAAAGGCAGGTGCACGATAAATTCAAAGAAGAAATAAGGTGCAAACTGGGGGAAGGGGGAACTCCATGAAGCCAGAATCCCGAACCAAGGACGCAGGAAATGTTGGGATACCACATCTTGCTGTCAGTTGATCAAGTTACTGGGATTAATACATCAGTAACTAAGCAACACATTACGGGTCTGCAGTGTACTACAGATTTATACATGCATGAAGTACAAAAGACACAAAAGCAATGCTAAATAAAGCAACTTAATGTATTGTTGCCTATCAGCTCTATCTGAAGATGTTGGTAGGTATTGGACAATAAACACTGTTCAAATTAGTAGGCAAATCCAAGGCAGGAAAGATTTTTCTAATGCATTTAGATAAAGATTGTGCTCACGTAGAGCCTGTAAACTTAGCACATAAAAAGATTGCTATGATTTTGTAAAGTCAGTCATGGTGTGATAGACCTTTGCTTTGCAGAAGCGAAGCAACACATGGAAGGTACTGTGCTGAGCCATCCATACCAGCATCATGAAAGACAGGTTACAGGGGTTAGGAACAACAAATGCTGTGATGATACAGAGAACCTGAAATCTGTGCTGTACTAGCAGATCGCAAATGAAATTGCAAAAAGCTCCACCAACTGAAGTCAGTTTTGAGTAACCAGCTTGTGAGTTTGTTGCTTGTACACTGAGCATTACATGTATCCCTAACAGTGCTTTAGTCCTTCATACTGGATTTCACTGGATTTCAATTCCAAGAGTGAGTCACTGGTGGGAAAAGAAGGGGAAAGGCAGGAGAGCTTTTCTCTCCGAAAGAATGGAGATGGAAACTGCCCCTGAAAAAAGGCATGAATTCATGCTTACTACTAGATTTCCTCTTGGCTTAAGATGCAAACTATTAAGTCTTCAGATTAAACTGAGCAAATATTTGAACAATAAATGAGGCAGATTATTCTGGTAAAGAAAGAATAAACTCCTCTTGTATGTGTGATTTGTAATGTCTATTATGGTCAGCGTTTGAAAAAATCGTATATTGTGGGCAATTCATAGCAGAAGTCTTTGTGATTTTTCCAAGCTCAAAGGACATCTATCATCTGGTTTCTTTCTCAGGGAGATCAAGCAGAGAGTGAGTGATTTAGACCACGGCTGTCTGTAGAAAACACCAAGTATTTTACACCCCTACAGACCCACTTGTCACCCATCCTCACAGTGAACACGGATGCTACCACTACTAAATTAGTAAAGCCCATATTTACAAAGATGCATAAAAATAAATATTTTGTTTTATAGTAACCGACAGTAACCCACCAAAAAGGGTGCTTCTCCACAGCAAAACCCAGCTGAGACCCCTTGGTTTCACTGTCACACAGATCCAAGCTTCAGTTGGCATCTCCCAAAGTCACGTGGATTCAGTAATGAAGCGGGACAGTGAGCCTCGGGGACTGCAAGCCCTGGCTAGCAGGTGTCACTCGAAAGAGGAGACCTGAGGCAGCAGCAATCTTCTCTTACAGTAGCTAAGGGTTATAGCACTCTTTCCAGAACCGATCTGGGGTTTAGTTCCATCTCAGAGAAACTCAGCTGATCATTCTCATTTTGCAAGTGACTACCGGCAAACCAAACGCAAGATTTAAATATAGCAAAAGCCGTGTCCTGGGCTCTATGAAATGTTGCAGTCCTTCTTAAGAAGTCATTAGCGATACAAAGATTCACAGGCCCTTCGGGAGCATATGTTGTTAAACAGGCACTGGCTTGCAAAGCTTCAAAACTCAAACTGGTTTCCTGATGCAAGTTAGAGAAGTGCAGAGGAAGTGGCAGCAAAAGCGCACATACTGGCTGCTGGTGAGAAACTGGAAGCAGATACAGGGAGGCTGTGACTCACGTGACAATCTGGTGCAGAACGGGAGACAATACAGAATGGCAGCCTCCCAGGTAGGACAAAGGTATGGACAGAAAAGCAAAGTCAACTTCCAGTGGCCACCACATCTAAAATCATTTATCTATTACTCAGTTTGCATTTTAGGCTTGGCTCTTGAAAATGCTCTGTAGCAGAAGTTTATCTGCCTCATGCACCAAATATGCATGCAGTTAGTTCTGCATGCACTCTGCATGCATCCACTTGTAGTTTTGCTATATCCTATTCCCCATCCATTGAATACTCCAGACTTGGTCTTAGCCTTATAATCACATTTTAAAAATATTTTTATGTACATATATACCCACACATACATATACATACATATATATATACACACACACACACATATTCACTCACTCTACAAGACAGAAATAGTCCCACAGAGGACTCTCTGGGTGACATTTGATTGCCTGAGGGTAAGCCCACGCAGCCATATGAGAAGACTGTTGTTATCTGAAACGCCTACATGTGGCCGGCAAACATGACACAGGACCTGCAGTCCTTTCTGCAACAGTAGATGGGGTAAAATCCCCCAGCAAGGAACCTAAATGGCACTGGAAGTCTATGCTTAGGGGTGTGGATTTCACATTTCACGTGCATGAGGGTGACATGCCTACAAGCAGTCCCTGAAACAGGGTCTCAGACTGAAACCTATCATCTGATTCACTCTTCCTTTCCACAGTCTATATAACAAGAAATGGTTTCATGGGAAAAATGAGAAGAAATTATTTAAAAGCTTGTGCATGGACATCATAAGGAAAAGGAGATGACACCAAAATGCAAGTAGCATGACAGCCGATAAAGCATTAGTGGATCTAATGGGTCAAAACTGGGGAGTGAGAAAACTGAACCAATATGGAAGAGCACGCTATTAAAATTGAATTTAAGGTTGGGTATTCTGCCTTTGTGATTTCTCTAAGGAAGTTCTTAGGTAAATACTTAGGTATACCACAGAAGTCACCCACAATCGATATCTACACTATATGAAGATATTCGTTTAACCGTTACTTTCAAATGTAAAATAAACTTCTCTATGGCAAAGACGACAGCTCTGATGCTATTTTGTGCATCGCCACTGCCAAGGCAATATTCGTAAATTGTCAAACTTGGAAGTAATCACACTGAGGCTGTTCTAGATTTTAGCCTAGTGAACCAATGGTAAGGTAAGCCTTTCCTGAAGGAAATATTTCACAGGCTCATTGTGCCTTTAAAGGGCCAAAAAAGAACAGAGAAGTAGCTCAACAATCTATTAGATCAGTAAAATTCTTAAGTCTTATGAAGCAAGACTTCTCATATGCCTGAAGGAAAAAATAAGTGTTAGGGGAAGTATAGCCCTTTCCTAGGATGCCACTTTGTTTGGAGCACAGCCAATGCATCGCTTTTTCCAGGATGTACCAGTGCCACACTTCCCCAACCCTCCAAAGACAAAGCAATCTCTAACATGCACTATTTTGAAAGCCTATGAAAAAAAAATCAACATACTTTCTCTATTAATCTTTCCAAAAGGGCTGTTTCATTACTGCTGGCACTGTATTACATTGGCTTCCTAATATTCTGATCCTTGTCAAAAATTAGAGAGTTTTCAAATTAGCAGGGAGATGCTAACGTAGATATTGAAAGCTGTTCTTATTTTGTTATTTTTAAAAAAGGCAAAGTAAGTTCCAACTTCACACCAGTAATAAAATGCAGAATCTGGATGGTAACTGGTACACTTACACACTGTGCAGAGCGTAATGGAAGAACTTATTCCCACAAAATATTTCAGAATTATACAGGTTTGGGCGTTTGCTCTATTATTATCACGCAGCTCTGCACATCTTGGGAATGTTGATGAAGAAGGAAGGTAGGTAGAAAAATGGAAAAAAAACCCCACAGAAATGTTACAATGTTTCAGAAAAGTTTCATTTGTTTGTTTTTAAAAAGACCAAAAAATAACAAGTGGTCATTCCCCTCCCCCCCTGCCCCCAGGAAAATAACATTCCCAACCTCTCTCTCTTCAGAACTGGGAAGACACTGGGGATCCAGGGCAGGAGAAAGCAGATGAATCAGGACCATGGAGTTGAGATCCTGGTTAATGAAAAGGGGAGAGACAGGTCTGAGGTCCAAATTTAGAGTGGCACAGCAGAAAGGTAGAGAGGTGTCCTTTAGGATCTTAGTTTAACGAGCTAAATGGCAAATATGCATGGCTTGGAAAGCCGTAACACTGCCAGTGGTGGAACTCAGGCAAAATAACTGTGGGAATTCCTGTATGCAGCTTTAACGTACATATTTATTTGCTATAATTAAGGAAATGACACTGCTTTTCACATTTATTTCCCCCTGCACTCCCTTAATCCCGCATCAGAACAATCTGTGAAGGATCACCATTACTTGCATGGCAATGTCTCAGTTTACCTAGGAGGCTGTCCCCAGAAGCAGCTGCAGAGAACCTGATGAGATCGCTGCTCCTAATGGTGCGGCGTTAGCACGGGAGACAAGTTTCTAGGACACAGAAGGGCCCCCAGGACTGTGCTCACGTGTCTGGGGCCTCCGGGGACTAAGAGTAACTGCAGCTTAGAGCCACGTATCCAGGCAGCCCCGTATTAAAGGAGGGAACCGATCCTGATAGTTTACAGATACATAGATCCTTATTCAGAAGTTACGCCAAGGAGCAGGGAAAGCGGTTTTTATCCTGTCCCTCCTGCATGGGAAGTTTGAGGAGGGGTATAAGAAGTAAAAACGCCACAAACAACAATAGAGAAGGTGGTGGATTTTGTGATTTTCTTGCAGAAATGCACATATTTTGCGTTCAGTAGTAAACAACTAGATCTGCAGTGCCCTTATACGCGTAGCTAAGGTGACAGCAGGACTTCAAGCAGGGTTGATAAATAACATTACTTACAGAGAGGGAAGTACCTCAATAAAAAGAGAGGCATGGCTTTGTGGTTCAAACACGGGGTAGGCTGTATTTCTCAGTTCAGTTCCTGCCTTTGCCGTGGACTCTTGGTGTGACATATCACAGTGCATCAGTTATCTTTTGTCCAGGGTGACACACTGTACTTTTATCTTCTTTGGATCTTTTAATCTCTTTGATCAGGCACGCTCCTCCCATGCACACATGGAAGCAGTGTGCCAGTTTCAATACCTTCCCAGTTTCAGCGGGCTTGTCAGCATTAGTAAAAGTCCCATCTTTATCAATGGGACCTTTGTTGACAGTTTCAGCAAGGAAGAGACAAGACTGAATGGGCCCTAAAGACAAAACTCTCCTTTCCACACAGCAGTTTCTCCGGTTATTGCCATGGAAAAGCCAGCAGTGCTTCTGCCTGTACTAAACATAAGCTGTGAGGCACTAGGAGGTCCTCAGCCTTCACAAAAGTGAAGCTGGCTTCTTTGCCTATTATCAGTTTCACCTTTTAAGCAAAATGACAAGTGCTTTAAAGAGTTTCATTACCCGCACCTTCCTTCTGTTTACCTCATTAAAACAAAATAAGCAACAATGCAAAGAACATAGCAGTAAAGCGCAAAGAGGGTGCATGAAAATCTATGCACTGCACCCCACAAACAGCCTGATCCCGAAGGCTCGGGGGCCCAGCTCCCCCGAAAGCCACGGGGCAGCACCCACCACTGCACCCTACAAACCCTCCACGCTCCAGGTCTAAAAACGCACCGACAGTTTGGTTTTAGCACCGACAACGCGCTCGGGTGGCCACGGAACTGTTTTCAGCGGCAAACACCTTGACAACCGCCGGCGTCTGCCGTTCGCGCTCGACTCCCCGCAGCCCGGCAAAATGCCTGGGGCTTCCGCCACGCGCAGGGGTTATCAGAGAAAGGGGTGGAAAAAAGAAAGGAAAATCCGTTTGGGAGGATGCGGGGCGCGCCCCGCCAGCCCCCGGGGGCCGGGGGCACCTTCTCCCCGCGCCGCAGCTCCCCGCT
>WAAD01002689.1:59200-87090 GCA_013389945.1 Fregata magnificens
GGACGGGCCCCGGGCGCCGGCCGCCGGGCACCGCCCGCCCGCCGTAGCGCTAGCCTTCAGAGTGCTTCCCTACACCGCGCAGTGTTAAAAAGCAGCGCTGCTTAGTCGGGCCGGAGTTTGGTTTAAGGTATCGCCACGAAATCGGTCCATCAAAGAAAAGCGGTTTCAGAGCTGAGAAAGTCGGCGGGACCGCAGGCGCCGCGTGCCACGGGCGCGCTGCCGCTCCCTTAGAGGCGGCTTGCGAGGCGGCGGCGTTGCAAATGCAGCGCGGCGGTAAGGAAAAGCAGGAATGTGTTCGGTGTTTGTACGTTGCCCATTCCACCGAATCACAACATGATGCTGTGCTTGGTTTAACTTTTCATACACAAAAATGATTTATTTTTTTAATGACAAGCTAGCGTTATAAAAATCACAGCAGGTGATAGCGTCAGGCAAGGACACAAGGTGACTGAGCTGCCTCAGAGCTGCTGTGCCTTAAACCGGCCGCCATTAGCTCCAAGGTCATGCTCTACCAACCAGCGACAGCGTTGCGTCGGCCTTTTCGGTAGGGACAGCCTCCTCTGCGCCTCGGCACAAACTCTGATGAGATGGGATTCACTCGCTGCCTTGGTAGTAGTTTTGATTTGGTAGGCAGGATCTGCACCGCAACACTCAAACCTGGTTTTTTCCAGGGCAACTACAACATACCCTGTAAATGTATATGCAGTATTTAGGTTTATAATTTGTGTCTGCATTCACAGAAGATATATGATTTGTCCGAATTATAATGGCTTTTTGCCGTAAGTGAATGGATTAACTTCAATATGAGCGTAACTTGCATTGCATTTCCTTTTTCCTTTTAAAACAAACTCAAAAAAAATCATGCAACTGCTTTGCTTGCTGTTAAATATCTGAAAAGTACAGTACTAGGCTATGTGAGGTGTTCTGGAGCATGTAGGTATCTGGAGCCTGAACCTTCACTTATTTAAACCACATGCACCTAAATAGGAAAGCTCCATGCAGTTGCGGATGGACCATGCATTTTCCTGTGCAGCTGTTCTCCAGCACAGAGCTCCTAAGCAAGGGCAGCACAGAAGTCTCGACTTACAGTCGCTGTGAAGTTGCTCCCAGCGGAGAAGCACACAGGAAGAACTTTCCGTCATGTTTGAGCAAGATCAGTTTGTCCTTCAGAGTCCTTGGTGCTTACAGCTGGTGATTTTGCAGAGTTCATGGGTGATATCCAGACATAACTGAATTTTGTAATTGACTTAAGCGGGTAATTTCATCCAGTAGATTTCTTCTTAAAAGGGTGACCTTCTACAGAATGCCAAACAGGACATCCCCAATTTCTTTAAAAAGGGTAATGTCACCATGAAATTTTGCGAAGAGTCCCAACATTAGAAGCACGGGAAAACTTGGCCGATGTTCAATAGACCAACCATTACCGAGGTGCATTTTCACTTCTTACACCACTGAAGGTCAACTGCTGCCTTAGGTTTAAGTTCATGTGAAGAACTGGGGGGGGGAGGGGTGGGGTGTGTTAATAAAGTCTGCCTCTTCCATGGCTTCTGTAAGATATTTTATCTGTGGGCAGCTGGCCGAGGTGTTTTGACTAAAATATTTTTGGTAGGAAATTTGTTAATTTCTTAATCAAAACTTTCATATTTAGATTTTTTAAAAAATAAATAATTTACTAAAAAAATAGACAGTAGTACCAACAGATAAGCTTTGCATATAAATTAGAATAAAGAATAGGTCTGTTTTGAACTGTGTGGATTTTTTAACCAGCTGTATCAGGGCAGATTTACGGTGCATATAAAAGAGGCTGGTGCTCCCCACCTCCCCAGATGTTCTTAGTTTCCAAAAGGAATGGGTAAAAGAGAAGGCACAGCTACAGTTCTGCTTCAGCAATGGCTTAGTAGCCCAGCTTCGACAGCTTAACTAGCAGTATGCACCAAGAGCAATACACTGGGACAAATTACCGGCATGTACCTACTCACACACACACACAAAAACAAGGACATTGAAATCACTGCAAAACTTAGGACTGTGAAAAGATTTCCCTGCACTCCCACTGGGAAGGTACAGCACTCTCTCTACATCTCTCAGGTCGTGTCCAAAAGGCAAAAATTGAGGCCTAACTGCTCACGTAAACACACAAACAAGACTCATCTGTTTTCACTGGTCACTTCTGAAGTACATCAGCATGAGATGACAAAACATCCTATTAATGTATGTCACTACACCGATCTACTGGTGCCTTTGTGCTCTTTCTTTAAATGCACGTCAATTGTCAAACAGCCTATGCAGAACGCAAAATTAATTTGTTAAGGACCCAACCTTTCTCTTTTAAACTAAGCCAAGAAACCTAAAAATGTAAATACCAGGGTCCTTAGGACCTGGCCGTTTCTAAAACTTCAGCTAATTGGTTGCATGCCAAATAGCCCCACTCAGTTATAAAACTTCCTTTAAAGAATAGCTAAAAAATAACAGGAAGGAAAAACATTTAAAGCATTCTGTGTTTAATGAGTGCTTTCCAAAGCCCTTTGCTCAAACTAAATATATATTAGGTGCTACAAGAACAAAAATATAAACCGCTTTTTCTTTGATAAGCATCTTAAAACACATCGTAATTAAGGCACAACATAACATGCTGCACTGCCACTGTAAAAAAAAGAATGCAGAAGCAAGATGTAGCCAATGCAGCGTCACCAGGGACTGCTCAAAGAAAATTTTACTGCAAATGGAGAAGGGGAAGAACCTGCCTCGTTCATGGAGGGGGGGGGGAGATTAAGAATGGCAAAACCCAGAATGAGTTTGTACCAGTCAACCAGAGAGTAAGAAAGCTTTCGTAAGTGTGTCACAAGGAGGGTGGGAAAAGGAGCTAGAAAGAAGTTCTATTAATCAATAAGAATTGGGATTACATTACTGACAAAACCACCAGAGATACTGATTCCCTCCTTAAATCTGTCTTCAATATGATGCACCTCAAATGTGGAAATGGATTTAGGAGCTTAACTCTATGCACACTTTTTTCTTTACTATGTTTGACAACTTGATAGGATCAAACTCTGTACTGTTATGATAGCATAACACCAGCATAGTTTTCTTTGATGAAATTATTCCCGATTTACAGTGGAGCCAGCTAGACAATTTTGACCTACAGATGTGTTATTGCTGTAAACTGACATGAATATCACCCCTCTCTTTCACCGGTTGATCTTCTGCCTCAACCAGCTTATGGTCAGTAATTGCTGAGTTTGCAGTTAATATTCATGTTCTTAACAAGGTAAGGGAATGCTTATTTGGAAAGTAAGGTTGTTCGTAATCAACTAGATAAGAATGCACCATTTGAGGCATATAGCTTTATGAGATAAAAGGAGATATCATTGAGAAAGGAGATTACAAATCAGTCTATCTTGCTACAGAATCCAAGACTCCTTCAAAGAGTTTAAATATTGAGATTAAGATGTCATGCAGTGCCTTTACACTTAATATAATCAGTCACCAGAGCCAAGCAGATCACGCAGGGTTCTCGTGCTTAGTGCTCTCTTCACAAAGCAATTGCTAAAAAGAGAACTTCTCAGCAGTACCATCCTTCGTCACTGCTTTACAGGGTTTGAACATGCACGTGTTCAACATATGCTTTTGACTCTTCACTGCAGAGTGATTTTTTTCCTTTTTGAAGTTTTCCAAATAAAAAAGTAATACTGATCTTCATATTTTGTATAAATATGATTATATATGTTACATAGGTGATGGGTGATTTTTCACATTCCATGTTCCTGATGATGCATCAATTATCAGCAGGTAAAAATGCAGTCCACTGAGAAGCACTGGCTTGACGAGATAGTAGAAGGTGAGCTTACAAATTCGAATTCACAGGCTGACTTCAATGGCAGTAGATGGATTTATTCCTGCTGAGGTCCAGAGATCCCTCTGGAACCAATGCTGGAGCATTTAGACAACCAATGCAGTGCTGCAGTGAAAGTACAACTGTACTTCAGGACTTCCAAAGCGTATTTTTAATGCAGGAGAGTTTCATTCTTTCCCTAGCATTAGCCACTGTAAAATTTGTTCAGATGGGTTTTAAACTGAGCAGAAAATGTCTCACCAGCTCACTCACCTAATTCACATTCAAATAAAGTGGCAGCACTTCCATTGTCCAAATTGTGTTTCCAGGGTTCCAGCCAGCAGCCAGAAAAGACATGAAATGGAAAGTTGTTTGTATATTGTAAGATGAAATCTAACCGTTATTAAGCTCCACACTCCATGTATTGTTGCAGTCCACTACATAAAGAACCACATACATGAATAGTGTTCTGCAGCCATTAATAACCAATGCTAGGAATAATGTAAAAAAGAATATTACAGGTTACATACTCAGGGTATGATTTCTGTTAGTTAGCTCTTGATGTCTATAGCCACGCAAGTGATTTTATGCTCCATTGAAAGTCTGTGAAAGAAATGCACTTTTAGAGGGTAAAATCCTCTGCCCTATGTTAGAGCTCCGCTTTAGGACATAAAGATGAATCGCGCTCTAGAATCGGCAAGGACATGGCCACAGGTAAGAGAACTGACACCCTCCCGGCTTTCTGAAAGTTTTCACCTTCTCCCTCACTGCCCTCCACATACATATTTAAACAGCCGATTTGTTTCCCATAGCAAAAAGAAAAGAAGAAAAGGGCGGGACACTTCTTACATTCCTCTCTTTTCTTGCAAGTTGCTCTAAAATGTATCTGGTGCACTCTGGTGGCTGCTTCGGTAATTCTTAATTCGATGACTTTGCAAAAGGTGAAACCGTAACTACCGATGCAGTTTTTGAGATTATCCCTATGAATACTAATGAGCACATGAATTTATTCCAGTTTATCCAGTTTGATTTTTCTTGAATGCACCCCCTGGAGAAATCCAGATCTCGCCCAGTGCAGCCCATCTGCTTACCTTACATAAATCACAGGGGGGGTTGAGTGGTTGAAGTTTCCATCTCATCTGCTTTACGTTCTTGCTCATGGTCAGACAGCTGCTGAATTTTACCCAGAGGTATATCAGTTTCAGTAGTGGCAATTTATCCACATTTATTTGTAGCGTGACCTTGCACAAACCTTCGTCTCAATTCTTGCTTCCCTTTCCCTATCCATATAGCGGGGCTAATAATATCTAGCTATTTATGACGATTATTCACCATATGTTCAATTACATTGAAAGGTACCAAAAATGCAGCACATTACTTCCTGTTACATCACTATGTTTACTTTCTTTTGGTGCGTGCTTTAATAGGGATAAAATGGCATGGATTTCTGTATCCACAAGCACAGACAACAAATGGTAAATCTAGTACATTTCGCAGTATCTCCACGTGAGGTATAGGACTTTTGGGGAAAACTTAATACAACAACTGATGTTTCATGCCACTTTTGGAAAGCGGAAAGTCAACATGAATGTTGGGGACTAAGGGATTTTCACGGGTGACTCTGAATGCCCCCCTTTCTCTTGAGCTAGTTTTGATACAATTTTGGTTTTATCAACCATGACTTCACATATGCCACTAATTATGAAAAGACAGTGTATTTTCAGAATATAATGGCCTCGGTCCTTCTTAATTCTCCCAGGGTGTCACCTAGATGTGGTGCACGGGGAATGCATTCACTGCATAGGTAGATATACTCTTCTAGCCTATGAAAATGAAATAAAGATAAAACTCTGGAGCATGGTATCTCATGTTTCTGTTCAATCCTGTTTTACATTTATACAAGGCAACTGTATAACCCTTCAAACAGAGTTTTTCTAGGTTAAACATGCTATGTGCTTTTGGTTTTCTTTCAGGGAGATATCTTCCATCCTCCTGACCATCGTTGCTGACTCTTTCTGCGTCTGTTCCAATTTGAATTGATCTTTCTTGAGCATGAGGGCCCTGAACTGTGTAGAGCAACTGGGACCTTGTACAACATCACAAATACTCTCCTGACTATATCACAAACACGGTATTGTGGAAAACATTAGCTTTTCTCACAGCTGCTTCTCACCTCAGTGCTTATAGTCCTCCTGTGACTGACTTGAACATAGGCGTGTATGATACAGTTTGAGCAGATTTGCTGACCAGTTTGCACATCGAAGCACACATAGGAGGCTCATTCTGAAATTTCTTATGAGGGATATGTACAGAGTGGTAGGGGGCATTCACTTTGTTGTTGTCAGGGTGCTGTCATATGCATGCCAGAAATCCTGGGTTTGTCTCTTCTCTTGGACATTGCAACCAACACCAAACTCACTGGAGAGGCAGGAGCAGAGAAGATTCCTGAACTCACAACTCCACCTCTCTTCTCCTTTAAGTCAGGAAGTAGACCCCTATATCCAGCATTTGGGGTGTAACTGAATGAATGAACTGACCAGCTGAAGATTCATCAAGTGAGATGGAGATGGTGCTAGCAAGTGTGGAGAACATACTTGAAAATAAACATATGATTTGCTGCTTTAAAAGGCAGGCGGTATCCATCACTCATGTTCGTGGTCTGTGTCAGCCACTCCCCCCCCGCCCCCCCCCCAGGCTTTAGATCAGGTTTGAGTAGGGGCTGGGATAGTTTTTTCAGTCTACATCTGGCTAGGAAGTTGAAACCATGCTCTCTCTCACACATGTTCACTAAGTCAGTCTGCACATTGACTGGGAGCTCTTCTCTTCATTACCCTTCTAATTTTGCTGTTGCCTGCAGATTTGATCACAGCTGAATTTGCGGCACAAAAACATCTGGTGAAGTAAAACATACAGCAGCCACGAAGGAGAAGAGTTTCTTCTGAGTTTAGTCAGAAAAGCTCATGAAAATTGTGACACAATCCTAGACTGAGCAAGCCAGAGCTATCCAGAAATGTCACTATGAGCTGAGAAGAAATGCTTCAGAACAAAGAAAGGAACAATTGCGTGAGTCATGGGCTGCAAGAAAGAAAACCACTCCTCTGTAAGGGCTTTGAAACTGAAGATTACCAAGTAAAACTTCAAGTTAACACAAAGCAAAATATTCTTAGTTCTTTCTTATTGACAAAAATATTCATTTTGCATCATTCTCTTTCATCCCAAACAAATCTTAGAAAAATGTCTCCTTCTCTCACATTGTACACAATGCAATCAGATTCAGCCACACTTAATATGGAATATTTCAAGCTGTGTATTATATTTGCTATTTTGAATTGAAATAATCTTCTCAACTCAACATGAATTAGAAAAATGGTTCATATCAACTCAGAACTGCATTTTCCAGAAATTTAACTAAAAACCAAAAGAAGGACACCATACTTTAACCACATGTGAAATCCTGATACAGTTTGAGAAATATCACATTAATGGGACAATATGTCTTAAAACCATGTCTGTAAGTATCAGAGACAAATCAGAAAGGAGAATAGAAGTCCCCACATTCTTGCTTGTCTTGCCTTTTTCATCAGCTTACCAGGCTTGTTTCTGTTATGCTTGCATTCTGTAAAATATCATCAATTAACACAACCAAATTTTTTCTACATCTTTTGCATAAATTAGCTCTGACCTCTGACAGCAACGTTTAGCACTTGCAATTTTGAATCCAATTTGAGTGTAAGTGTATGATATTTGGGATTGGAAGCTATTTTCCAATAGCATTATTGTAACAAGGATTGGCCAAATTTTGAACAAAGAAATTCACAAACATGAAGTGTAGGGAAAAAACCTGATTATTTGTTTCTGATAGTACTTCTGATGCTTTCTATTTGCTCTTCATATCTGTTCAGAACTAACTCTTATGCAACTCTCAGGAATAACAACTACAAGGAAAATTAATGTGAACACTTGTGCAAAAATTTGTACAAGAAATAAATAGTTGAGTTTTTTGTTTCTTTGTGATTGAAAGCAGCCAGTGAGAAAGCTGAAAAAATACCAGTTATACAGCAAGAATAATAAAAACTCAAAGCACTACTAGAGCTGTGCTGTAGTACCATGTACCTAGCAATAACTATAAAGTTTGTGAGTATTGCTACACTGATGCATAGCCACACACACTAGTCACAAATAATTCTAAAGAAAGCATCAAATTTGTAGCCTCTATGGCCTCAGTCCTCTAAGGGTACCTTTGTGACAGTCACAAATGACTAAATTTAATAAATCACTTGTTGCAGCTAATTTGCTCATCTCTGCAGAGAAATTGTGATAGACGGGTTTGTAGAGCAAAGTTCAGACAGAGCTGCAGAAATACAAGGCAAGAATATACTACCACTGCTGTGTATTTTGGAAGCAATCGCTGGTGTTACAGAAGGCTAAACTTGAAAGTTTGCCTACATCAGGATATCATCTGTGTAGTTTCTGCAGGAAAAATATAACATTTGCAGTTCACTTGGAAGATATTCACCAAAAAAAATGGTATTTATGTTATAGCAGTTGGATTTACTTTGATTTAATATAGTATCTTACTATTTAATAACTCACGCTATGTACAATACTGTTCACCATATGTCCAGCAAAAAAAAATAGAAGAGAGAAGCTGAGGTATCTTTTAAATAAGCATGCATATGGGGAAAAGCAATGTAAATGTATGTAAATGTAAACATATACATAACATATAAATATTATGAAGGCATCTATGATCAAGTCTCCTGAAATTTCAGTCTATGAAATGCAATCGTAGCTTCACTGGGAGAAATTAATACGGTTATGAACAAAATCAGAATGAGAGTGCACGGCACAAAACAGGCCGGGGAAGTGGGGTGGTTTGTGGAGTAGGATGCACACGTGTACCCAGCAAGAGGGAAGAGCACCCAGGGAATGGCTACGAGCCATATGGCTGCCACAGGGAACTGGGGCTCCAAGTGAGCAGTCACGATGTGTGGCTGTGTCAGGGTTTGGTCTTTGACAAGGAGCCATCTGCAGCCCTTGGCTAGTGCTCTCAAATCAGGGAAGGGTTACATCTTGGCACTTGAAAATGAGTGGAAATGGTGCTACTAACTTGCATCAGTGGAAGCATGCATTTTCCTCCGGGACAGAAAGCAATTCCCAGGATCGGGGACCACCCCCCACTTATACATTTTCATGTATTTTTACTAAATACAAAATCAAATTGCCAGAAGGCACTATAATCTGGTCACTAATATTTCCATCTCAGAATTTACGTGAGTCCATCCATCTCTTATCATGGGACAAATTATCTAAAATATGAAGGAATCATCCACTTCTCTTTTCTATCCTTCCTCGACCATAAAAGAAAGCACTGTATTACTTTACATACTGTGAACTTGTGTGTATGACAGACAGAGGCAATGCATTTTGTGTTAATGAACGGTAACATTTTCGAAGGGGCACATCGTTTCCAGCCAGAGTATCATCTCTTTATCAGTAATTATGCATTTTAACAACCCCTGTACAGTAAGTAGGCTGCATAAACTTTTGGGTTTACCTCTTTTTCCAAACTGATTTTCTACCATCTTTAAAACTGAAATATAAGAAGTAAGCACTTTCAGTAATTTAAGGTATTTCACAAATTCTCATTGAAAAGAGACTCATCTTGTATGTGACACTGCATGACAATGAAACTTGGTAGAAAATATTAGAAAGAAGATACTTCTGATACCGTGAGCTCTGCTGCTCTTGAGGGAATTTAGCACCTATTTAATTTAACTCTGTTTTGCAACATGTTACAGAAGCACATGTGGGGATAATCATCTGTAGGAGCTTTCATCACCTGCTTGCTGATGTACAAAAGCTTCAACTACACACAAGTACCTCCGCTCTGAGAGAATCTACAATTTTCTCAGAATTATAACAGTGATATTAACAAATATCATAAAATTACATTTCTGTTAGCTTAGCTGGTTAGAGGTAATCAAGTAGTAGTCATATGAAAGTTACATTGTTCGTGTTTTTCTTCTCTCTGTGCTATCCCATATAATCTGGATTTAAGAGGACAAGCTACAAGGTAAAGGACAAATCAGAAGCATAGCAAAACCAGCACACAGGCCACAAACAAACAAGCAAGCCTCAAATATTATCCAAATGTTTTGTCTCCCTCACTGCCTGTATATGCAGACATATAATGACCAGCACTTGTCTCCAAATTTTTTGATTGCCTAATTGACATTACCGTAGATTGTGTTAGGTTCTATTCTTATGGAGACAGAAATGATAAATATTGATAAATAGATAAAAGGCAAATTGATAAATTATATGGTAAATGCCCACATTGTAGGACAAGAAATTATCAGATTTCCATAGCTGGGATTATCAGTGCTTGTGAAGAAGGTAGCCTTACTTCATCAAAGGCTGAACAAGCTTTGGAAAATGGGATTATAAATGACAGGACAGTAGAATACAGCAGCTTTTCTACAGCCAGAGCACGTGAAGCAAAATGTTGACCCCACCGGAGTCAGAGACTAAATCCTTGCTGATTTTCCTGGGGCTAAGATTTCAGCCCTGAGTTCCCGTCCTGTGAGCTCAACATCAGCTGCAACACTCGGGCTCCTTTACACTCGTCTCTCAGGGTGTGCAAGAGGGACGGGCACCAGGGTGGCTCCTGCCAGGACTTCAGTACCCTTGCTTTGCTGCTGGCCTGGTGCAGCTGGAGCTGGATGGTCCACCAGCCTATTTGGGCTTGTAAATTCTCTTCTGAGGAATAAATAAATAAATTCATGAGTGAATTGTTTGCTCTCTGTGTTTTTGATTCATAAACATTTGTAATATTTAAATTGCTTTTTCCTTGTGGGTTTTTTTTCATTGGTAAAAAATTGAGACCACCGTTTCTTTTGGGTAAAAAAACATAGGCGGGAGAAAGGAACGGCAGTGTGAAACCACAAGGATTCACGTACTGTTCTTCCCCGCCAAATGCTTCCACCAAAATGATGGAATTACCAGGTGTCAGCTCCCTCTCCCCTTCAAGTTCAGGAAGACATGTACAGTTCAGGCTGGGCACTTGTCAACAGTACCCAATTTTGGAGCACTTCCCGAAAGAATTAGAAGATTATGGAAAGGGGGCTTTCTCACTAGGGCCTTCTACACTTTCATTTTGCCAGCTGGACTCTTCCAGAATGGATAAAGAAAAAAGACCCTAGTGCAGATAAATTTTATCAATCTAAGAGTACTTGTAACATTTAATACCTGTTCAGGTATTTAGGTGGCTGTAGCAGTATAAAGTGCTTTTCTACTGCAGGTGCAGTGGTGCTTTTACTAGCATAGCTATTGTTTATAAAAAAAAAATCATATTTCTCACTGACATAGGCTGGTTTTCAAGAGTGCAGAAGCCCACAAATCACTCACAAAAATTAGGAAAATTAATCTTCAGCCATTGAACCTTCAGCTATGTATTAGCTTCAGTTTTACCAAAGCAGCAGCACAGAGCCCACATGTCTGTATGCTGTTTCTGGGGCTCCTGGCCATGAATAAACAGTTAAGGGGAAAAAGCTGCATGCCTGCCAAAAGCATTCCTTTTTTTTTTTCTTAGCCTGTTAGTTTCTTCCCTTCAGTTGCTTTGGGGCATCACTAAAAATTAAGACAGAATTGCTATAAAAGATTATTGTTACAATAAGAGCAGATGCTCATAGGAGCAGATTTCAAGCTGAAGATTTTTCTTTTTCCTAGCCCCAGTTTGAGAGTTACCTGTTTGTACAACATTATCCATGCAAAGTGCATTTCATTACAGTAATCACAGGAGGATATTTCACAGGAATCAGCACAATGTATAATGTGTGCTGTAATGTTATGCAGAAATATATATTACAATATATAACCATAATAGTTTTAAATGTCTTAAGTGCTGCCTGAAGTACTTGTTACATGGGCAGAACTGGAATGTTGTTTTTCCCCATGAAGCAAGTACATCATTTTTTAGCTGCCAACAAGCTGTGAAATGGTAATAACTTTAGGACATTACCATATCCCGCCACCATGAATGCCAGTCTCCAAGGGCTTCAAGTGTCCTGCTTTAGTCAGTAGAATTCCCTACTTTTAACTATTCAGTTCAGAATATTGTAACTATTTTAGTCAACCTAATTGCTCATTCTTTTGACTGCAGATAGATAAGTACTTTAATGAAAAGCAAGGCTAATATTTTAAAATAAAGCTTCAGCACAGTTGCTTTGCAAGGACCCAGATTTCAAAGCGTAAGGACCCAGTATGTGTATTGTATTTTGTATTAATCACGTTTAGGGACAGAAAGTACAGAAGTGTTGGAATAGATGATTATGTACCACTCTTAAATTACAGGCATATAGCAAAATACAGAAGAATACTGGGAATATACTTACAAATATACCAATGGCATTTTCTGTATTATACTTGGTGTATGTCAGAAAGTCTTTTAAGCCATAAAAGTACATGGCAAGCTCTTTTGGCATAACAGACTCCATGAAGTAAACAATGCACATTTATAGTAAAATAAGTATTGGCCTAAATTGTACAGTCAGATCAGGTTTTCTGCTAATAGGCTGATTGCCCCCAACATCCAAACAAAATACAATAGAAGCTGTGTTTATGTTTAAACAATATTCAGATGTATACTATATCAAATACTATTTCTAATTCAGAGCTTAGTTGGGTATACCTTGCTCATACAAGTAACCCTAGCGATTTTACTGCCGGCTACTATAATTATAGGATCAATTAAAAAAACCCACAAAAAAACCTAAAGAGGGCAGAGAAGGTGGTCTGCAGGTGAAGACTGGGACCTAAATTAGTAAGATACAAACCTCGAAGGGGAAAAAAGAGAATTATGTCAATGGATCATTCACTGTCTCTTCCAGTACCAGAACTAAGGGGAATTAACTATAACTACGACAGAACTGATTCAAAACAAACAGAAAGTGGTGGCATTTTACGTAATGTGTCATTATGCAGCGGAATTGCTCACCACAGGATGCTGGGGAAGCTAAAAGCTTACACAGGTTCTCAGCAAGACCGGACATGTTCACGGAAAAGAAATCCATGGACTATTACTAAATACATCGAAAGAACATCTGGCTCAGGAATTGCCTGGCAGCATATGGCTGCAAGCTGGCGAAAGCATTGGGAATGTCAGCCCTGCTTTAAAACTCTTGTACGGGCATCTTTTAAACATGAGTAGGATACCAGATAGATGGACTTTTGGTCCAACCCAGTAGAGTTACTTTTATGTTCAAACAGGCCATAATTTAAAATAACTCTGGTTCCTCACAACAATGAAAGTAGTGTAAATGCGTATGAATGACAAAAAATACAAATTATGATTCAGTGTATAGGACAGTAACAAAAAATATTTTATTATATTGCATTATTTTTAAAAATAACTTTTTTTAAAAAGTAACACATCCTGTTAACTTTATGATTGAATTTCTTGAACTTTCTGAGGATACAATTTTCTGATTAGATTTAAAAGCATCACCATTCAAGGAAATCTGGACCACATTTAGCGTGCTGTCGTCACAAATAACTCTCAGAAACTCAGTCCTAAACCTGGATCTTGTGATGCACAGGTTGGCCTGCTCCTGCTTTGCAGCAATGAAGCAATTTTTCAATTCTGACCCCTATAGCCAAAACATTTTAAACACAGAATAACACTAACAGTGTACTTATCTGCAGAACACAGGCCCCTTTCTAAATTGCAAGCCAAGTTTTTAGCTCATAGTGGATGTTCAGTGTTATCTTAATTCAGTGAATTATGTATTAGCAAAATAAACATGTATTTAAATTTTAATGGTGCATTTTAGTCAGGTGAAACTGTTGTATTTATGCCCTGATTGGAAATGTAAATATCAAAAATGTCAATGGACAAACAGAAAGGCATCCTCTGCATCACTCCAAATTTCTGAGTGATATTTTGAGTTAAAGAATTACAACTGTCAAATATGTTTTGCTATAGCAGAAAGTACAAATATTAAGAATACCTCTGGATTAAAGACTTTCTAAAAAAAGATCTGTTCTCACTATAAAATGTCAGTATATATTATCAGCTCCTACGT
Organism: Fregata magnificens; assembly: GCA_013389945.1. Classification (NCBI taxonomy): domain Eukaryota; kingdom Metazoa; phylum Chordata; class Aves; order Suliformes; family Fregatidae; genus Fregata; species Fregata magnificens. The sequence continues at coordinate 73,118 of WAAD01002689.1, forward strand.
CCTTCAAAAAATTACATTCACATGGATCCCCAGGGCTCATAATCCAGCTCATACTGATGCCCACAGACTATCCCGCTGATTATTTGGTTTTGGTGTTACGTTTGAGGCAGTAGGGCTGAAAACTAAGAATGCATTTTAATGCATTTACTTCAGACTAAACCAAGGTAGATGGTGCAAATAAAAGAAACCCCCTTGAGGACAGTCACAACAACTCATCTGTTCAAAGACGGTGTTGAACACAGTTTACATGACAGGCCTTTAATATAAGCAGAGTATTCCATATTTTGTTTCCTTCCATTTCATCCCTAAACATTTGATCACTATTCATACATTCTGCAGTGTCATAAAAATACTTGCAATATTTAATTCTATCTATTAGGGCTTGCAATATTTTTATTTTGCCCCAACTATTCATATTTGCATGCAAAGTCTCATTATTGGAAGCAGCTAACACAAAAGAGCACTGCAGAATCCAGTGATTTGCTAAGCTAACAATCTTAGCATGAATCTTAGCTAATACAAGAGCATGTCCAAAAATCCTCTGAATTACAAATTAGTGGTTGCACAAACTCCAGAGAATGATTCCAGAAGCGAATGAGAAGTTCAGTCTCTGTGCAGCCAGTCCATGGTGTGTTCCAGCCTGTGAAACCATCATCCTCAAACATGAAGTAAGGAATTCTGTTTCTCATAGTGCATATCTGCTACGAAGAGTAGACAGCAGAGTAGGACCATTTGTCCTTTCTGTCCTGGTATTAGGAACATTTTGTGTTTTGCAAAAGAGAGCAGTTTTGTTTTCACTTCCCTCAACAGTTACTGGGCTGGTGTAGGTGGATTTTGGGAGATCTTGACCGTGAGCCCATTTCCCCCAGCAGGAGTTGGGAGTTCTGCTGCTGGAAGTTAAGAGCTGGCTTTGAGTATTTCTGCTGTCAATAATTAGGATTGTTTATAATAATTGTCTGGATCAGAGCATAATAGTTCCCAAACTGACAGTCACATAACCCTTCCCCCCTTTCCTGTGTATTAGAGAGAGTGGCATCCTTAGCATGATCTACAGCATGCAAACACAGTGCTGAGTAATGGTGAGTGCAAACCAGGTACCTTCTCTAGCTGCCATTGTTCTTGTAAATACGGGCGTCCCTATTTTCAATTCAAAGGACTTCACCTGAAATGGTAATGAAGTATTTCATGGGATCCTTCAGTTCTGAGTTTCTACTCTCGAAAGGTACAGAATTATCTGCCTGACTTTCAATGTGACCCTTTTTTTTCTCCCCTCTATCCATGTCTGCATTTCATTGTGTTCCCAAGCTAAACTCAGAAAACATCCGTAAAGAGGGACAGGATCTGCAGGCTAAATTCTCCCACTTCACAACCAACAGCAGTCACTCTCCTGTGCATCATCAACTCAAAAGGAGATTTAAAAAAAAAAAAAAAATCAAATGTTCGGTCTTCCGCTTTCAAGGAATACTTTGTCATTTAGCAAGCCTTTATGTTATCTGCAATACCAAATGTATTCAATATATGTGAACATACCAGTAGTTGTCAGTCAAACCAGCACCTGTGGTGGGACCACGATCCAACAGTGTCCAAATCAGATTCTCATGGATGAGTTTCGGAACTCCAAGCTTCACCTAAGTACCCCAACAATTTGAAGCTCGGGGAATACTTAAGGCAAATGTAATTTTGTGTCCTGAAACTAGCAGCTGGCAGGAAATACAGAGATGTCAGCCTGATGTCCAGTTCCAAGGCAGGATCCTCCAGCTCCAGTAGCTTCAAAAGACTCTGCGAACTTCATGCTTGGCCTTCTGCCAAGAGTAGCAATTACAAAGTGTCATGCTTACTCATTTTTTTATGTGCCTCAAATGCCTGGTTTTTTCCTCATGACAAGTTTTGGATCCTGCTGTCCCACATAGCATGCTTCTAACTACAGAACTAAAAATAAAGTGTTGGTGCAGAACAATGTCAGTTCGTTCTTTGGGTACTTACTAAAGCAGATACCAAAAATAAACAAGACTATACTATATGTAATATGTGTATACATTTAGGAGGTTTTTATTGTGATAAATATGCATATTTACTAAAACATAAATTGGAACGAATGAGGTTGTAATGGTGCAAGCAACAATCTACCACAATTTTTTCCATTAGATTAAGGAGGAAACAGCTGTTGTCAGACGGCAGCATGATGCCAACAGTTGAACAGGAAGGATTACAGCATTCAAGTCATCTTAATCCTAGTGCATAAGCATTAACAGAGGCTTTTCTTTCATCACAAATGACTAATGTAGCTAACCTCTCACACTGGCCTAAACTTCTGACTTACCTAAGAAAACTATATGCTGTTGTTAGCAGTGTAATAGAGGTTGTAATGTTTCCTTTAGCAAAAATGTCATGAAGGATTTATAAATCTGATGTAAACTGTTAAATGGATAGCAACATGAAGCCCAAAACATTAAAATGGTATCTCTGCATTAGCTCTAAAGACATCTTGAAAGAAAACATAACACTCCATACTGCACTTAAATCTATTACATACAGGTCATCATGATTTCCTCGTTATCAAATTGAACTGGACCTTATACTCTGCTGAGTGAGAGAGTTCAAAGGAAATTGCTAAGGACACAAGAGTGCAGGGGTAGGCAGCGTATACCAGGGAGTTCATTGCATGCAAACTGCTCTTGCTTAGGAGCAGAAATGCACTCCTGAAAGACTGAGAAGACACTTCAGACTGACATTTACTCAAACACTTCTGTTCTGCCGTCATTTCATGTCTGTCTTATCCCGTAACACTGAAGGTCTTTGTTGATCCCATTTGTAGCAAGTGTATGTACATGTGCATGCATTCGTAATTCTTATTTTTAATCTTAAAGTCTACTTACCTCATATCACTATTACATTTAACAAAGATATATTTTAATGTCCTTTTATTATTATCATCTATATTTTGATAAGTTTTACTGCTATTATTACTATTATGATAGCAGTCATTTTAAAATTCTTTCAATTTTGTTTCAGTCAATTTTTATTGACCATACTGGATATATCACTTATCAGAACGCCAAGTGCCACAGCAGCACTGTGGGGAACAAAAGCTAAGGACAAATTTGCTGCTGCAGGTAGTTCAAAGGATTATCACACGGCTCAATCCTTAAATTTTATTAGAAATTGATCCCTTAACTGAATTAACTATCCACAGCAGGTTTTTATCCAAATTAAGTTTCCTTCTTAAGTTTTTCTAGAGGCAGATGGTAGTCTTTAAAGATTAATGGAGATATAAACCATTCTATCTCATATATGTAATTACAAATCGATACCCGGTCTCTAATTTGTAGAGAACATGTGCTTTTCTCTGGCTATGGAATCTTTTGTCTCATTATGCCCAGGTCTAATCGCATTTACTGTCATAATAGCAAAATGTAGCATTTATCTAAGATGTTAATCTGTTGCTAGTGCTGGCCACCAAATGTGGGACCATATGCTTCTCTACTGTGAAGAGCAGAGACTACCAAAATTGTTTTAACAGAATTAAAATGTCCTGCAGGAAAAATACATTGGAGACCAGTTCTCTTCTCTCACCCACCCTTCCTTCACTGTAGTGATCCCATGCCAGTAACATGCAGGGCGAAGCTCACCTCTGTGGTAAAGACTCGATTTAATCATCTGAGATGGACCAAAACTCGTTCTAAAGGACATTTCTCTCCTAGTTGTCAGATGTTATCACACCTGTAATTGTCCTTCTGCGCATGCACATTCATCTGCACATCTGAGCAACCCAGACTGCAAGGGATGCCTCCACCCAGAGGAGTCAAAGGCCCTTCTATGAGTGAGAAGCTCAAACAGAGTCCTTTCCTCACAGAGGAAAGGCTAAGGCTCACGAGGTACAAAATAACGCACATTACTTTCTCCTTAGAGAGTTAATTTCTTATTCACAGCAATCAGAAACACTAAAAACTGCTGGACTTCTATTATTCCTTAACTGCTGTTAAATGTGTATCACATAACAGCATTCAGAATAAAAATTGATCCACCAGGTCCAAGACAAAGAGAACATAAGAGGCACTATACTACTGTAACAGTGTTAATTTGGTTTATAATTCTTATTTAGAAGTGGTCTAGCCTTCTTTCCATTGAATACTATTTGTACTTATAATCTTTGTTCATTTTTGTGTCCAAACAAAAGTATTATAGAAGTACTATTGAAGTATTGAAGTGCTACACTCTTATGATGGCTGAGTGTCACCTTTCCTTGTCTTCACTTGAATAAGCGTAATCTTCCAGCAAGGATCCCAATTCCCAATGGAAGCAATTCCCTTTCTGGTGAGTGGTCATCCCAGCCATTTAACTAGTTCAATGTGGCACTTTTGCAAAGCATGAACTGAACCACTACTTCACTCTCCTGCATGCTAAGACTGTCTCTTATTACAAATTTTAACTGGATCTAATGAACCCGCTTAGCACAACTTTCCATAGACACCTGAGGCTTTTTTCATATTAGGTCCATCATAATAAATTGTACATAGGAGTTTCATAGTTTTATTTCAAACAATATCAATAACTTCCTATAAATGCATTAGTAAATGGTGGTCTTCTGATAACCAAGGACTATAAAACCACTCCTCCTACTAATTTTATCTGGCAAATATTTGGCAGGAATCAGAGTTCTGGTTCTGCTGTTCCTCTGTCAGTTGTACCTTTTAATGAAATTACTGTTTTCTGCTTGATTTAATAGTCAGTACAGACTGGGGGGGGGAGGGCGGGGAGGAGGGTGCGCGGGAGGAGTAACTTCCTATTTGACCCTCACACAGACAAGAGTTGAATGTTGATTTGTGGCATTTATAATTCCTGTGCCAAAACCACATTGTTCTAGTAATTTGAGTTCGTTCACAGAAGTTGACATTTTTCCACAAATGCTTCTTTTGCCATGTTCATTCAGCTGTGCTGTATTTTTAGCAATTAGTATTTGTTTAAAATTGAATATGACTACCACTTCTTAGCATCAAAGTAAAATCTATCTGACCTTTCAGCTACAAAGGAACAATATTTTTATTTAATTTTTCCTTGCTTACATGATAAAATGGCTTTTTATTAAAATGCCTGAGGTTTTTGGACTCCTGCCTTTACAAGTTAAGTACCTGATGCAGTACCATCCACCAGGCCATTACCATGGTTCTTGGATTCAGCCTTTCCGTATCCATCTCCTTCACCGAGTTGCTCTGCACAGCTGCAATGCAAACTGCATACAGACAATGCTGAGGATATGTCCCCGGCTTCTTTAATGTTTACTTGCAGCTTCTGACACTCAGATTCAATCATGTATAAGCCAACTCCAGAAATCTCGGTTTTGGAGACAAATTAAAGAATTAGATAGCATTATAGAATGGACTATAGGGGTTGGTTTGTGCCTGTGAAAAGCGGGAGAGACTGTCCTCTCATTTCCTCTACAGGAAATGTCAATTCTGCAAAAAGGGAAGGAAGGAAAAGATACATGTAAGCAAGGGTAAGTAGGTCTGGCTCTCACTACTTCGTGTAAATCTCTAAGCCCTTTGGTTTTGCCTCAGGAATTATGGTAAAGTCCATGATATCAGTGCATGCCCCTGCCCAGAGCATGAGATCTGCCACTCCACCACCTACAGACATCCCAACTTTGAAACAGTATTAAACAATACAGAATCAAACAAAGGAGAAAAATCATCTTTCTCCCGGCTAGACTGGCTGTACGGAAGAAACAAAATTTTTAACTGCATAAATATTTGTTTCAACTTTAAGCTTATTTTGAGGAGGACATGAAGTATGAGGGCTTCTGTTCTTAAAACTGCTAGATTTATTCAACACCTACGATTACTTCATTTTTGATGGACATCTTTGTGTTGAGCTTGCCTCCAAATGTCATTCTTGCTACTTGTTTTTTCTTGTATCTTCTGTTTAGGCCTGGGTGGACATTTTTAATTAGCGTGCATTTCTCTTCTCTCACTACTTGTTACTACGCTCACTGGGAAGAATATTTTTTACAACTGCAACTATATACTGTTTTTTTACAAAGTCATCAACGTCTTGCCATAACATTGCTTGACTTATGTATTAGTAATTCCACAAAATGACTCAGTCTCTAATTACTCCATCTGATAACTATTCAAATTCCCACAGCTCAGTGGGACACAGTGGCTAAGAGCTGTTCTGGGTTGCTGGCTTCTAGTAAGTAAAATGTGCTTGCCTGTATTATTTTCTTGAGTGGATTTTCTAATAATTTTCACTGTACTTCAAGCTCCTGCTTTAAATCTTTGATCTCTCAAAGCTTACTTTATGCAGCACTGTTTCTCATTTTGATCTTTGTGCTGCAGAGAGGAAAATTATTGAAGTGATGCGACCCTTCCCCCCAAGCTGACGGACAGTGATGGCCACACTGCCTTCTTTTTTTGGCCAGAGATTATGAAGGTGGTTTTGAAACTACAATGGAGGAATGACGCCGATAAAACTTTATACTTATTACATGATAGGAGTCAAGTACCCAACGATTCTATTGACCACTGTTGCAGCAAAAAAATAAATGGGAATATTAGGCTTTTCAATTACTTATTGCAGTAGGTTTTGCTGGGAGGAAACGTCAGGAAGGACTGGAGGAAATAAGCATCTGAGCAGGAAGGGTGAGGGAATGAAGGTGTACGTGTATGCCCCAGAGTTATTATCATTGTATTCCCTAACAGAACAAGGGAAATGACTACACAGCTATTGCAGCCATCTCCTTTCCAATGTTGGAAAAGCCGCCAAATGGACCACCAAGCCAGGGCTGCATCTGGCTTGACAGGTAGTATCAGAAAGAGAGGACAGTCTGAGAAACATCTGACAGCTGGCCTTCTCCTTGCTGGCAAGGGTCACCCTCCACCTCCAAAAGGTACGAGTGTCTCTATTCCTTTCTATTGCACCTGGCAAGCCTGGTGAAAAGCTGAAATGGTGAGCATCCCATGTCATGTTTCCCGGGCTCTGACAATCCTCCTGCCTTTGTATAGTTTCTGGGAGGTACCGCATGGAGCAGAACGGTGAGAAATGAAATGCTAACAAAACATTGGTGATGGCCTTTATTAGTCAAAAAGCAAGTTTAATTGAGTGAAAACTGCTGGATGGGCATTCTTAATTGACCTTGAGAATTTTTTTGTCATTTATCATAGATTGGTCAGAAAGTGGTTTAAGCTGTTTCAAAACAGCGATGAACAAACATCCTCTTTGGAGCCAAATGTGCTGATGGAAGAGGCTGACATCTTTGCAGAGCTGATACACAATCATTCAGTAATCCTTTTTAGCCAAAATGAGCTGAACTGACTACTTTAAATAGTATGCCTTCACTAACAGCATTTTGCAGAGTGCATGCCTTTTTTTCATCCTATGTCACTTTTAAACAAAAATAAGAGTTCAGGCTTACACATAGATGATCCCTAAGTCTAAGACCTTGAGTTCCCTGTTCTACAGACTCACCATGGGCTTCTCAGATGTTCAGTATCCTCTGAAGAAAAAAGACTTGGCAGCTCCATAAAGATAACTGAGAAGTGTGCAGCACCTTTGGTTGAAAAAATAAATGGATTTATCTGAACACTGTATTTGGTATGAGCAAAATGCCTGCAAGAAAGGATGGGGTGGGGGACAACAACAAAGCTCTGTCTTAGAAGTCTGAAAGTGTAGGGATAAAATGAGAATTGCCAAAAGTCAAGCTGAGTTCTGACAGTTGGCAGGTCCTGAGACCTAGCAATATCAATTAAAATAAATGTATACTATTCTTTGACAGTACAGAGAAAAAAAGAAATAAAATTGCAGTGAAGTTGCTACACAGTAACAATGGGGTTGAGATCAAAGATAATGTTGGCATGGCCACCCCAAAACTTTCTGACTCAATCTTCTGTAAGGGGAATGACAGCAAAAGCCAGACAACTACCGAAAATGTGTGTGTAACACTACATCGGATTCAAGATAGAAGCAAAGTTTTTAAGGTTTGGTAAAATTAAGTCAGCCAGAATAGATAATCTCCTGCCCCAAATATTGAAACAATTCACCTATCAATTCAATAGTAAGTAATTAAAAAATCTATCAGCTCAAGTGATGCCACATTACCAGAGAATGTCAACATAACAAATATAATTCAGAAAGAGAAAACCAGAAAAACTGGCAACTTTACATCTGTTACTCTGAGCCTGATAGTGTGCAAGTCTTTTTAAGAACTTCAAAGGAAAGAGTATTTTGGGACACAGAGGTAAATGGAAACCTGGGATAAAATACAACATGACTTTAACAAGGTAAATACAGATTTTGGTAATAAAATAACTTGTTCTATTAAAGATGGGGGGCTGCAGCAGATCTAACCTATATGGACTGCAGTATTGCATTTGATACTGTACCACATATGGAGCATAACTACATACACAGTTACACAAACAGGAGATTGGGAACAGGGCAGGTTTGTAAACTGGGGAAGGACTTAGCTGACGAGAGGTAGCAATACATTATGCCGAAAAGCTAATTGATTAACTGGGGGAAAGGGAGTCTTCCTATTAAAATTTCTCAAGGTTTCCTCCTACTAATGTTCTTATTATTTACTATTTTCATTCATAACTTTGGCACAGAAAGAAAAATGTGAAATTTGCTGATAGTATGAAATTAGGGATATCAATTTAGAGAAAGTCCAGGCTATTATACAGGAAAAATGGATGAATAAAAGGACTGGAAAAATAAAAATGAGACACAAGTGCATGTATTTAATAGACTTAATAATTGGATTTTATGCTATAAGCCAGGGGACTCATCAGTTTGAAATGGCAGATATTAATTGGTCATAAGGCAACCACAAGACACACTGTAGTACAGCAATAAAAAAGGCATATGCAGTCCTACGTATATCTAGCTATATCAGGCTAGATAGCAGGGTTTTAATATCATCATAGACATTGATCAGATGTTACTTAAAATTATAGTGTCACTTCTGATCACTCATAATCAAGAAAGATGTATTCAAAATGGACAATCACATGGGAAAGAATGGAATCTGCTCAGCATGAGCAACTAAGAAGCAACGATAAAACTGCTGTTTGCGAGTACTCGTAAACATAAATATCTTGGGTGGGAAGATCTATTTAAGTTAATGGACAATGTCGATACGAAAGAAATGTGTTGAAACTTTTCATTGCCAGCTGTAGGTTGAAAATTAGAAATCCATTTCTAACTATCAAGAGGAGCAAGCACACCCATCAAGAAGGACAAACAACCTAATCTTCAAAAAAACTCAGTATGTTTATGAAATGGATTAGAGATGGTAGCTTTTTTATAAGCTGCAAAGTAGCACTCAGTGAGCTAGAAGTTCTTTCCAGCCTGGCATCCTCCTGTGCTATGTTCCTACACTAGGATGGAAGAAATAACAGAGAGTAGCTACATTAAATATAAAAAAAAAATTAAGGTAAAGATTCATTAAGCTTCTAAAAGAAAATGAACTCAAGAACTTCAGAAGTCAACAATGTCACTTCAGGTCTATAAGTCCCAATATGTTAATTGTTGTAATCTATAATTTTACAAATGAAAAAAAATTATGTACCAAGTATCATACCGTTGGCTTTGAGGGGGGAGAGGGGGCTGGTAAGAATCAAAGACCAGGCAGTGGTCCATGCAGACCATTTGTATGGTAGTGCAAGAGCATAAGGAGACATAAAATAATACCTGTGCTGTATAACCTCACCTGCAGCACTCGGCAGAATCCTGTATCCTTTACTTGTCCGTCAGAGATGGCCAGGCTGGTACCAAGCCCCCAGAAGAGTGGAGGCAAGGACACCCAGCTGGACTCAGGAATCATGATAGTTCCCCAGGGTGCTCTAAGAGGGACATGAAACTTCTGAAAAAAAAGTTTCACAGGGAAACACTTTGTCCAAGTATGGTAGCCAGGGATGCTGAACCAAGAGGTCCAGCCTGTGTGTTTTTGTAACAGCAACATCAGCAGCTTCAACCTCTGCCGGCCCTCTAAGCAGGAGGAAGAGTCATGCTCCTTGCTCTCCTTCCTCATCCTCTCTCTCCTCTCTGCTGCTTCCTCAAGCTAACCATGCACAGCCACATGCTGAAGTGCTGGAGTAGCAGTACAGCATCTCATCCAAACTTCTTGGTCCCGGGCTCCTTCGAGAAAAATGTGCCAGGCCAGCCGGAAACATTCTTCAGGCAAGAGTCAGCCCATCGGCCTCATCTTGAACCACACAGACGCAGATCATGGATTTTTAAGAAGCAGACCCTTAAGTTCCTGCTCATACAAAAGCCCTGCACAACCTAAGTGAGACCTCTTGGTGAGTGTAAAGGTGTTGGAATCAGAGGGATGAAGGAAGATGTGACTGACAGTATTAGCAGAAGTTTTTTTATTTGCTAGCCAACTTTTTAAAGATATAAAAATTTCACATATAAAAGCAGGGATCTCATGACCACTCCAAAAAGGTCTTATTAGTTGCTGCTTCAGTTAACAATCTTGTTGCATTTCATGTGACCACTTTCAGAGGCAGGTTATAAAAACAGATAATTAATTCATAACAAATACTGACCTTCAAAAAAAGCGCTTCAAGCCTGGGATTGCTCTTTTCCACCTGTGTAGCTCAATCATTTTCATTTCCTAAGATGAGGAGCTACCACAGCCGTGCTTCAGTTCAAATTTCTGCAATGCAATTTACTGTGGAAATCTCCTTGGTAGCATCAAATGTTCACTCCCCTCGTGAATCTCTTACATTCATAAGTTTACGTCTTTGTCTTCAGTTTGCTTGTGTTGCCTGGTGTCTGCCTTGTTGTCCTTGGGATCTGCCCTATCTGCCGCTGTCTCCTTTGTCCGTTGTTCTCAAGAACCACTGCTCATCTCATTTTCTGTATACTGTTCTGCTCTCACTTGGTGTGCAATCTTTACTTATGTAGAGATAATTACATAAAGTACATTTATATGAAAACACCTTGTCTTGCTGAGAACGTAATTTAGTATTTTTACAATTATTTTCTTGGCTGATCCATTCCCATTCAGTGAGCCTGCTTTTGTCTGACTGAAACTAATCAGAAGTTTATGACTGAGCTGAATGGGACTTAAATGGGTACAGAAGCATCCTCTGTAAGGGCTAATTAGTCGAGGTAAGTGTAAGAGACTAAGTACTGCTACATGATTTCTTCTAGCAAGTGTGAGTACTGTATTTCAATGTATTTACTTCTGATTTTCAGAAAGGGCATTTTTTAGAACAGTTGTATAGTGCTCAAGGTTGTAACATAATTCCTGTGGCTTCAGGACCCTACGTTTTGCAAGGTGTCAAATTCAAAGGTAAGACAGATTCCTACGATGTCCACATTTCTGCTAACTGTGCAAGTCCTACAGTGATTTGAATTAATTATCTGTTTCTCAGTAAGTACTGAATTAAGGGCATAATTATGATTCTCTAAGGATCTGATTATAGTAATTGTTTGGGCAGCCTGGTGTACTATTTTACTGGCATAATCTAATCTTGCCACAAACTGTATTCTTATAAACTTATTAAGTACAGTCTTTCACATTCAAATATCTTTTTCTTATGACATACTAGCATAATGTTTATTCACTTAACTGTGGCAGAACCTTAAAATACAATTCATGGACCAGACCTCGCTGGTTAAGAATTTACACGGAATAGGAAGATGACAGCTGACCCTTAGCATTTCTGCGTATGCTGCACTCAGGGGAGAAAAAGGGACAATGCTGATGATAAGCATTTTTCCCAGCACACCAGCTGCCTAACTATTCTTAACTCAGTCAAACAGCTTATTTTTGATTTTCCTTGCTGTTAGTTGGTTTTTAACTATTTCCATCCTCACATATAGGAAAAATATTATTGCATGGCTAGCCAGAAACCTACTAAAATTGTTTAATCAGAGCTCATAAATTATAGCATTTCAAGAACGTCAGACAATTTCATTTGTATGCACTCTCTTTTCTACTTTACTGTTTTCTAGGTTCATTGTTATATTGCTGGTCACTTGCTAATGGAGGCACAGAATAAGCACACTGTAATGCCTAATAGTAGTTGTTCATGCCTGACTTGCATGGATTGAAACATCCATCACCTGTCTGTCATGACTTTGTCACACAGATGGACAAAAGTATTATGTGATTCTGCTAAAATCAAGCCGCACTTTAAGCCTGCGGACTCACTGAAGATGACCAAGTACCCTTCCCTGATCTGCTCTGCATGCAAATATGCTCTATCTCGCTGATGTGTAGTGGTTCCAGGGAACACCTCTTGCTCATTTACGTCCTGTCAGATACTGCCACTATTTACCACTCCAGCAATACTCCATCCTCTTAGTTAGCTTTGACAAATGGAAACTTATCCTAACTCATGTTTATTCAGGACTATAACATTCAGTTTCTTCGCCTGTTGCATCTACTGACTCCCTTTGCAGCCGCATCTCCAATAGCTCTACTTCTCCTCTAAAAGCAAATTGCTGGACTTTTTAACATCTTTCCTAATTTTACTGACTTCTTTCACTCGGTACTAAAATAATAGAATTCTGCCTTCAGCCAGGCCACTGGCCATGCATTTATTAAATTTTCAGATATGCTCATCACACTTTCTCAATACCTTGATGCTCATCCAGCATGAGAAGAGCTTCCTTTAAGTTTCGTAAACTTGTTAGCCTCTTTGCATCGCTTCTCATGATACCTACAAAACACTTGACAGTGATCAGGCTGCTGCTGGTTTAAGAACATAACTATTGCTTTGCTGCATTCCCCCATCTGTCTGCATTATTCGGTGTTTCCTAGTTCCCTTTATATTATAAAGTCTTTGAGGCTGAGATTTTTTTTTTGTCTGATGTTTATAAAGCAAATTGAGCCATGAAGCTCTGGTTCAAAACCAGCAGTAATATGCTGCTAAAGACATAACCACTGTTCAGAGGAGGGCAAGAGAAGAGAGGCAGGCATAGGGAATTGGCAGGGATTTTTCCTTCTTGACTTCCCTCTCTATTTGACCAGCAAAGGAATGGCAGCATAAAACCACTCAAATTTATAAAATTAGAGCTGTGATTTTGGTTGGTTAGGCTTGAAGAATAGGTTAAACAGTTTTAGCAGTTAAAACATCCTGTTGGAAAAAAAACAGGTTAAAAATTGGTGACATTACATGCTTCTCTCATGTAATTCATGCCAAAGTAATATTATTTAATAATTGCTTAAAAAATATCTACAGACTGCAGATATCCTAGGAAACAAGTCTTAAATCATACCAATAAAAAGTTACAGTACAATTGATTGCCCTTTTTCCCACTCATTCCTACGGCTAACTCGGAAAAATTTAGCTAATGGAATCAGTTCTCAGAGCTGGCACGCCTTATGTGAAAATGCTACACAAAAACATCACTGCTTTCACAAATTAAATTTCTGTCTCCATATATGCTCCCTCTTGATGCATTTTCTTTGTATTTTTGATCACGTCTTCTAAAGCACATTAAGCATTCATACATGAGCAAAACTGTGACTCAACAAAACGCAACTGGAACATCACTGGGACAGCACATCTTCTTGCTTTCTGTCCACTCAATGCAAAAACATTTTTATTTACCTGCTAAATTCTAATGAGAATGGATGATATTGGGGAAAATGTCTTAGCAACGTATCCTGCCAGAAGTCGTATGTAAGGGAATAAATATGTCATTTGTCTAATCCACGCCATTACAGTTATGCCACACAAGTACCGCAGGGACACCAACTTTTCAGACTATAAAATAATAACCGGTATTTGCCACGGGGTGCCTTGTCGTGCCGTTGTGCTGCAAGACGCACTTCAGCGAAGGGCTGGAAGGAGCCCGAAACCGCCGGGAGCGCCCACGGAGGCGGCCGGCCGGGTCAGGTACCGACCGCGGGGGCGGACACGCTCCCACCCGCGGCGCCAGCCCCCCTGACTGTCACTCGTTTCCGTACCACACCGCAACGCACCAGGCGGCAGCCGCCCCCGAGTTTCCCTCCC
>WAAD01002689.1:87696-133969 GCA_013389945.1 Fregata magnificens
CCTGGGGCGGCCTTCCCGGCAAGGCCGCGCCTCGGGACGAGGCGGCGACCCGGGGAGGCCGGCGGGGTCTCGGCTTTCTTCTGAGGTGGACGCATCTCGCCCCTGAGAGCCGGACAGGGGTGCCAAGCGCCCCGGCCGGGGGTGGCGGGGAGGATCGCGAGCACGCTGGGGTGTGTTAACACTTGGGGTAGGTGGGCGCATGGGCCGGTAGTCCGAGCACCCCGCGCTGCATTGGAGAGCACAGGCCGGGAGGTGTGAGGGTGGAAACGCTCCACGGGAGTAGGAAGACGGTCCCATCCTTGCGAATGGCACGGCTGAGACCTGCACGGTGCCTGTGTGCTCTTTCACAAGCTGCTCGTTGGGGAAGAGTTCAGCGAGGAGCAAAGGGAATGACTGCAGGTCTGGGCACCCTGCCTCGCCGTACAAAACTGACGTCTTCACCCCATTCGGCTCAGCAGAGGACTGGGGAAGAAGAGGTGGATTGATTACGGCGTGTAAGCGCCTACGCAGGAGGATTTGTCCTAGCAGAGAGCTCTTTAATCTACCAAAGCCATAAGAAGAACCAAAGGACTGAAGCAGAAGCTAGGCAAATTCGGGCTGGGAACAATGAAACACCTTTTGTGTTACCACAAGGGTACTGAAACACTGAAATGATTCATATAAAGCACTACTGGATCTTGGATCTCTTGAAATTTTAGCTCTGCAATGGATGACTTCCTCATAGAAACCACATATAAATAATCTCTACATCTGTTTGATTGGAGTTGTGAAGAAAATTCTGCCGTCTTTGTTAATGTGGAGGTCAGCCTAGATGATCACAGAGCAGATGATCAGAACAGTAACGCCAGGTTTTCAAATCTATTAATATTAATTACTTAGTTTCTGGTGCACTCCAAATTTGAGAATGTCCCTTCAGTCTTATTCCCCCCTTCTTGTGCATCCAACCTGGGCACTGAACCAGGCAAGACTCTTGAAAAAGTAGTATGCACTAAATGTAATTCAAAAACAATCATAATGCACACATTAACTTACATGAGGGAAGGTTGTAAACAAAAATGTATTCCGTATTTTCTGACTCAGAATTCTTGATTTATAATAATGACTTACTCTAATGAAGCATTTCATTGCGTTGATAACATTCAAATTACTGAAACTTAGAAACAAAGAGAAGTTACAGTACATGAAATGTTTAGAGTTCACCAGGAAGTATTTAGGGACTGTGGATAGCTTGGAAGTAAGTAGTGCCACAAAGATACAGCTTAAATATGGGATATACATGAGAAGGTTGTACCTGCAAGTTACTATTCAGTCACGGTACCCTTTTGAAATAAGGTGGCAACTGTAAATTGTATTTCAGTTTTTCTAGGAAGAATTCATTGGAAATCCTCATTGACAGAATTTTAACTCTGTGGTTGGCTGTAGTCTCTAATCCCTTCTGTCTGCATGTTCTTGACAATATCAGACTTGTGAGAAAAGTGTGTTTAGTTATTGGTGATGAATCAGAATACAGGGATTCTGTAAACAAACAGGAGTTGATGTAGATAGTTAAAATAGATTTCATTTTTTTAGTGGTTAATACTGCTATGTGGAATATTTTTTGCCTATTCTACATATGGCGTTATATCCCATATCCTCAAGCTTGTTGTTTTCATTAATGTCACTATTTTACTCTCTATAAATTCTTTCTGTACTTCCTGTATTTCTCAGCTCTTGTCAATTAGAGCTCCAAAATGTGTGCCCTTCACTTGCTCACTTGTTATCGTGCTCTATGCTGCTCTCTATACCATTTACAGCTCAGCTCCATCAGTGGAGCAGAGGTGGAATGTTTCACCTCTAGCATGGGTGGCTTCTTTTTTGTAGTTAGTGATCCCCCTTTTCATATTTGTTCTTAAAATTTGTTATTTCTCACTAGCATTCCTTAACTAATCTTTACCTGCTAATTCTATACCTGTATTTATTCATAGAATACATTTGTTCGCAAAAAGATTTAAAAAACTGAAATAGCTGTGATCTAACAACTCTGTTATAATTCAGAGTGCTTATTCCCAGAAATATATGAATTGTCTTACTAGCCTAAAAATTGATCTGACATACTCCATTTTTTTCTTTTTTGCCCTGCAAGAATTTAAACTTTCCATGAAAGAAAAATTCTGAAAAGTCTGTTTTACAGTTTCTAAAAGGACCTATCAAAATGTTTGAAATAAAACATATACTTTAGGAGTTTTGTTTCAGTATTTCTTTGCTTTATTCCATTGTTTGACTTCAATTTTTTTTCATCATGTTCTGGTGTAATTCAGTAGTCAACAGGATAACGTGTTTTGATTATATTCTGTCAACAAATTTTTACAGAAGGAATATTTTTCCTTGAAACTTTAGATTTTGTGTAATCAGCATGTTCTAGCAGAAGGCTACCCATCAGAAAGTTTTAAGTCATTCCAAGGATTGAAAATTTAGCCCACTATTTTCACCATGCTAAGTATGAAAGCAAAGCTTTTCAGGTTAAGGTATTTGGCCGCACATAGTGGACAAGTGAGGCATAAGCTGTTGGAAAGGGGAAATTAATTCCTAATCCTATTAGTTAATAGATGGCTTATTCCCAGCTGTATCATCATATGTTCTTTTTACAGTATCAAATTGATTTAATACAATTCTGTTTTTTCAGATTCTTACGTTTTCAGCTTGCTGTCCTCATTGGGATGTGTACAAACTGGCAAACCTCAGCATGTCAGAAAAGTCCGGGTAGTGAGGTTGAACTAGAAGAAGATGACCAGTGTAATAGGTGTGATTATGGGTAAAGAATTTGAGGAAGAGCTACAGCCTTTTGAAGTCAGAGCTTTGCCTACAGAGGAAGTCCTTGGGAAAGGATTCGAATAAGCTCCATGGAGTGAAGAGGTACAGTCCGTATAAATATAGTTTCCATCAAAATGCACTTTGAGTATTGTCAGAAGAGTTCACTGACTCTAAAATGGATCAGGTGATTACGATGAAGTGTCAGGAGAATATAGGAACTCTCAGATGTCTTGAGCATATCATGTTTTAATACATAAAAGCATCCAGTTCCACCTAGAGAATTAAGCGTTCATAATTTAACACAATCTATAGGCAGAACTCCAGAGACAAGGCAAAAGAAGATTCTGGTGACAAAACTGAGTTGCATTTGGTAGCCTGAGACAGTCTGCATTTGTGAGGCTGGTGCTGTTGCCATTATGAGCCCTAGAATTTGTGTGAGACTTAGTTTTGATAATTTTGGAATGTACAGGTTTGTTTTTTTTTTGATGGAGAAAGCAGGTTTGAGAACAGAAATGCACCATGAACTACTAGTATCAGCAAGGTTCTCACTGCCACCTCCGAAAGAGCACTTATGATTGCAATGAAATCATAAATGCGTGGCATTTGTACTGCTGGTATAATCTAGTAATCTAGTAGATATATAATCTAATAAAAGCAGCAAAAGTTAAATGTCAGATTTTTAATCTCTTCATCAGTTGGTCACTATCATGGACAATACTTACGCATACTTAATCATAAACAATACTTATATGTGCTTTATGATTTGCTTTCCTTAACTAAACAATAATGTATTTCAAAGTTAAAAATGAAACTATGCAAGATGTGTGCCTTCCTAAAATTCCCACCAACTGTCCATGTATATTAGTTAAGAATATATGAAACAATTTTTCCTGTACTATTTCTGTACAAAGTATGGTGGTTTGAAATTTGTTCAGCTGCTGTTAGTTGGTTGTCATGTGTCATTTTTGCCTTATTTGCCTCCAAAGCCAACCTGAATCAGTATGAAAAGGATACTTGAGCACTTAGCCATACCATTAATTTTCATGGAAAAAGGCACTTTGTGGGGAAAAAAAAAAGGTGCAGCTTCAAGGTAACAGCAAGACATCAATTTTACGTGTTTGAAATTAACATAATGTTTTACATAATGATCCTCTCCGCTGATCATTAAAATAACATAGTTACCTCGGCAACTGGAACAGCCTGCAAATGTTATCTAGTGATACATAACACATTCTAAAAATACATACAACAAATAAGGTATGAAACATCATTAGGGAAAAAATTTTTTTCTTCAGTAAAAATACCTTCTGGTCTAAGCAGATTTTTGTGAGAAAATTTCAGTTTAGTGCAACTTTGTTTTTAATTAAAACTGATTTTATTTGCTCAAAACCTGAAGGTGCATTGTTGTTTCATTTCCTGACAATGGAAAACAGTAGTTGCTTTTCAATTACAACTTCCATTTTTCTTTAAATGTTTCAACAGCAAATGTTCAGGAAATAAAATTTATTTCTAAAGCAAGGGTTGCATGCTTAAAAAGCTGCTGGAAGATACGTCACACCAAATAATTGACTGGTGAATTCAATCTAGAGAGTTTACTGCTTTAGAGCTGAATGTATCCACTGTCATTGCAGCCCTCTCGTTCTCTTCTTGTTGGTACCCTTGTGAGTCTAACCCGAATAACAGAGATCTAGTGGGACTGAAGTGAATAGGCATTGACACTTCACCTTTTTTCTTTTTCAAGCAAAACTCAAGTAACTGTGTTTGCAGATGGTTTTGGCTGTCTTAAAAAGAATTTTTGTGTATCAATGATTTCCTGAAAAATTTTGCCAGGACCAAGTTAGCAGCACGTCTCCCATTAGAATGGAAAATTTCTCCCAGCTAGGTAAGTTGGTTCATATCCTGTAAGTTCTCGTTCATCCTTCCTGGGTATTGAAGCAGCTGCATTCTTGAAACACCCTCTTCCCTCCACCTTTGCCACTCACTGCCTGCCCTTCTCTCTCCTGCGAGTGTACTAAAGAATACTCCCCACTTTCGTCCAGTGAAATAGTGCTAAAACAATTCCTTAGAATTCAGATTAATTTTAAATACTAAATTCAAATTAATGTAAATATGATTTGCTGTTGAATTTGCTCATGTAATTTGGCTAATATCTACAATTTTTTTCAGTTAATACTGTATGAGATATCAAACACATTGATCTTTTATGTCCTTTTTAAAGGTACATCTTTGTGTGGACCCCCATCAAGGTTTATGAAGTGAATTGAAGCACTTTTTCAGTGTATTTTGAAAGCTACTGATGTAGATGTAATTTCAGTGCAAAGGTGTCTGCAGACTGCTAGGAAATTGGTAATTGTTAATGTAGTTGAGCATTTTGCCATCACCCATGTTTTATATAAACACTTCTCCTTTTGCTGCTGAAAATCTGGTAACAAGATCGCTCTGAGAGAGGGTCTGGGTACATATAAGTGGTCCTTTGATAGAGTATTGCTCCAATAGAGATAACAGGATCTTTGCTGTTGGAAGCAGGAGTGGACCCTTTGTTTACAAATCACTTTGCAAATCCACAGCAAATAATCTCATATTAGGATTTATTTTCATTGGAAAATATGGAACAGTAATGGCCAGGCTGTGACTATCTTTGATTTAGGACAATGACAGCAAGAGACTGAACGTACCTTGCATATTTCTTACAGGCTCCAGTTTGAACCATCATCCTTATATTTTATTGTGACTGTTTTCTAGGGGTAGGCAACCTTAAAAGATTGGGGCCAAGGCCTTTCCTCAGATTTTGGTTGTCCATAGGTGGTGTCCTAGTGTCGCTTCCCAAATGCCCAGTCCAAGCCAATGCCATGCTACAACTGCATGTCAGGATGACATCCAAGCACACATCTTTCCCTTCTTTCACCCTTGTTGGCAGAGGAAACCTGAGTGTATGAACTGGGAGATCACTGCAAGGTATTCATTTGGTCCCCTGAACTGGAGAATGGATGGAGTAGGATGTAAGTCCATCACAGAGCATGCCTGCTCTACAGCATAGGCATAATTATCCTGGTGCGTCTGAAGAGGGACTCTAAAGTCATATTATTCTCCCTGAGCAGAGGAGAGGTTGGGACACAGGTCTGCGTCTTAAAATCATAGCCTCACACTAAAATGTTTAAAGCCAATAATAAAGGTATTAATTACATCATCAAATTTTATGACCATCCCTAAGACCTTTATCCTCTCTGACATCTAATGAGAGAGTGCATGCTGTCTGGGGCTGTGATTAGCTCACAAAAAGGAGAGATTAGAGTATTAGCCATTACTGAGCAGATGGATCATTACACAGGATCTTAAGCCAAGAAATAAATATTCTAAGTAAGTCACATTTGGAAGATACAAAATATTTAAATAAAGCTTTAAATACCTGGGGAGATTAACAAGGATCTAACTTTATGGTGTGACAACATACATACCAGATGATGGAATGAAGAATGTGTAAGGCTTTCACATCTTTTCTCAGTTTAACATAGCTCACTCAGTCACGATGGGTATTTCTAGTCAAGAGACTGTGGGCCACAGGAATCCTGTGCATGAATATCCAATGTAGGAGACTGCAGTCAGGTGACTCATCTACCCATTGCTGGTGATCTAGTATTATTCATACTGTGTTTTCTATATTGGTGCAGCAGTGGTTGGTATTTTTAGGAATACAGAAATAATGAGTACTGTAGGGGTTTGTTTTGCTTGCTTTTCTAAGTTTGGATACAAAAGAGATGGAAATGTTCAATCAAGCAATTTACAGAGGTGGAAAAATGACAGGCTTAGTTTGAATAACTAACTCTTTACTTCACTAGGAAATTATAACTATTTAAATCTATATTTTTATGAAAACACCCACTAAAAATCATTACATTGTCTGTGTATCAAACTACTCCATAGTTTGATATTTGGCTGTTTTTACACATTTGAGTTAGTTTGTTGGTCCCAGAACAACCTTTTGAATTGGTTTACACTTTGACATGACATTGAAGGCAGTGCTAGTAGCCTAGGAATATATGCTTACAGTCTCCAAAGAAATGCATTTCACTCACGTTCTTTGTTACAAGTAAGACACTTCACCATTTGGAACAAGAATGAATGCAGAGCCATTTAGAGAGAGGGCTGAATTGTGGAGAACTATAACTTCTCAGTAGGTGGTTGGATATGATGAAAGGAGTTTCTTGCCTGTGAAAAAAAATCTTAAGATGACTCTATGTATGGTATTACTAAAGTATGTCATTTATGGACTGTTCCATTGATTTCTGTACCTAATGTTTGCAACTTCTTACCTTCTTCCCTGCAAACTCTGCCTGGAAGTAGATAAAGTCTCCATCTGCTTGTAATGTTTTCTAGTCTGTCTACACCCCCACTGATACCTGTGCAAACTCATGACTACTAAACTGTATCACAAGGGGTTAAATAACTTAACGCTAAGCCCACACCAACTAAATCACACAATATTCCTGTGCCTGGCTGAGTCAGAGAGCAAAGAATTCTGAAAATCCTGGGGCAGGAGCCGCAGGCATAACATCACAGATTATGGTCAGAACTATGGATGTGGGGACCACCTTTCCTAGAGTCATGTATACATGAGCAGAAAAACAGATTGCGGCATACAAATGGCATGCAAGTCTCATGTTGTGAGACTCCAGTGATAGAAGTTCAGTCTGCAGATTTTTTCTTCTTTCACTGATCTTATCTGTTTCATTTTCTCGTTTCTTGCTTTCATTGTGCCTTTTTGCAAACATACGTCCCAGTTGCTGTTTTCCCTGTTTTCCTTCTGCTTTCTGTAGTGGTCTTTTCTTGTAGGCTTTGTCAGGTCTGTCATGAAACATACACAACACCCTTCTTTTCCTCCAGCAGCTCTTCTTTCCCACCTGTCTTGAATGTTATCCATTAGTCACATGCAAATAGCTCGGGTGGATCACTTTTTTATTTTTCCAGAAATAGCCAGGTTTCTCATATTCAAAAGTACTGTTTTGGTATATCAGATAGAAATCACATAGTATTAGGTATAACCTCTGAAGGCTTCTAACCAGGTAACGCCCACACAGATGTAGCTCATATTGCTTACACGATGAAAATTTATTTGTATAAGATGAACTTTGTTCACACTTTAAACATTATGTGTAATATTTATCATGGGTCCTCAACATAAAAGTAACAGAAAAGGTTAAATAAATAATGCTGAAATTGTCTCACCATTCCGTATCTGAAAGTAATGCAAAAAACTAATGACTCTTTAACAGCTGGGTTAAGGCTTTTAATCCTCAATAGAGTTCTTGCTGTGATTGTTTTTCGAGCACTGGCCTAGTTGTACGTGCTTTGGAGAAATCCTGGGGCTAAAGCACTCTTCCTATTAGTCTGAAGGTATCTCTTGCTGGTGATTTAAGATTTTAAATAGAAAACAAAAGTTAAAAATGTCAAGACTGGGCAACAGAGCTACTACAACCTGCTGCTGGGCTGACACGTGTAGAGGAAAATCCTGTCAGGTTAAAAATAGAAACTTGTTCCACCCGTGGATTAACTTTATATCTAATCCACTCATGTTCTGCCACATGGCACACTACCTATACACAAAAACTGTGTACAGATGAGGACAGAGGTATGAATTTACATTAGACAGCACGTCCTTCCCATCCATTTTTATAGTTCTGAACTGAAACAAATCTGGAAGAAATGTGCAAATGTCTTTTAAACACATAATACCAGTCAGTTATCTGCACACTAATGTTTATGGAGATACAAACCCATAAAACTAAAAATGGTCCATGGTTCAGACCAGTGGTCACTGCAGGTCAGTTAATTCACTCTCCAGAATTATCTCTGCTGACTTCAGTATGTAGTGTATTATGCTGAATAACTTGTAAAGTCTAAGTCTTTTCAATGCTATGGATTTACATACCTGGTTTGCCTCTAAAATGACTTACATATCTATCATTCATGAGAGAGAAACTCATTCTTTTGGGAGTCTTCTGAAATGTGCTTCACACTGTAATATGTACTTGCAGTATTGAAACTTAATTGAAAATTGTAAAACTTGCAATAAATTTTAAGATGTTTGATTAGATCAACAGGGGACAGATTCTTCAGAGGCATTATCTGTTCAGTAAGATTAAGGCAAATGCAACATTTAGCACTCCTGTGCAAACAGCAATCCGGTCTTGCTCTTCTAAGCAAAATGCAGTTGAAATCCAATCACTAGTATCGTATTTAAGACGAAGTTGCCTTCTAGCAATTTTCCTGTTACAACTTTATTATGGTTAAAGAGATAAAGAGTTACTTGAAGCCGCTACTTTGTTTTGTTTGTTGTTTGGATTGTTTGTTGTTTTTAATTACCACTACCCATAAATTCACACTTTGGCATTGGCCAATTGCAGCTGGGGGAGAGAGGAAGGGATATGTAAAAAAGTGGCTGTCGGTAGCATTTGCCTTTCCTCCTTCCAGCACAGCCAGACCATAAACGGATCATTAGTGAAAGACAGGATAGCCTGAAGCTATTACAGAAAACATTTGTCTGTAGCATCCCTGGAAGCAAGGGGGTCAACCAAACATCGGGGATTGTACCTCTGCCTCCTGTTGTCTGGGGCAGCTTCTAGGTGAGAGCTTTAAGATGGAAAGAGATGCAGAGCTATGTGCTGTTCACGGATTCTTCATTGCCAGGGATTTGCCGGTAAAGACTGCTTTAAACCTGATTTATGCCAGATAGGGTGACTTTAAAGTTTTCCAGCACTTGTGAGAGGCTAGACTCCAGCCTAAATTCGAGTCAGCATTTTAGAGAATACAATAGATAACAAGCACCCTGAAAACATGAAATGCAAATCTGTTTTTTCCTTTTCCTTTTAGGATTTTGCAAGAGTGCTGCATCATTGCTCTTATCCTCCTTACAGTTCACTTGTTTTTAAAAAAGAGACAGGGTATCCAATTATTGCTTAATGGCAAGTGTACATACAAAAGCTAAAAGTGATTACATACAATAGCTAAAAGTGATGACATTGACATTGCAAACAAATGTAAGATACAAGAGGTCTGGTAAGCTAAATATTAGCCTTACAGTTAGACAGTTGCTGACTTTATTTCAATTATGTTGTTCATGAAACCATAGAATGTATATAAATATAAAGGCAAGTTTTAATTTTCCTTTTCAAAAATCATCCAGAATTGGGTAAATGAAGTTGTCTTTGAACAAGCAGTATGCCAAAATCTGTCCTCCACAAATCATTGAAATTACTCCAGATCCTGAAAGAAAATATATGACTGGTTTATATTAATTTTTATAGCGGAATATAAATGTTATGATAAAACTTTAAACAGACATTCTTTTTATCTTAAATTTTTTAAAAATGGCCTGTCTACTTAAACATTTTGCCCAAGGCTTTACACCACCTACAAAGATAACAGCCTCAGCAGCTGCTGATGCAAAACCTGTTGCAGGACAGGGAATTTATTTGCCTGTCCCCATCATTTTGGAATTTACTGTAGCTGTCGATCCTTCTTATCCATCATACAAGAAAGAAGAACAGAAGCCAGTCCTTTCCCTTAACTATTTTTCAAGATAATATGTTTTAGTACAAAGCTATGCTTTTAATTTTACAGAAAATTAAACATTCAGAAATGTAGGTTTGCCATTCACTCTAAGGAAATGTGATGAGTGGGATTTATCTATCATAAGTACCTGTGCATAGTGTTTATAAAAATTGCCTCTGAAGGTGCCTGTTTCTTTCCATGGATTATAAAGGGTACCAGGGGAGACTAGTTTGGACAACTGTCTTTTTGACACCTGAATTAAGTGGGGTAGTTTGATTAGTCAGGACTTAATCATGGTTTATTTTGAGAACGTGAGTGTATTTGCTGTTTGTTAGCAAGATCAACATAAGCTGAGTACATTCTGGTCTTAAAACAGAAGATTTTTTAAGGCAAGGCAAATGTTAGCCCAGCGTTACTTGCCTGTGTCGTTAAAGGCAGTATAAAGGAAAAGCATATATTTCTTCTTTAAATGTTGACAATTCTCAAATTAGTGAGATGACAGACATTTAATAGAAACAATTCATACTGTAAATACTAATTTTCTACACAGAGTCTAACAATTTAAAGAATGTAATTATACCTAATGCCAGCCACCAGTGTAACATCAGGGGGAATTCAGACATAACTGCAAGGAGAAGAAAAGGAGAAATGTATATTTTTAAACAACAAGGGTGGGGACATGCAAACATTACATTATGTTACCAAAGGTCTGCTTAGTTATGTTTCATAAATTGTATACTTTACATTTATTGAATTTGCAAGCACATATTTAGGTCCTCATCATTCAGATACTTGGCCATACCGTTAAGCTTAGCCTGGTGAGCGATCCCACTGGAAGGCAAGTCTTAAACCTAGTAAGTGTGTGCTAAACAGAACTCTTAGACTCTCTGCAGAAGAAATGCCTTTTTTATTAGTTACCTGTACATGGTTTAGCACAACAGAGGCACCGATCCCCTGGTAGAGTGCCTACATATTGCTGCAATCCAAATAAATTAAGCTGCCTGACATTTTCAGTTTAATGGGAGATGCAGCGCATGAAAGACAGGCTGGGTCTGCACAGTGCAAGTTAGCGCTATTGCACAGCGTGCTCCCTCCTGTCTCAGGCATTTACGCTTGCCTCACGCAAGCTGACCCACATCCCCACTGTATGATCAACTGCAGGGCCACTACACGACCCAATATTGTCCCCCCAAAAAAAAGCTGACAGGGCTGTAGAGATAGTAGAGTGAGCTGGGAGGCACACTGCATATGCTGGCAGCTCAGAGTCAGCCAGCAGAGCTTTGGTTGACCATCTGAAAGAAACAATAACAAATCTAGGGTTGTTTGGACATCAAAATGCATCATCTACTATAATGATAGAAGATACCTTCCTGTATAAATTATATACAAAGCAGTTTTTGTTGTAGTTTTTGTAAATTCCTTGCTTTAAATACAAAAGTGATTCATAAGGAATAACAGTAGTTTAAATCCCAGGAAATCAAATTCATTAGATGAGAAATTATGCTTAATTTTTTTAAGATGAAGTCTCTGTTGGTCTCTGGCTTAACTTGTCATGGGAACTGGGGAATCCCCATCTGTATACAGTGCTAAAAGACAAATTGAGAAAGCATAGGAAAATGGAAGTTGAATTATTGTGTAGTAGGGAGGGAGTCCTAATTTGTCAGTGATATTTTTCCTATTTCTAAATTCTAGAATAAAAATACTAAGCTTGTTGTAGGAGAAAAGAGTCCCCAAATGGGCTCTGGCAAGGATGGGGTTAAAATGTATTTCCTAATCAGCCATAGCAGCATTCTGCTAAACAGCATGAGAAGAGGGAGCAGGTTACCAGGGACTGGCAAAAAGTGATGATGAGTCTCATTTACAGCAGCCAACTCTTTTCCTTTTCTTTCCTTTGAGGGGAAGAGTTTCAGGGGAAAAAAGATGTTTTGATGGTAAAATTCTTTATTTTCCTCAATGAAATTTAGTTCAAATGATCTAACTTAAAAACTTTGATTGGCTTTGCTGAAGCAAGCCTCATTTTTACTCTGAACTAGAGCTGAAGTGTTAATGGGTAGATCTTAAGTGTCAGGACATGAACAACTGTTAATTTCTTGTTTTAGAGAAAAACACACCTCCCAGGTGCTGAAATTGTATCTAGGCTGGATCTGTTTGATATGAACTGTTAGATTACGAACTAAAACTCTGAATTTTTTATAAGAAAGTAGTGTTTTTAAATTCTGCAACAAAACCAGAACTGAGTTTCAAATGGCAGGATTTAAATACATGTGTAAGTCAAATGGATGGAAAATAGAGATATATATTTATTTAGCTTTAAGGAAAAATGATTAAGTTAGTCCAGTAATACAATAGATGAGTCATAGTTGATTGGTCCTTCAATTTGTGATACTATGCATATATTTAGCAGTAAACTGACTTACCGACTGAAGTTATGATGATATGAATAATAGTAACTGTTACAGCATAATCCCAAACCCATTCTTCCACAACCAGGGCAAACAGCAGACCACAAATGAAGAAAGTTATTTCCAATGATATCACAAGAACTGTAAAGGAAAATAAGATATTTCAAGCACAGTTTTGAAAGGCTTTTTCCCATATTCAAAATGATAGCAATAAGAAGTTAAAATGTCTGAGATAGTCATGCAAATTACTTTTTACAGGATCAAATATTACATCAAATATTATATCAATTATAAAGTTAGTTTCTAATTTTTCAAAACATGAGGATTAACAGGATTATGACCATTGACAGGATTATGACAAGTTTTTACAGCCTAGAGGAGAAATGGCATGGAAATTTTACTTAGGGACCATCCATACTCTTTGCATATGACACCAAATAGATTTGGTTGATACTGACATAGATCAAATTTTTCTCTTCCAAAGCAGAATTGTGTGGTTAAGGGGTTATGTTTGGTAAGAAACTTCATGGCTTTCTCCCTGTCGACTTCATTGCATCATATATATATATATATATATATATATGATATATACCAGAACATATATATCTCTCTCTCTCAGAACAATTTAAAGACAAGACATGCAAGGGGAGATAGAGCAGAGAGCCTACAAGGTGAGCAGAGGCCATCCATCCATATGGGTCTCATGGCACATACAACCAGGAGCCTGGCTTTTCTCAGTGCTGATAGCAAGGCTAACACAGCTACCATGCAGTCACCATGCCTGACATTCAGCTAGCTCTGTGTTGTGTTAAACCATGAATGGGGATTACCAGCAAAGTGATAATAACTGAACTATGCTGCCAAAAGAGACTATTAAAAGTTATCTGATCAAGAAAATTCCTTCTCTTGGTGGTGAAATGGTGCATTTCTGTCCCCTGGCACTTTCACTGGAGCGTGCTGAGCCATGCCGTGCCACCAGCCTGCGCTGACCACCTCCCCTGACGCGGGGCACAGCTCTGCAAAAGCAATGGCGTGGGCAAGCCGTGCCTCCCCCGTGGGCAGGAAAACAATCTGGAAGGCACAGAGCAGCTACGCTGGGAAGGGTGAGGAACCTCCTCTGGTATTTGATGAGCTTCAACACAGCAATAGAGTGATGCTTAGCTTTCAGCTTGTTTACTTGCTATGACATGTAATGGGATCAACAATAATCAACTTTATGCCTGGTGGCTACCTGCGATAGCAGGGGGCTGAATGGAAAACGCGTGACGTCTCTTCTAGCTGCAGTCCTGAATTCCCATACAACAGGCCATAATTGTGCAATTGTAATTCATATAATTTTCCATCTAAATGCATTTTGTTCTTTTTAAGTACACAGGCATACAAAAGTCACATTTTTAATGGAATTATTTATTTTTTACTATTGCAGTAATGTAATACCTAAGATTACTGTAGCTGAGAGGAAAGAGACCATCGTTATTTTTTCACTGTATTTAATTTATACATTTGGCAGCATTTTGTGCCTTCCAATTTTATTCTTTTCTTTATAGGGTCAATTAGTTCCTACTGTAATATGGATCTTTCACCCAGCAGTTCAAAAAATGTAAAAAATAAGAAGAAGATAACTGGCAAACAACATGTAGTTAGGAAAATAGGAAATAACACTTCAAAAAATTTGATGTTTGACAATGCATTTTAGGTTTTTTAGTTTATTATAGTTCATGATGATGATATCCTTTTAAATTTTGCCAATAATTTTATAATTTAGAAAGTATACTTAGTGTAGACGGATGCTCTGTAAACTTTTTTACAAAACTGGGCCAGTAATGATACCGCAGTTCTGAGCTGACTTCCATTTTTATTTTCAGGTTGTCTTTTAAAGACATAATTCTGTTTTTAACAGGCATGAGTGAGACCCTTGAGTAAACTAATTCTCATTTGCAACATCATTCAGAGAGCTTTGTTCTGTCCCTGTGCCCATAGACTTTAAACAGATCCTGTTATGTTTTGCTATTCCATCCATGTTATTTCATCCCATGGACAGAAAGGAGGATGGAATACTAACCGCTTGCATGATATAGTTGCTGTCTTTGGCATATAAACATGCTGCATCAAACTAGCTGATAAAATTTGGGGGGGAAAAAATCATATTGAGATACAGTAATTACATTAGGGCCCTGAAAAGTAATTCTAATGGAATATGATTTAATTTTCTTTTCTATTGCTACAACTGAAATGCTCTTTTTTCATCTGAAATCAGTATTGACACTGTACAAATATCCATGCATTTTTATTACTCTTTTTAACCTGATGAACTAAACAATGCACTTTTGAGCTTTACTTACTTTACTGACAAATGATGTGGTTTGCCTTTGTAAAATGGATTACAAATCAGGTAAAATTCATGTATGCATGTTATTTTTTTAGGAATGACAGTTTAGGAAGGAGAATATATTTTGAAAGCTTCAGACAAAAATGCAGAAATTTGTTTTAGGATATATAAAGATACGTTTAGGGATTGAGCTACAATCAAACCCTGAAATTTTAATGCCCGCTGTATTCAGGCATTACCAAAGCAAGATTTCCATTAGTTGAATGTGACCTGTTATTCAGATCTGGATCCAATATGGTTCATAAGAAATTCACTGCAGTATGAAAATTAAATTTAACAACTTTGTGGAGGAACTTTACAGAGAATTGGAAATTGTTCTGCAATGAAAATGAAGCATCCTACCAAAGCAGCACGGTTTCTTCAGATGATGCAAGATCAGAAGAACAACTCAAGGAAAAGCCTAACAATCACTTGAATGATGAGTAGCAATACAGAAATGAGAAGTGCAGGGAAGATGAATAAGCATTTAAATGCGGTGTAGTTAAAATACAGAAATCATTAGTATTACTAAAATGGCTTTAAAATACTGTCCATGAGGAACACAAGTTTACATCCAGGTGCAATTATTTTCTTGGCTGGAAAAAAAAAAGAGAAACAAACTTCAGTTACCTAAATAATATGGGTCAGTCCATGAGGGATTTGTCTTAAAATCAAAAGGTGCCAAACCATCCAACATTTTAATCCTGTGGAAATAGAATGAACAAATATAACCACAGATTTTCAATAAAGCCTTAGTGATTTTATGACATATTATGGGTGCTTTTAAATACAATTTCAAATGGAATAGTCTGGGGTTTTACAAACTCTCTACATTCCATTGCAAGTTGTGGTCTTGCCCTTGCACATGGTGTCCATGATCTCCACTTGTATTTAAGATGTGTTTGGCACTATACATGCTAATGAATAACTTCCTAGAGGAATATAATTTGTCTTTTTTATTGACTGCAAAATCTTTCTTTTCTTTTTTTCATGTCACCTTTTCTCTTACGTTCATTTATTTACAGGGTGCAAGTGCAAGGAAGTAAATTAGAACCAGCATTGTATATTAGTTTTGAGTCTCCATTTGCAAATTTGTGCACTTGAACAAAGGTTCGGGTACAAGAACTCAACTGAATTTGAAAACTCTGTTCACAGAATAACTGAGACTGGATGCCTCCAGTCTGGATGCCTCCTCTGCAGAGTCATAGCTCTACTCATTATATCCAGTTGTCGTATACCATCACATTAGACTAAAGACAAGGAAATCTTACTTGAATACTGCAAAGCACACAGATAGGACCACATAGTACACAGCGTAGAAAACTACCATGCATATCAACAGGTTCACCAGAACAACCTGCAAAGGGGAAAAAGACAGTAAAACCTAATGCCATGTTTACATTAGGTACACAATTGTCAGAAAATAATTCCAGATTTCTATCAATCATAATGTGGAAAACCCCCCACATTTAGAAAATAAAATATTTAGACAGAATTTTTGCCATTGCCAATTACGTAAAAGTTGTTAAAAGCTCTTTGGTACATTTCAGCTCCTGATGCGTGGTTACAATAAAAGGTTCTTTGTTTTTATTGTATTTTGTTGCATACCAACTGCTTATTGAATGTATAAGTGTTCAGAGACTGAGAAGCACATTTCTTGATACTTATTACACAGGAGGCCTTGAGAGTTTAAGATCATCCAGATGCTTAGCTAAGACTACTTTTTAACTTAAGAGAAATGCCATCCTTGTAAGTATGTTGAAACTGTATAGAAATAAAAATGTAGAAAACTGTAAAGCAGTAACTGTTAAGTTTCCCAGCCTCTAGAAAACGTCACCCTAGTGCTTACTTCCAAAGGTAAGGATGTAGATAACTTAAATGAGTAACGAGGGATATCTGTTACATATTTTTCAAAGTTCAATTTTTGTGAATTAATTCTAAATAAATTGAAAAAAATACCCCTAAAAATATGTTTCATAAAGCAACCACTATCTTGTGATCAAATACTGTGTCTTTAAAAAAAAGGGAAACGCTATCTAGAGAATGATACAAAGATTTTATATTTCCTAAGATACCTTGTTATTGTTATTTCTTTCATTCCATTTCAGTGTCTTCATTTCTAAACTGAAGTTTCAGAAGCAATGCAGCCAGAGAAAAACCTGTGAGCCTTCACCTGATAAAGTTCGTAAAATGCCTTGAGATCCTTTCGGGTGAAGTATAATTCACATATCTCTGATCATCTAAGTTGGCTTCCTGAATTATGTAGGCCCCAGGACTTGTATTAATTCCTACAGGTATAATGTCAAATTATGTTTTGAAGGTGAAATGTTTTGGTAATAATAATAGAGTCTTGCTAATGCAGAACACTTTAATTTATGTTTTTCTGTGATGATATAATGACATTCCAGATGCTTATTTGGGTTGTAATTTTTTTAAAGGGAAACATAGGACATCAGGACTAGGGATGTCTATGCATCAAACTTGAGCAACTGCTTTGGCAATATTGGATGCTTGCTTAAGAACATGAAACTGAAGATGTTTACTACAGTCTGGTAAAGTGATCAGTAAAATCAGTTTTTCTTTTCTATAGACTCCAGATTGTCTTGTAATTTCTCACTCTAGCTAGTGCTTTATCATGTTATATTTCTCCTTTCCTCTTTCTTAATTTCTTTGTATCTTTCCTCTTTCATTGGCAATTTTTAAACTCCTGACTCTCTCTTTATTGTTTCATTTTCTTCTCTGCCTATCATCTCCTCCATCCTTCATCTTCTACTCTTTACTTTCCTCCGAAAAAATAGAAAGCAGTCATGAGAAAGACAGTGACTGTACAGAGAATTGCTACCAGTTTCATATTGTCCATCTTTAATATTGTGCTACATGATGCTTTACAATGGAAGGATGTGTGGCTACATTTTGCTTTTTGATATTAAAGCATTCCAGTTTCAGTTTCTGTTTTAGGAGTAGAGTATTATATAAACTCTTAGCCCAGGTACAACACACGTAATGAGTTAAGAATTTTCTTGCCCTTCCTCCAGCTTGGCTATCAAGTATTTGAAACTAGCAATGTGTGTTTACCTGACTGCTCTGGTAAGACCTCCATAGATCTTCAAACTGCGATCTGTTATGCAATAATGATCTAAGGGTAACATCATTGCTATAGTGATTCTGTTACTAAGTAAATACACTTGGACATGTAAATATGGGCCCTAAGCCTGCACATTGTTGGGTGCCCTACAAGATCCCACGCTGAATTTCCCCTGAGATTAATGCAATTGAGCTGACAAGTGACTTTGAAATTTTTGATGTTTTACAGGACTTCTTGCTGATCAAAAATAAATTTAAAATGGAAAATTGAAGACTACGATGATGAAATATTCCAAATATAGATATTTATTCAGAAGTAAATCCATGAAAAGTGGTCCTGCATAAATGAAGTAGTAAGATGTAGAGGACTGGATGCAATTTTTCAGTGTATCAGGAAGACAAGCAGTCATTATGGACTGCATATAGTGAAGCATTATATCAATGCAAAAGAAGCCAGAGTTCAGCTATTTAAATGGTGACACCATATTTACAATAGGATGAATTTAGAAAAATAGGTAACAACTAATAGAGGAATTGGACTCATTTCTGAAGAAAGGTAAAAGGAATCACTTGTGTGTAGGTTCATTACAGGGACTGAGGTAGGGGAAATAATAATTGCATATTAATAACTCGAAAGGAAGAGGAATTATTTGGAGGACAACTAAGACTAAAGGAATGAAACCAAAACCCAAATGTATAAGATACTGCAAAGTTTCAAAAATCATTTCCATTTTGCAAAGTTTGAAAGAGATTTGCTCTTTTTATTTATTTGCTTTTATTCAAGAATTTTTATCAAAACTGGTTATTGAGTGCCCTTATCATTTTTGTGGATTTTGAGGATAAAGTTAGATAATGTTCTTGACAAGTGATTCAAAATTAATAAAGAGAAGAAGAAAAGGCAGAGAATATTTTTTTAAGTCCCCATTTTTAAATAAAACTCAGTTGGCAGGTGAGATTGCGGTGAAAAATGTAAAACATAAGGCAGCTTTAAAGTGTAATTTCCGTTTTGATTTAATTTGTTATATGCTGGTAAAAGGAGCCTTTATCCAAGGAAGCAGTGACTCTGGGAAGGGCTGTAGATTAGCATTAGCTCATACTAGCTCATTTTTATGAGCTTCTCTTGCAATACTGGGACACAAAACAAGCCCTTAAGGCTTTGGGTTTTAAGGTGGGAGAATATGAATAGAAATGAAGAAGTATTACCTCTAAACACAGCACTGGGAAGACAAAGTGGCATCCAATTTAGTGTCAGCAATTTCTAAACTATGTTAAGAAATTAAGAAGGTGCAGAGAAGAGCCGCAAAAGGGAGCTGATGGCTAAAATTTTTTTTTTCATTAGGACTACAGCCCTAAAGAGGTCAATCTGTTTAGCTCTGAGGGCTGATTTAATTATGATGGGTAAGTACCTTCACAGGCAGAAAATACCAGGTACTTAAGGGCTCTTTAATCTATCAGAAAAGCCACAAGAAGTAAACAGCTGCAAGTTATAGCTACACAAATTCGAAAGATGCATGAAGGACATTTTTATCTGTAAAGGCAATTAGCCAATGGAACAAACTGCCTTTGGAAATAATAGATCCTTCAAAGCAAAACCAGATGCCTCTCTGGATGAAGCTTCACTCAAACATCTCTAACGTTCACTTCTGGCCTTAGTTCTTTGAA
This sequence comes from Fregata magnificens, assembly GCA_013389945.1. Classification (NCBI taxonomy): domain Eukaryota; kingdom Metazoa; phylum Chordata; class Aves; order Suliformes; family Fregatidae; genus Fregata; species Fregata magnificens. Next base: position 107,551 of record WAAD01002689.1, read on the forward strand.
TGGTTTTGTGGTAGACAACGTATTTATGGAACCATCCACCACTGACAGAAGCGTGGATACTGTGAATTTAGCAAACTACTTATTTCTATATTGCTAAATATTGTAAAGTGCTAAATATTGAATAGTGCATGTATCTCCCACAAAGTCAGAGATCAAGGAACTTTAGTTTCTAATGCAATAGGAGAGAAATCCATCATGCCTGTACAAACTGATTTTTGTCAATAAGTAAAAGTCCAGGACAGTCTTACTCTTTTCTTCTTTCCCTACATCAAAACAAAGCCAAGCAAAAACTGAGAACGATTAATCGCTTCAGCCAGGTTGTTCTGAGGGCTAAATGCAGCTTTTCCATTTCCACTGTCTTTAGTCTTATTCTAAATGAAAATTGGCCAAATAACCCATGTGATCCCTTCTTTTCCACGGTGTACACCATGGCCACTGTAATGTTAATTGACTACAATGTCACATGCAAGTTTGGCAGCCATGCTACCTCCTATCGCCCTCAAAGTATCTCTAAGCATTGGAATTTTAATCTTTGGCACATTTTTGGTGGGAATCATTTTCATTCTCTTGCTCTGAGCAGATGCACATTTCCTGTAATTCTCCTTTATCTGCTGCCCCTCCTCTAGCAACTGCCTCCTTGAAGGCTTATCTGCTCTAGATGTAGATTTGTACTGTAATAAAAGTGGTGAGACAGGACTGAAGTGAAAATCACAGAGCTGAAGGACAGCTGTGAGCCGATGACCTGTTGACCTCTAATTACAGTAGGTGAATTCCTAGCCTCTCTTGAAGTCAGCAACAAACTTTCATTGGTGTCAAAGGCCCAGGATTTTTCTCTTTGTACCCAGAATATTCCTAGTCCGTGTCTTAGGGATGTAGTGATGTATTAGGTGTAGCAGGCTTTGCTCAGTTGAGTAAGCTAAAGAAATGCATGCAAGCTTGGTGCTAAGAATATATTCTTAAAAGAATAACATGAAAATGAAAAGTCTTTGAAAATTTTCCAGTTGTATCACATTCCACTTCATTTTTTTATTTGACCTTTCCACTGAAATTTAAACATATATTTTTTAAATCTCAGAATACATTTTCTTTTCAAACTATTTTTCTAACCCCTCAAGTGTTTCAAAGCAAAAACCACAAGTTAAAAACTACAGGGTCATTTATTATATGTTAAAACAACTTAAAGAAAGAATTTTAGGAATACACCAGTGTCATCAAATGTAGGATTTTATTAGACACTTCCAAGGATTATATCTCATAAATGGAACTACATCACATATTTTGAAATCCTTTTTATAAGATGTATTTTGCAGTACTTACTACAAGCACTATAGTATGAAGCGTCCTTTTCATTTTGTTTTTAGGAAGAGAACATTGAAGAACACTCTTACTGTAAGAATGAAAGCAACTGCTTTTTCAAGCCCCACAGTAGCTGTCTAATTCTCCACATACTATCTGGTGACATACAACACTAAACAATCTCAGTTCCCTTTACCTTGGTTTCAGCAGTTTTGACCTTGAGAGCCATGGACACATGATGAGTGAAAGGAAATGCTGTTGCTATATTCCATATGCCAATATCAGCAGGAAGAAGCAGCTGTTTTTCACCCCAAAAAACATTCTTATAGGCGAGTATAGGACAGAGTGAGGTGAGTTGATTGGATTAAACTGAAATGAGACAGAAGCCATCTGCAAGCTAACTGTAAGCCGCTGAAGAGCAAATAGAAAATCCTACTAGCTCATTTAATGTTTGCACTTTCATAGCTACAGTCGGCCAAAGCATATCTATAATATAGTTTGACTATTTAGAGACAACATTATTAATATTTTCTACCTTCTATTTGCTTTTTTCAGTGTTCATTTGATCACAGTTCCTTGGGGTTATTATACCTTCCTACTTTTAATTAGTTTTACAATGTCTAACATTAATTCTATTTACTATAGATGTGGAAAGGTACTTTCTTCACAATGTTCTTTGCTAACATTTTTCTTCTGACAATCACTTACATCAAGTATAATTCATATTAAATTAGGTACAATTAGGTTAAGAAATGCCAGACTTATGTTATGACTCTTCTTTTCCTGAACCATATTTTGTTCCTTCAGCAGAATGAAATTTAGTGTGCTCTAGAGCAGATGCAACTTCTACTGAGCAGTTCCTTAATGGATTCAGATTTGACTTTTTACAGACACATTATGATTCAGTATGCTATGCTATTTGGAAAAAGGACATCATACAAGGGAACACTTATGAAACTGAACCATAATGAACTTTTTTTTTTGCTATCACTAACATAATATGTGCAAGTTTCATTAGATTTTTTTAATGCCTTTTTAATCACACAAAATAAATGTTATCTGCTTTAAAATATAGCCTGCACTCAGCAAACAAGAGCTTTCACTCATGGATTCGATAGCTCCAGATTGTGAATACTGTCAGGAAAATTACTGGTAGAAGTTCCTTCCTGTGCAAAATGCTAGCGCAAAAATCTGTACATCAGTTAAGTCCTATTTTGAGGGCTGAAGTGATGTCAAAGGAATAGACTGAAACAAAACAAAAAAAGTAAATTAATTTGCTTAAATGGTTGCAATAGTCATAAGTAGCAAATTAATGAAGAAATATTGGCTTTAGTAATTAAAAAATATTTTAAAAGGAACAAAAGGTTTAATTCAAAAAGCATCCTATCTACCCTGAAGTATCAGCTGAGAACAGCCATGGCTTAAAATTAATTTGCATAAACGTTTGCAGTAACTCTAAGTAGCAAGATGATTGAAAAAGTAATGGATTGCATTAATCTAAGACCATTATTACACATAACAAGACTTTACATTCACTAACTTAATTCTTCACAAAGAGTCAATTTAACCAGACAAAGATTGAAGATAGAACCAAAGTCACTGAGTTTGACTGAAATGTAATGGAAGCTGTAGGCATGGATTTGTTGGGGAGACTAAGAGGTTCCTCCCATTCCCCCACTCCCCAACTCTCCCCGAGTTTAAATACCCTAAGAGAAAGGATAATATTTCTGTTGCATCCTTGCTTCAAGATTGGAAGGACCAGAATTGCGGTAACCTCCAGTGAACAGGAGCAAATCAAAATTGCGAGTGGCAGAAACTGTGTGTGACCCAAAATACTGACTAAATCACTCAATAGTGAACGTTAACTAAAAAGATGTTGTGTTGCTGTTAGCAAAATGCCGAGATAATGGAATAATCACTTTTTGTATTTCTTCTTTTCTTCACATGTTTGAGAATAGTTAATAAATACTGTTGTTTGTTTGGCATTTGGCTATACCCATGTACTTTCTTTGTAGTGATATGTAATGGACAAGATTTAAGAGACAGTGACAAAAGCGTAAGTGCAGACTATTGCAGAATGGAGAATAATTAAAGACACCTTTGAAAGTGAAATTAAGGACACTTCTATAGGGCAGTATCTCTTTTAAGAAACTGATAATGGCACTTAATACTATCCAGGCAATACCTAGTTCCTATCTGCTACCTGGGCCAATACAAAAAGTCAGTTTGTAATAACGAACTGTGAGAAAATTTTTATAAAAGCTTCCTGCTAAGTTTGCTGCCTAAGCTTATTACTTATGGGGCTTTTTTAGAATATTCCCATTTAAGCCCACAAATTATGATGCTGTTGAATAGCATTGCAAAAATAATTAACAACAATTTGAAGAGCTGTATCATATAGCAATATTACATGAGTATCTCTCGTGGAAGTTAACAGATGATTTGTATTGCTGTTATACTGATTGCTTGTGCTACAGCACATTGGGCCTTAAGATGTAGGGCTAGACCCAGAATCACATTTCTTAGGTAATTCCAAAACCACAAAGAAGTCTTAAAATTAGGGAAATGACTAAAACCTAAGGTATGTTGATTTATTATCCTGGAATCTTTAAGAAAATACAAAGATCAACCAAATGGATGCCATCTAGGTTGTGTGGTGAGAAATTCTTAATTAACTGAAGGATGATGACATCAAAACATGTGTACTCTGTCTCCATCTGCTGATAGGGAGGAACTATACTTACATTATGCACGAGGATAGAAGAGCTTGGAAAAAAAATACTGACCGCTGTTTTTGTTCTTTTACTGCAGCGACTGGAAGACTGTCAATGCAGCGAAGGGAAATTGATGAAAATGCATTTCTGAAAGAAAAAAGCATTAACATTTATTGACTTAGCATGTGTTACAACTTTAGCAAATATAGCTTAATTTTATCCTATGAAAGACAGCCCATACAGTTTGGTGTTGATCGTATATGCATTATACAGCCTTAATACGACAGCTTGGCTCCCATATGGAAGGAGCTAGAATTGTGTGAGGTCTAGGCTCTACCTCCTTGAGGATTAAAGCAATTAGGTTCTTTCCTTCTTTAACCTCAGTTGCAGATGGATAAATTTTGAGGGATGGGAAATCTGAGAATTAAGTGGAAGCAGGAATGTGCTTTGAATGTATCAGTCTATTATTAGTTCCAAATTTTGTTGGATCACTTAACAATGCCCTCATTCCTGATAATATCACGTAAAAGGGCTTTCAACATAATCGATTAAATAAGAGGTGAATTTTAGGGACTTTCAGCTCCTGAAAAGTTGTCTCCTTGAATTTCAGTGTAAAAGCTCATGAACTCCAAAATGTTCACATTACGGAAAGAATTCAGCTCAAAAAATTGGTGTATTTCTTTCTAATTTGCAAAGTGCAAATTCTTTGGATTCTTTTAGACATAGTTAACCCCAATGAGCTACTTGTATCGAAGGAGTTGGCTTAATTAATAGGAAAAATAGTAAACAACATCTTTTGTTTTGTTAACTGACACTTTTGGCTTTGTGAACAAATTCAATATAAAGCTTGAAAGTATTGGCAAAAGAACCAATTTAGTAGGCTTTATTTATTCAAACGAGAAATTAATTTTATTGTTTGTGAATGGTGTGGGATTAGATAGAACTGAAAATGAAGTCTTCTGTTTATCCAGAAAGAAGCTATAACACAATTGCAGCAATGTAAACTTTCCACCCCAGCCCCACTGTATGTCTAAGAACCAAGTTTAATTGTCTGTATTTAAAAAAAAATCAATATTTGGCCTTTCTGCTGAGAAGTTTAATGTGCTGATTACCACAAGCCTACATTTTGAAGATATTCTGGCATCTCCACTAGTGTTAGTGGGAATTTTTGATGAGTACAGTGGAGCACTGAAAAATCTCTTTAGGACTAGACCCACTAAAACTGAGCAGTGGGTTGCAAAATTGCTGCTACTGTTAGAGGAAGATACACCGTGCTGGATCAAACAGCCTGAGAGAGGCAAGGCTGCTGCAGCTCCATGTCCCCAGGTCCTGTAACGAGGCTGAAGATGTATTCCCAGTAAGCACACACACACACAGAGCACACATATACATCACATATATGCATATACATATACATATGTATGCCACGCAGATCGCAGACGGGCACATGGAGTACTCATGCAAACACAGTCTCATCCTGCTTCCCTCTGGCTGAGTAGGTTGGAGGTCTGCTAGTGAGAAGATATATTTATACACATGTACAAGGTAGATCCCTCCAGTAGCTGGACTCTGACGCTCAGTCTGCCCAGTAGCTGGCCCTGGATCCCAGTCTCCCCAGTTGCTGGGACCTGGACATATGAGCCCCTGAGGCTGCAGCTCCCCTCCAGTTGCTGGTCCAGACTCTCTCTCACACGCAAACACACTTTTCCACACTTGTTCCTCCCCAAATCACCAAAATGCCTTCTTTTCCAGCCTTTGGTTCCCCCCCTAAACATCCCATAATAAATCTTGGGCAATCCCTAAACCACTCTTCCTCTGCATCCCATAAGGTGTCCCATACCCCTAGGCAGCAGCCCTCTTAGCCTGAAAGGTGATCCAGAGGGCTGCTCCCCAGTGACTCATCCTGAGCAATGGGGCTGAGGCTGTCCTGGTAAAAACCTGGAAGGAGATGGGACAAGGTGTTTAGCCCTCAGGAGGCTGTATGTTGGGTTTCTGCCTGCCACTGTGCACCTGTGCTCCTCTGGGCTTGTGGAGATGGCCTGATAGCTCTCCTTGATGAGCCTGGGAGCCGCCCATCATGGTATCATTTGGGGTCCCCCTCTGACATTGTCTCTCTGTGCTCTTTCGTGGGTGTGCAGATGGGCTGTTGCAACATAACCTAACAGCTACCAAGCCTGTTTTTCCACCATTTGAAAAAGCCAAAGTCTAGCTGACAGGATATAATGGGTGATTTTGGAATGGTTGAACCTTTTATGGGATTATCTATTTTATAATAGATTCAACTATAAATGTTACACATTATGTGAAAGCTTAACAAGTAATAATACATTATGTGTATCCTAATACCATAAAGGTGCCGGGAAGGCTCCTGGGCCACATGGCGTGACATGACCGGTGTGTTACTGTATCAGACAGGGCAGCTGCCCACAAGCTGCCCGGTCGTGTGACCGAGGCCTGCACCAACCTCCTCAGTTGTGCTCGCCGGCGTAGGCAAGAACCTTTTCCATCACCATTTGATTTAATGTGCAATCCTATTTCTGTGCCCAAGAATGTTTCCAGTCACTATTTTAATTTACTGGGTAGATGTAACTGTAGAGTCTCTACAAAATGACCTAACGGTCTCATTTTTGTTCATTGCAGGTAGGTGTCCCCAATGCAGTAATACATGGCACTAATTAACCATCCTTTTCTGGCGCTCTGAGGAGAGATACCAGGATTGATTGGGCATGGAAACTGAACTCCTTTGTCATTTGCAGAAGTGTACCTTCTGATTGAAGGGCTGATTCGAGCACTGGCAAGGCAGTAGAAAGAAATTTGCACTGCCAATAGCTATCATAAGTGTGTTAACATACAGCTGGGGGACTGCTGGGGGAGGACTATTGGGACACTTACACATTCACAGGTTTCCCTTTGCTCTCTGAAGAGGGAGTTTAAATAAACCTTTCTCAGTGCTTTCAGACTGGGTTCTTAGGATTGTGCAGTAAATTATTCTGCATGCATTTTGTCCTGTTCATGGAGTACGCTTTTGCTGTTTATCGGTATTTGAGGAAAGGGATTGTTTCAAAAACAGCAAGCTTGTGAGCAAGAGATGTCTGTATAGAGGAGTCAGGATAAAGTATGCATTTTCTTCTTAGATTGAAAAGTGCCACAAATTAATTATTTTTGTTACTTGCCATCTTTAGTTTGAACTCCTTGCTTTAATGTGAGGAAATACAGCAATTCTAAAACTGAACTGATGTGGAATAAACCACATCCAGGATGAATTTCCATCTACAAAATTTTCTCATTCATCTTTATTTTTCTGCAGTCATAGATACACTGCATTTACCTAGAAAATAAAAATGTGTGCTGTTGAAACAATCACGTTATTCACATGCTTGAGTTCAGCAGGTTTGAAAATGAGAGTAAAGATGGCGCTGGGACATTGTCTATTTTCAGACCTGTCACTTCTAAAGAAAAAAATCTTCCATTGACAAGTAAAAAGGTATTTTTCCCAACTTTTCACTCCAAAAGCAATTTTGAATCTTCAAGTCAAGCACTCTAATACAAGAGATAGCTTCTGCTCTCAGTTACACCTGTTGAACTCCATTATCTTCCGTTCTGCCCTAATTACATATAGACAAACTCATTCACTTGACCTTGTTGACCCTGCCATTAGAACTTTAATTAACTCTTGTGACCATGATTCATGGCCCAGAACAGAATGCAAGTCACTTTATCACAGCTAGGCTGGCAATCAGGGCTAAAGTATATTTTTAATGAATTGAGCATTTGTCTGTGATAACTGAATAGGAGGTTGAATACAGATGCATTCAGTAACTCAATGAAACATCGATGTATATTTATATTTTTGACTACTACAGTGTAAGCAGACATATCGTTAAGCTCAGAAACCCAATAAATTCTCTCATCTGAAGAATTTTTACTCAATTTTACTGCTCCTTTGACATTAGATCCAGCTGATATTTGTCAGAAAACAAACAAAAAAAATGGTATTTATGACATCTCCAAAGTGTATTTCAAGAGCTCTTTAGTACAGCTTCTGTTTAATAGAATTCATTATTAAATGGTTTTCTGCAGGATAATAGCTAATGACATCCTAACACGAATTTCAGCAGCCTAAATCTTCTTTAAATCCAATTTTTCACATCACGTTGCTTAAGTTTTTAGTGTTTTGGGGATTCCCCTGTCAGTTCAGGATACTCTAAAACTGGAGGACCTGTGTTCCTCTCTGACCTTTTGTCACCCTTTGGTTCCTGTCATTCACCAAGGTTAGCTACTGCTAGCTATTTGGCATGTCTTCTAGACTGACTGACGTCAGTTGACTCTCAAGTATGTCATCTCCATCATTATGGAATTGGGTCCCAGTAGGAGTTAGACATGCAGGACTCGTATCTTTTTATACTATTTTACAATCAGGTCCAGGGACACTGTATTCTGACACTGGGTTTAATGTTTTTTTAAGCTTCTTATGAAATTTATGGAATTCCTTGTACAGAAGGAAGTCTTTGCCACTTCAAGTTTGAAGCAATGAGACATTTATCTGTATAGTAATATAACAGCATTTCCCTATGTCAGATATATTTCCTGTGTCACGATACATATGGTAATAATAGTGAAGCAAGGAATAGTATAGTAACAAAGATCATTTAAGTACTACAAGCAGATAAATGACCAGTTACTCTTAAGAATAGCCAAATTAGCATTATAAGCAGGGAAAATAAACCCACTTACCTAAGTGCATAAGTGCTACCAGGCCATCCACCACCAAAAAGTACATCTTTTTTGCATTTCCTGAGCAGATTCTGGTAGCTGCTTTGGGTTAGGAGGTATGACATGTGGTCGCTAGCTGGGACTAGTCTTTCTATTAGTAACTCATAACCTTAATACAAACAAGCTGACTTGGCCGTGTCTTTGTTTTTCCCACATGAGCAACTGCCATTCCAGTCACTGAGACTACTCAGGTAGGGCCACAGCTTGGCTATGTAAAAATTTCTTTTTTAAGAAATAAAAAAGCATTGCTTTTAATCCCAGAGAGACCGGCGGGAGGGGGAGATGTGTGAATTAGAAGGTGTCTAATCATCAGAATTGTTTTTCCATCTTCTTTCACGCAAAATCCTACAGGTGATATACATCCAGCCACACTGTACAGAAAGTATTAGTGCAATTGCAAATGATTTTGTGTTAGATAGTCAACTTGAGTCAGGAAATTTTTCCTAACTGAATGTACAATGCTGAGTATACATGCAGTTACCCTTTGAGGCTTCAAAATAATTTTTACCTGATAATATGTATTCTCATAACCTCAGGTGATTTAATACACCCCGGTATTTAAAATAACAGCTACTGTTTTAAATTACTGTCTGTGTTCAAAATAGTTGCCACTAGATGGCAAACTGATTGTATGCAGACTTCCACACAAAGGGAACGTCTCTGCTGTGTGCTAGGTGACCAGGTGAACGTATTGCATCAAATTTATCCTGCCCTGATTCCGTTGAAACCACTGGAATTACACCAGAGAAACAGATGGCTCTTTAACCTTAGGTACTGAAAGCGCCTACAGTAAGTAAATATCATATTTGTTTCTGTTTGCTTGTCTAAATCAAGTCTGCTGTACTAAACCTTTTAACTTCACATCACACAGCAAAAATGCAAGAGTTCAGGCCCATCATTCAATTTTAGGTACCAGGTATGTTCCACAGTACTTAAGAGGTAGTGAGTGGCGCATGCTGACAGAGACAAAAGGGACTTGAAAAATCAAAATCCCCTTTTATAGGTGCCTGGTTGTACAGGACCTATGTAAATGCTCACATTTTACAGCGCCCGATCCTTCAAGTGCCACAGATGTCCGATTTAGAGACTTTTGCATCCATCAGTTCACACAGAGCCTCAGCTAGAGTCAGGACCTCTTAGGATGTTATCCTTTCCTTTTCCCTCATAATACTGCAGTAATGGATGGCTTTTCTAAGTAGATGCTGCACATTTCCATTCACAAGTGCTATTTGCAGTCACTTATAAAAACACATTAACCTACTCAAGATCTTGTTTTTACCAGTTTCACACCAGTGCCACTTTACTGTTGCTATCATAATGCAAGAAAATATTTTATGATCCTACGTTAAAAACAATTGGCATAGGCCTTGTGTCTGTTAGCATACTTTTCTATTGTACATTGGTCTGACACCACCGGTCAGAAACAGAGATCCCTTTTAAAAGCAGGAGTTAGCAAAAAACTATCATCTTGCTTGCTGTATTTTACTTTCTTACATTAGCAGATGTATATATAGAAAAACGTATACCTAAATATTATGTCTTTGCTGTGCCATTAACTGATGTTGGTATCCATCTTTGATTAGGTTCTATTTGAAATCTGAGTTTTCACCCACATTATTTTGTGAATTAGCTTGTTGGAGATTTAACAGTTCTTAAAGGCAAAGGATCAGCAGTTGTACTGTCATTTTCATATGGAAATAGGCTGGCAATTCTGACTTGGGATTTTTTTTTAACACTAGTTTAGCTTACTGGTGCTATGCTATCAAAAATAAAACTGGGGTTCTGATGTAATTTCTATGGGTGTGGCAAATTGACAGTATTTAAAAACATGCAGAGAGTTTAGGACACGTCAGAATCTCAAGCAAGATTCATTCTAAAAAGATTTACTTTAATCTTTCAATTTACTTTTATTCATGAGAAAGCTGTAGCAGGTCCACTGGACTGACTGAATAGGTGTGCAGCTCCCTCTGGTTTTACTAAGTCTATGTCTAGTGAAGTGATGTTTATCACCATCCTTCACAGGCCTCAGGGATATTGTAGGCAGCGCACTCGCCTTGCTTGTTAAATTACAGCTGTGCAGTAAAGCAATCATTACAATTGGATCTCATGCATAGGGCCACTAGTTATTCACCAGCAAGAATCAGTACGGCATTTTTCTGCCTCATGAACAATTAGCAACACGTAAGCAAGTTATCCAAAGCTATCTGATATTCCTCTGAAGTACCAGAGATCAACCACACCTGGATATGGACCTCACGCAGAATGAATTCATGCTTTAAGGCCGTGCCGAGGATCTTTGCTTTTAGAGTCCTGCTTAATGTGTCCTCCTCGTATATTCAGATTTTCACTCATTACCAGATCTGGAGGGGGAAAGGAATAACCTCCACATTAGATTTGCCAAGTACTTGTGAGGACTTTTCCTTCCTCTGTAGCGTGAAGTGTGGTTCATCTTCTGAGCTGACATCACCTATTGAGCCTTCAGCTCTTGCCGTGAACTTGGGCATGAGTGTCACCTTATGTGTCCTGTTTTCTGACTGCAGCTAAAGAATCTCGTACTCTTCTGGGCATTGAAACCTTATTCGTCTAACTTAATAGCTTAATTTTGAAGGTAATACAGTAACACATCTGGCTGAAACCTAATAGTTTGTATTATATAGGAGGTAAGACTACGGGCTCTAACAGCTCCTTCTGGCTGTAGGCTGTGAAAACAAAAGATCATACCTGCTGAAACTTGCAAGTTCACCTTATTGCAATGCCAAAACCAATGTTTTCAGATTTTTTGGCCCAAATCCTGGCCCATTGATCTGAATACACAGTTATGACTTTTCCCTTGCAAAGCAAGCTACTCATGAAACTTCAGCCTCTTCACAGGCTTTTATTTCATGTGGAAGGTAAAGGAATCCAATTCTTGCATTAAATTATCTCTTTTATGGTTTCAAGGGGCTCTTATAAATAAAATCAAATTAATGTTTAAAAAGTATTTAGTGTCTCAGATTATAATATCTCAAGAACTTGTTTTCAATACAAGACATTGTCTTGCTCAAAGGGAAATTGCTTAGAGAAAACTCCTGCAATATTTAGATCTGTAATCCAAATGCAATAACACTCTCACAGCCTAGAAGGCTGAAGTCATTTTTCCTTAACGGATTGTTAACTTTTCCTATGAAAAAGGAATTCTTTTTTGAGAAAGTGTGCATGCATCTTCATACACTTTTAAAATAGCAAAAAAAGTGACCTTTTTGGAAGGGAAAGGATTGTCTCCGTTGTGTTAAGGAACAGAACAGGGTCTCAGGAGTTTGCTTGTTTCTCCCATAGACTTTATCTGTGGAATTCAGGAGGCCTGAGCCTTCCTGTGCATCTGCCAGCAGTCTACAGTTATGTGGGAGAATAATATTTCTATTTTACTCTCTCTCTACTATAAAGTTATTTGGATGTTTGGTTCGGGGTGGGGGGGTGGATGTTAGACCTGTTAATGCAAGGTGCCACGGTGCATATGTCCAAAATGGGAAAAAAAAAAAAAAAAAAAAAAAAAAAAAAAATAAGCACGTACTTAGCAAATGACAGATTCTACTTTAAGTTGTCACCATTTAATACTCTGAAAAAAACCACATTTAAATTTTTCTGTGCTATCTCCAGTTCTGATGTTAGTGAATTTAGGTTTTTTTCTAATTACAAGATCATGAGCTGTAAACATCACTCCAGGATTAGGAGTGTCCTGAGTTTGATTTCAGCTGAACCACTTATGTTTTCTCTCATGCAACCCTTTCGTTTCAGCCTTCTAGCCTGAGAAGTTACATAGCAAGCTGTTCTGCTGTTAGGCACTCAGATGAGTATGTAATACCTGAGTCACTAAAAGATATAAAACACTCTTCTGAGTTTCATCCTCCCACACTACTACAAAAAATATTCCTTTTCTACCCCAGGTTTTTGGCTGTGTATCCTCCTACATTAGCTGTCATTTAATAAACTCTACTTGGGTATGAAAGAATCACAGTCTGGGTTTCCTGAGTTTGAAAATAAAATGAATGCAACGCTTCAGACTATTGTTCTACTGAAATTAATTTGTCTACATGATATTTTACTGTAACTCCAAACTGTTCTCTGGTTTCTATCCAGAAGTGGAGGTTCTATTTTAGTTACAAAGCTTAACCACATAGGTTTTTATTCAGTAAATGCAAGCTACAATGGTTTTCTCATTCCAGAACTATTGGGGTTTTTTTCCTTATGTATTTAATTCAAGAACCTAGCTGACCCCTTGCACGAGATGAATCACAAGCTAACCAAAAAAAGTGCCAAAAGCCCTGTAGGATTGAACTAAATGTTCAAGTTGAAACAAACAAATCCATGTAGTTTTGCATAAATAAGACAGTTGTTTACTGAGGTATTCAACTTGAAATCAGTTGTGGAATAAAGAAATTAAATTATGTTTCTCTATTTGGGGGGACATCTGGACCTGATGAACAGTTTGATGTGAGAAGTATTAACTGCCATAGAACGGGAAAGCGAGAACTTAAAACAAAACTGTTTTGTAATGTTCAGTCTCCAGGGTGCCAAGGACCTGACTTTTCAAGTCCTTATGTCTGAAGTGTCGTTCCAGCAGAATTCAGCTATGACTAGCCAACACTATCTGAAACTAGATCTCAGGGTGGCTCTCTGAAAATGTGTAATTAGTGACCATCTGGAAAAGTTAGATTAAAATTACTTGTTTGGTATCATATGAGAACTGTCAGAGGCAAAGAAGGAACCTAATTTTCAGCAACTCCATGCAGGTGGCTTTCCTTCTAGCAATCCACTGCTTAATGCATTTCACACCTTCTGACTGCCAGAGTCAATGAAGCAGGAGTTTTGTAATCTTCAATTTATAACCTTGTGGAAACCCAGAGGAGATTTCTTGTAATGGGGTTCCCTGAGTAAGGCTGGGTTTCTGTAGAAGAAATAGTCTATCATCATGCCATAACAGTGTATCATCATGCTTGTGCCCAAGGCTTCAAATTAAAGTTTCAAAAGCAGTATCAATATTGGCATTTCCTATGTGTTAAAAGCTTACATTTAACCTTGCATTGCACCTTTAAAACGTTGCTTTAATGTTTTGTTTGACTCTTATTCACAGTCTTCTTTATGCCTTTTACATTCCTGTCTTCTTACCTACCCAAATAATTCAGTGTAACCACTGACCAGCTCCCAAACTACTGGTTAGCCCTCTTCCACTATCTAATCCCCGGTTTAGCTGGTGTTCATTTTTGACCCCATTCCCTGAAATCCTCATCTAATCCTCTTCACATATTTGTCCTGGTCCCTTTGCTCAGCTAACCTCAGTTCTCTTCCTTTGTCCACCTTGTTTGTTTGCCATCCTCTAAACCTCATCTTCCACACAAGCTCCCAGTCCCCGCCTCCTGCATATACACATGGCAATTCACGGTACCATTCTCTCGCTCATCGTACTCCTTCCGTTTCTTTCTCCATGTATATAATGACTAACTCCTAAATTCCACTTTTGTCTACACTGCATTCAAATTGATTTGTTTTCTCCTCTGCACTCTGTCAACAGAAAGGTCCCTGAGAGGCACACATTTTGTGGTGCTTGGCTGTAATCACAGGAAGAATTGTGTCTGTACAGCCCTGAGTAGGTCCACAGCAGATGGACTCTTCAGAGTTTTCAGCTAAATCTCTAGCAAGTCTTTTCTGAACACTTGCAAAATGGAATTTTTCAAATGTGGATAGATTTTCAGAAGAACAGCAGGAATATTTCCCTAGCATAAAGCCCCTCCATTCCTGTCAAATTTAACATTTTTACTTCAAGAACCGGATGAAGTAAAACTTTTAAGGTAAAAACCCACAACATTTTCAACATGGGCAACATAACATGCTTTTTGTCTAGCCCTGTTCTCATAAAGGCTTACATTATTTTATCTGCAAATTGCAAAACAAACAAGAAAATAATCAGGCTAAGGAAAAGCATTTGGTAAGACATTTTTCAGTCCAAAACCCATTTGGCAAAGTTATAAGTCACTAAAAGAGGTCTCTTGAAGTGAGAAATGTTGGGACATCTTCACTACAGATTGTGCTATCAGATCTAATCATAATAGATACAGTTACAAACACTGTCTATTAATTGTCTCCAGTGGAATAACTTCCAAAGTGCCGAACCTGGAAGCAGCTTCAAACTTTGTGTTTATGAAGATGAAGAATATTCAAGCAAAAATGTATGCACAAAATATGTTCTTCCAAATACGTATTACCATCCTCACAGAATTACTTAAGCCTAAGGCCCACCTTTCCAACGGTCTGCAAAATTACGGTGTATACGGTATATAGGAAAACTATGTTATATATTCTTATATACATAATACTTATATGCATAATAATTATAAGGTTGTACTCCTATCTGTTTTAATTTAGACTGCTCCTCACTCACCTAGCTCCAGGTTTCTTAGTAGTTACTCAATTCCAGACAGGTCAAACTTGAGGGGTTTTTTTTCAGTTCAGCTTCTATACATAGGAATGAAAAATCATCATATTGAAAAAGTGAAATGTTTTCTCACCTTGAAGATCAGAACTGCTAATGTTTAAGCTACTTGGCAAGACTCAGTATGACTTTTCTTTTTTAACTCGAGATACCTGACCAATATAATACAAATTTTCAAAGCAGCTAATGACTCCCACATCCGGTAGATGTTATTGCAAAGTGTCCTGTGTGACTCCTTTGATGCCTTTTCCTATGGTAGCAGTGGAGATCTGGCTGGAGGCTCACCAGGAAGAGCTCGCTGCTCAGGCTCTGCTGAGTCCAAGAGCACCAAGACTTCCTGTACCTTGGACCTGTGGACATTAAAACTTCATGCTTTTTTCTTGCTGGTAAAAGACCAAGTGATTCATATCCTCACAGTCAACGCAGCATGAGTATGGATTGCCAGAGGGGCATGGGAGGTGTTCGATTTTGTCAGAAAGCAGTGATTCTTGTCAACTGGTTTGTCAAAAACTACTTTCTTCTTTGTGACTCTGCTTGCTGGGAATAATTACTTAGCAGATGAACTGCAGTGCAAAAGCTAGGTTCAGCAGTCAAAAAGGGAAATCTTTGAACGAGTTACTTATTTCCCCATCCCTAATGACCTATTTGTGGCCCACAGAGGCTTTTATATGTGGATGACAGAGATGTCTTAAATTTGCCATCTAAGTCTACAGGATGTCTTCAGCTATGTTGGGATTAGAGTGACTGTGGTGGACGACTGGGGACAGGAGCTGTTGCTGGAGCTGGGGAAATCTCCCAGCTGTGCATTCCAGACTGGGTGAACCTCAGCTGCTCTCACACGCTGCAAAGTTGTGCAAAGTCACTGCAAGTTCAGTTCCCTGGGCTGGCATAACGCTGTCTCACACCGGGTGTGCTTTTACGGATGACAAGCAAAGAAACATTTG
Source organism: Fregata magnificens (assembly GCA_013389945.1). Taxonomy (NCBI): domain Eukaryota; kingdom Metazoa; phylum Chordata; class Aves; order Suliformes; family Fregatidae; genus Fregata; species Fregata magnificens. The sequence continues at coordinate 123,744 of WAAD01002689.1, forward strand.
AACTGACATAGAGCCCCAGAACATTTGGAAGCTGAGTACAGATATGGCCAAAGAAATTCAGTTTTTGTTATGTGATCTGCAGCTTAATACCCCTGCTGTTAAATGGCCATCCTTACAAAAAAACCCACTTTGCAACACCTATTTGAGACTTTGATTAAGGTTTGAGCAATTGAATTCCGCTCTTCTGCAATTTGAAAACTACACTCTAAAGCAAAATTTCCTATGTTTTCCAGTTGCCAGGTATGGGATTAATTGCAGGTAAATTTTAAATCAGTGCAGTGAACGGTATGCCCTGGTCAGCTGAATCTGTCAATAGAATTCTTACTTTGCCTACAGGTCAGTTTTTGAAATGTTTCCTTTTAGAAAGTTGTAAGTTAAGAATTCACAAAGCCGTTGAGTCCAACAGGGAAGATGTATATAAGATCAGATGAATCTGTACTGCTCACTGCAGTCCATAGAGAGGGCTACACTCAACAGTTTGATATAATTACTACCATCACTTTGTTGCTTTAATTTACACAGCTTACTTTTGGTCACGTAGATCAGTCTTCCCTGATGCCAAGCATATGTAAAACACAATGAGATTTTTTTTTTTCTTAACGTTCATAATGTTAGAGGTATTTTCACATCCTGAAGTTCTAATGCATAAACACAAAATCCACTAAGCCTGTGAGATCCAGAAATATTAGATTGTTTTTAGACATGGGCAAAATTTTCAAAATTATCTAAAGGTTTTTGAGCCTAGTTCCCACTGGGAATTAATGTCCTATTGATTTCTATGGGCTTTTGGCTGACCAGTCACTGAGTGGGTTTAGAAGTACATTTTATCTTCTAATTTTTTATTTTGCGTCATTTCAGAAACATATATAATTACCATGCTGTTGCAATCTCACACAGATACATACAGAATAAGGCAGTTACACTGTTTGAGGGATCAGTGCCCTCTTGTCTATAGTGTTGCCATTATTTCAAAAAATCATCAGCATTGCTATCTGACTCACTAAGCACCTGAAATATTGGCATGAATTCCTGGGATATAGGGACTATCTGATCATATGTGCTAGCTGGAGAAATCACCAGTTATTATGCAGACTTGATCTACTGCATATTCTACTGATCTTGATCTACTGCAAATTTCTGCTGTAGATTTCTGTTTTAATTCGGTCTGTGTTGGAATAGAAGCGAGAAAAAATTATTTTGATGGTTCTTCAATAACCAGTGTGAGATGACCTTGTAGTCTTGATTCCTTTTCAGAGAACTGGGCTCTATATCATGGACAATGCTTGGTTTTTGCTGTTATTGACAGAGTCAACTGAGATACATTTGAGTCAACGTGCGCCAAAATGGAGCTATCTTTCAGCTAAGCTCAGGTGGCAACTGGAGCCTAAGTTTGCCTCAGGTGGCTACTTTTACATCTGTGTTAAGGCAGAGAGGCTAACCAGTGTTAAAAAAAACCCAGCTTTTGCCCTTTCTGTGCTGTACTTGATCGATTAGATTGATATCTTATTGGTTAAACAACCAGATCTATGCTGCAGAAACCCCCCCCCCATATATTATAAACTCTACATTAGAGCTAAAAGGAGGCAAATGCAACAAGGTTAAAAATGAGTTTCATTCTAATGCCCTATTTTCAGTCATTCGTTACTTAAAGAAATATTTTACGCTGAAATTTTCCATGCTTAGCTTCTACCAACATTTGTTTTTCACCTATTAGAATCCTAGGGAGAAAAACAGTCTCTGTTATGAAAGAATTCTTGCCACATTAAAAAAAAATTATGTCATAGACAATAAAATTAAGAATTTAAAATAGAAATTGGCATGGAAATATTCATTACTTTGGAGTACATCATGCTCTTACTGTGAGGAAAACTAATTCTGAGTTAACTAAGCTTTAAAGATTCATAAGTTGGCTTTGAGCACCAGTAATGGTAGCTACAGTTAAAGAAAGGTGTTCTTATTGCACATAGTCTGTTGGTTTTGGAACAGATATTGCTTGGTAAAGCTAGTCTGTGAGTATTGCAAAGTATTAAATATTCACAATTACCATGTTATACTTCCAGCTTTTAGCTTTGAAGAGAAATACAACTTAAATTATTTGGAATACACTGTGGCAGCTTGTGAATTTGCAAGCTGTGCAAGAGAGGGGTGGCGACAGTAGTTGCAAGTACACATTGGTTTGAATTCCAGCTGAGCACCTACGTTGTCTGCAATGCACATATGCATGTGTCTGTTTCTATAAGCATGTCTTGACATATTAGCTGTTACAGCAGGAGAAGCAGCATGTGCAGTAAGTTTATATAATGTTTCCTATCCTATTCAAATCTGCAGCTGCAGATTCCCTGATGTGTGCAGAACTGTGCTCACTAGAGCCCTATTCTGATCGGTTGTAGTAACGTAAACAAAACTGTACAGTACTGTGGCCTATTCCAGAAATAAAAACCCCTTAATTTTACTTAATATTTTTTGTACGCAGCTTTTTCTTCTCAGACCATGTCATCTTACATCAATCTTCTGATACAAATGCAGATCATGATACTCAGAACTGGATACCCATCTTCCCTGCAGAACAGCATTGCACCAGGAAGACAAACTGTTCATGTTTTGGCTCACATGTATGTAAACCATCACATTGCAGAGCTCCATGGATGCCTAATATAGACCAAATATTACATAGCTTTCTTTATGTAAGTCCATTCATATAGGTGCTTTCTGCCTTCAGGAAATTATATGACAAATACCATTTTATTATAATGTGATCCTGTTGTTATAGATGTGGGTCAGTCTATTTTTATGTGTGCTAATATAACTCAATTATTTGTTCCCAGCTGAAACTTCGCTTACATTCCATAGAGAACAGCAACCCTGTTACTTGCCAAAAGAGTAAGTATTTTAATATAAATAAATAAATATATATAGAGAGAGTATATGCTCTTCTTGCTCATTCAGATATATTTAGGTAATATCTCTTTTTCATTGGCTTGATGCTCAGAGATATCTCATCCAAGACTGGTGAAGTCATAAATATTATGAATGGAAAGAGATCATCATCATCATCATCATCATGCAGGAGACAGTTCTTGACAAAAGTTTCTGGACTGAGAATCGCAATTCAGATATTCACATAGTCTGCAGTGTTAGGCATGTATCTGAATTCACTGCATAGTTAATTAAAAGCAAGAAACTCTTAATGTATACATTTGAATCCCATTCGAAGGAACATTCTTCACTCCATTGACTTTAAAGAAAGCCTTAGCTCCAAACTCAGCACGTAAGAGAGACGCCAGAAATTAGCCGTTAAGAATAGCCCCTAGGTGAGGTTTGTGCACTTACAGTACCCTTGCACATCATCATCACTGTGATTACTTCTGTGAGTAAAATGAAGAATATGCATGGTGCTTTCAGGGTGATGAAATATTTATGAAATTACTCGTTACATTGATGCTTGCCCAGATGAGTAGTGAGAGGGGAAGACACTTTCTCTTTGGAGCCAGAAAAGTCCATCGTCGGTTTTTAGCCAATGGTCTCAAAGTTATTCTGTGCTTTCTTGGATACTTACAAGTTTTAAATGTTCCCTGGGAGCTTGCCAACACCCCCGAATGCAGTATTTGTGCACTGCAAATCTAAAAGTCCTTCAGTTTTAACTTAATTTTTCTACTTCAAATATTTGGAGGTTAGGTAAAATAGGGTAGATATGTTTCCCAGTACAGTACTATAATGATTATAATGATTATACGGTTCATGGTCCCATGCCACATCATCTTCTTTCTAAAATTTAAGCCACAGAGGATTTTCGGTTTGCAAAGAATTCCCTGGGGGGTGAGAATCTAGGAGGACTCGATGTAAAGTGTTATGTGAAGCTTGCCTTGGAACATGCGAAAATGAACTCGTTTCAGCAAAAGTATCTTTTCTGAAGTTCAGTTCCTCTTGAACGCTTAAGAGCGTGCATCAGTTCTGTTATCACTGGATAGTGAAATCAAATGATGTTGTGGGAAACTGTAAATGTAAACCAACATGAGTCGATTCTTCCACAAACAGGCATCAGTCTACACAGACTACTAACATATACAGTTCTGTACTCAAAGCAAAAAGAATACCCTGCCTGCTTTGTTGTGCTAGCCACGAGACCGAGTTCTCCATTAAAATGTGTTTGTCGAACCTTGAAATCTATAGCAAGCAGGTACTCCCACCTCTTACTATTGTGCGTAATTATTTTGCTAAGAATATTAGTTCACGCTCATCATTATTTTCTAGATAATAAATGAGATTTTGGCAGATTGATTTCCTAGCATGAGGGGTTAGCACATAGCTTAAAAGTCCAGAACAAAAACTTCCTTTTACTTACTGAAGCCACTATTTACATTTACATATATCAATCCATGATAGCCGGTGTATAGCCACAATGCCCACTATTCCAGCCCAGGAACTTCAAGAGTTGACTTCACAAAGCCTGATGACTCAGGATTGGTGACAATGGAATATAAATTTCTCTGATTCTGAATAATCCATTCGTTGTTGGTCTCAGAAACAGGCCCCATTAATATTCTCTGATGCTTGTCAAAGAGGGGAATGCTATTGCTGCGCATCCACGTGACACGACGTCACTGGAAAAATGTTATAAAAGACGCACTTCTTGTTGTTCTACAAGGGTTGTTGGGCCTAACAGCAAACAGGAGATGCTTTGTCTATTGCTTTAATTGCAGTCACATTTGGTAGGCCTAGCAGATACCTGTTCTGCTGCAATCCTAATTCTGAATTCTCAGGTAAGGAAAACCTCTTATCAATGTCCAAAAAAGCTTTGTTCAGTATTTGCTACAGCCTAGCTGCATTTCTGTTTTCCTTCTACCACCTTTAACCATTGACATCAGGCTTTTGCATTAGCCACTTCAAGGAGAAATCTGTTCGCTTGGAGTAAACCTGTGCATTATCCCACATACATCAACCATGTATTGCCTGTCATAAGCAATCTGTCTCACATCATCAATACCTTTTTAAAACAAAGGGGTTTATTTACTTGTTAGAACACACTATTAGATAAAAAGGACTGAAAATAAAGAAGAGTCTGCATGCGTACTTTGAGTCATCTGAGCTTATGTCTAGTACAAGCAATATTTGGGATTCTTTCCTCTTCATCTACTGCTGGACCAATTTACATTTTACTAGGAACGTCCACATGTGGTTGTGAGTCACTGAGTCTGACACATGTTGCTCTAAAAACTGTTCTATTGCTCTCCAGGGAGAGCAAGTTAGAGCAAGTTCTTACCCTGCCATTGTGTCTTAAGGACCTCGGATGGGACTTCCTCCTCCTTTCCCCATGCTGCCAGGCTTTGCCGTCCAGTCAGACCCACAGGATGAGCTATTTATTAACTTCCAGATATTTTTCAGCAACAGTTATCAATCTAGAAATTCTACCAACAGTTATTTAATAATCCCTTCATTTGTTGCCTATTTCAACAGGATTGTTTTCCACGTAAGGAGTGCAGGCTGCAACCCTTTCTTATTCAGCTTCTGTTCCCGAGAGTGATGTTTGTTCCTGTGCTGCCTCATCAGCTTGCCTTCTCTGTGCATATTTAAAAATACAGCCTTAGCTCTCAGAGTGACTACTACCTTTTGGATGACAGGTCTGGAGTATCCAGCTTGAACAGGCTTTCCAATGTAATGCTCTGCTGCAAGGCTGTTGTAATCTTATGCGCAGTTGGAGCCGAAGCCTTTTGCTAAGGGAAATGATAATGGCCCTTATATGCAGCGTGCCCACACACCTTAGGAACGAGCATGCAGTAATAGAGCTCCACGTCAAAAAGAGCCTTGTGGTGGTGGCCCTCTTCCCCACTCATAATCAAGATATTGCTTGTTACTACCCCTTCAAACTTCATCTAGTAAACTCCACTTTTAACGACTGCAAATCTCCTGCTGTTCCAGCTTTGCCTGACACGGGTTCCCTCCCTTCTTCCCCCTTTCCTTCCTTGCCCCCGCACACTCTGCTTGCCCCTTTCCACACCACTTGTCCTCTGTGGTACGTCTCTCTTTTACTGCTCCCCACCTTTCCCCTCCCACAGGACCTTTATTCTTACCGATTTCTTTTGGCCTATCATCCATTCCAGATGGCACAGTCTCTGCTGTACCTTTGTACCCCTCCTCCCTACCCCTCGAAATGGTGCCCGCTCCTGCTTCCTTCAACCGATTCAAGATTTTGCCAGTGCTCCAAGCCCTTCCCTAATGCCCAACCCACATGTCCAAGCTTCTAATTTCAGTCTTCTCCAGGCTCAAGAGTCCTCATCAACATTCCCAATAGAGGTCCTAATTTGCACTTGACCCACACTTAGAAATGACTTTTTCTGCTCTTACACCTCAGTATTCTGGTCCAATGCTTCCCAAACTTTTCGTAGGCAGTATTGCTCTGGATTCACTTCTGCACTGACAATCCCATAACTTCCGTATCTGTCTTTGAATTTCTTCAGGATGAAGACCACCTCTGCAAATCTTCGTAGTCTTGCAACTTTGATGAAATCTTTGAAACACCGACTTTACAATGTCTCGAAACTCCTAGTCTCTAGAAACAAGCTCTCCAAGGCTGCACCTAGAGTGCATCCAGGTGTGTATTGGGCTGAAACCTGACTGGAAAACACTGCAGTTTCTTTCAAGTACTCACGCTCAAGTTTCCCTCCCAGGAAAAAAGACTGTTGCGTGCCCGAGTCCCACTCTGGTATGGGGTTGGGATGTGGCCAGGGCACACACTCAGATTTGAAAGCTAGGAAGTATTACTGGTTCTCCAGTTTAGCATGGCATCGGAATCAACTTTGATAATTATTTTGGGATTAGTGGCAAAACCCAGTTGATTCTATTGATAATGAGTCAGTCGTTATTTCTTCATATCTGAGGGGACATCAAGTTCCCTGGAGAGGGAGAGAGCACTGCTGAGGGGAACTGGAATCACCATGGACTGCAATTCGCCTGTCTTTCTTGCCGGACAGGCACATGCGCCGTATCTTCTCATCTCCAATTTCTTAAAGCTTTTACACTTCTATTTTCCTGGCTTAGAGCTTTACATAGTAACATACACAACATTTTTTTTGCCAGTGGTTGCCCTCAAGCCCTCTTTCCTGCCCTCCTGGTTTGGCTTGGGGAACAATCATGTGGCAGACTGGTGACTGTCACCGGTGAGAAAGGTCACACAATGAGCTGCACAGGTTGCTAGAAGAAGGGTGATAAAATGTCACGTGCAGGCTATTTTTGAGAAATAAGGCCATCTTTAAGGCATCTTAGTCTGTATCGCAGCGATCAAGACTCAGAAGAGCCAAGTAATTTGCTAAAATGTAAATACTGATTCTCTTCCTCGGTTTATGTTTAGATATTTGCTGAGGAGCCATTAGATTGCATGATGTTATAAACCCAATATGCAAACTGAATCGATAATGTACATTTCTTTCCTCTCACCACCTTAAATGGTATTCAAGATTTGGGATTTGGAAGCCATGTATAAGGATGTTCATGCGCATGCTCTTAGAAAAATAATCAGTATTTGGCTACAGCACAAACACCTATTCAATGAGTTACAAGAATACTCGGAGAGAGACCAAATTTAGCTACTCCAAAATCTGTCATTAAACATACTGCCAAGATCATATTAAACGCCATACTTACATATAGAAAACAAGCGTTCAAAATTCTCTGTCTTTGGAATACAGATGGAAGTCTAGTGTTAAATAAAATGGCAACAGAACTAATGTTTAAAGAGCGTATTTGAATAATGTTTAATCTATTTTTACTCAATAATTTTTTATTGACAAAATAATGGGTTTATGATACATCATGAGCTGCCACAATACGGTTAGGGCAAGGATTGAAGAAGAGACAGAGAACAGAAGGTACCTTTATTAATTTCCCAGGTCCTTTTACTTTAATCAAAGAGCTATCCATTTGAAACTACTGATCCAATAAAACAGCTATGGTCTGGTTCAAATACTTGGTTTCAGTTCTGACTTCCAATATATATCCTTCATGGAGCTTTTCCACCTGTGTAGTCATTTTCTGTAAGGGGCTACACTCCTACGACTTCTGCAAGTGGTTTAGATGGATCAGAATGTAACAGGGTTTTACAAGTTCTATGTTTTCCTTTAAGATTTTCAAAGGAAAAGGGACAAAGGCTTTCAAGCATGAATAAAATGACTGCAGATAACTCGTCATTTGTATTCTTAGAAATGCATCTTCATAACAGGGTATGGTACACCCTCCCCCAAAACCTCAATGTCATCTGGAGAAATAATCAGTACAGGTTGAGCGTCCTGAAGAGTTTTAAATAGTACCAAATTGTATCATTCTTTAAGTGTCTTCTGCAGAGCCCAGCTAATTTAATGCTACAATAGAATAATCTAGCTATTTGGCAACTATCTGCATAAAAACATTTCAATAACATTGGGAAATAATTTTCAGAAAAGCACTGAATGGCTTCAGTTACAGTTTATTCTTTGTTTCTAACCCATGAATTTCCTCAACGAAGAGTTCACTGGTGGAAAGTAGGAATTTTCTCATCCTTTACTATTTTTTGTATCTGTGTTTTAGAAGAGTTTAAATGTATGTTACCACTAATTATTACAATTAGGTTAATACTGTTTTCTGTAATTAGTTTCTAATGAGCATATGTTCGTTGATGAAAACTGCAGCCTATATGCAATGCCATTTGAGCCGAAGGGGCGTGAGAAATGCTCATCATAAAATAACTATCGTGTATTGTGCTTAGGCACCAATCTTGCAAACACTTAGGTGTGAGCCCCGTTTTACTGCTGTGAGAAAAATTAATAAATAGAAACTCTCAAGATATTATGGTAAAATCTAAGTAAAGTCACGTCCGAATTGTTTGAGCATGGGCATAGTTTAAGGGAGAAGAGTTGTCAAGTTTGATTCTTAAATATCCTAATACACATTCTTAAGTAAATACTCTACTGAACAGAAGCTGAGACTGGGAAGTCCTGCTGCCAGAGAAGGACCACCTCTATCCTATGTCCAGTGCAATGCTGTCCCTGTCATGAGGATACTACTGTAATACAGTATATATCCATAATAGCAAAAAGGTTGTATTTGGTCTTGTATAAACCTTTTTATTAGTTATTCTGATTTTGTAGGTGAGCATTTTTGCCATGTATTTATTTTTATTGATATTTAATGCTGGTATTTTTTCCTGCATATTTATTAGTATTTGTTAGCATTTCTGTTCCAGTAATTTGGGCCAAGTTGTCAGTGTAATGGTAGAAGGGAGCGTATATAACACCAAGAGAGTTTGGACATTGATCGTTCCTGGGATTAACAAAAGATATATCGAGATTTGAGAGTTATTTTAAGAGGTGCGTAATAGTATGCCAAACTACTAAAAATTCAAAATTCATTTTGCCAGTTTTTGCCTTAAGGACAGAGTCACCTCAGGGAGATATTCTGTGCTCTGAAAAAATATTTAGGGTTAGTATAATTAAGACTATGTTCTGTGTTGTTTTATACTTTGCCTGAAACTATATACACACACACACACACACACACACACACTTTTTAAAGCGTCATGTGTACAACCAGTTGCAATCCTCCCTCCTCTCCCTCTTCCCCAGTCTAGGTAGGCCTCGTGTAGGTCTCTTTTGCTTAATGTTCTTTTGCGTAACGGACCTCCTTGTGGGTGAAGGAAGTCTGCCCCGGCCGATCCCATAAAGTACCAAGGGCCTTCAGTTTTTGCTGTTTTCTGAACAACAGCAAGTGACAGAAAATAAATGCTGAAGACAGTATTCTTCTTTGGGAATACAGGGCGACGATGGAGGGCATTCAGGCAGGTGGCACATTTGAAACTACTTCTAATTTGTAAACTGGCTAGGTTTTAAATGAGACGAGGCCCATTATAAGGAACATCTCCGTCCTGAATGAACCCCGTATTTCTGGAGTGCGGGAGGAGCCCGGCTCCGCGCCGCCGGCCCTCAGACCTTCCCCCCCCGGGCGCCCCCTCACGGGAAGCTGGGGGGGGGGGGNGGGGGAGGGTGGGGGCCGAGAGCCGCGGAAAGGCTCTCCCCGGCCCGCCGGCGCCCACCACCCGGCCTGGCCAGCAGCCGGCGGGACCGCCGAGGACCAAGACCCCTCCCAAGGCAAAAAGCGCAAGGCGTTATTTCGGAAAGCGCCCAAAATAGCGCGCGGCCGCCGCACAAGTCTCCTTATTATTCCTCCGGCGTCGGCAGCAGACGAGGGCAGGCGATGCGCCT
>WAAD01002689.1:136546-195149 GCA_013389945.1 Fregata magnificens
GCCGCCGCGGGTGGGCCCGGCCCACGGCCTGCGTGGGGGGCGGCCGGGGGCGCGCCCCGTGGCCGTGGCACTTGTCCCACTCGAGAGCGCCGTCCGAGCCCCCGTGAGTAAGGCTTCTTGGGAAGGAGGCCCCTGGAGATGCAGCAGCCTCCCCGGGTGGCGAGGGTCGCAGCATCTTCCCGCTCTTGCGATTACCTGGGCTTAGCGGCATGGTGCGTGTAAGCTTTACGGTGAAAGGTAGCGTGAGTTATATTGTCAGTTTTGTTCTATTCTGTCTGTCTGTTTGATTTCCCTGGTATAGTTGGGTGGCGTTGGACTGACCATTTTTGCTCTTTCTTTCTACTCATAAAGGGATGCTCAGTCGCGGGTGCTAAAAATTAGGTGGCGAGCGTAAATGAAACTCCAGATGCAAAAACTTAAGCGTGTGTCGTTTTAGGAAGTAGTCAATGTTCAGGGTCGTAACACGGTTTTCTTAATGCAAATTTAAAAGCTGTTTAGGAAACCGGTGCTTTTTACCAAGGAAGTTATCATGTTCCCAGAAGTTTATGTGATGAACATCTGGAAGAGAGAAACTCCCTGAAACTAGCGGCCGAAGGCAGTAAAGCACTCCGCTGAAGTCCGGGTGGTGCCGGGTACTCGTTTTTTCCTGGTGTGACTTCAGCGGCTTTGGCTGTGGTCCAGTTGGTCTTCTCATGAACTGGTGCTCTGATGAAGGTGACTGAAGCAATCATCTTCATGGATGACCCTTCTTGTCAGTTGGGCAATCGCAGTGAACTCTGGTTTTGTTTGTTGTTGTGGTGTGTGTTTCACCTTCAGTTTGATGAGTTTTTCTGGAGTGTTGCTTTTAAAAGTTCTAATAAGAAAATGATTATGTGATGAGTCCTTTTCCTCTGACTTGTTCAGTTTTATTGGGCATCACCTATGCTGTGAAGAGAGATAAGGCTGACTTTTTGTGGGCTATTCCAGTACTTTTGGGGATTTTTAATACTGCTGGTTAAGTGGGATGATGGATTGTTAGTGATGGGTGTGAGGAACCAGTGATTACCTGGCATGGGGCTTGCTGAAGGAAGCGGTAGTGTGTGTAGCCGTAGCTTATTAGTGCTCCAGTGGTAGGACCGCTCATCACAATGGGAGATATGAGCTCTTTATGAATTGGAGAGAAGGGAAAGTCTATAAATGCAGTAACCTGCCGAGTGTATTTAGGAGCTAGAAAAAGGTGAATTAATTGTTTAAGGACAGCAGAGGTCATGGAAGCTGCAAAGAACGGGCGGAAGAGGAGGGAACAAGTCAGATAAAAGGAGCGTTCAGATGTATATTGAATTAGCTTGGGGTAAGAAATAACAATTTGAAATAGGTCGGGTGATATTCAGTGTGAAGATTTGGTGCATCGCAGTTCTTCTCAAGGAGTTGTCTGCACAGGAGAGGGAAGGAGGCACAGATAAACAAAGGCAGAAGTTTTCTGTAACTTTCTGTGCCTGGGTCAAGGAATTAAGAGAAATTAAGACATAGGATTTCAGAGTTGTTGTACTCAAGTCTTGTTATCTGAGTAGGTTAAACTTCCACTCAGGACTGCACAGACAATAACAGAAGAAGTCAGGAAAGTGCTGCAGAGGAAACACTTTTTCAGTGTGAGGTACAGGTTCTTTACAAACAAGATAAAAGTTGTCAGTGCTAAGTTTCATCAGACGATGGGATAGCTTTGGTATTGGGTAGCTATTGTTATTACTGGTGCAGACTCAGGCTTCACAGCATTTTGTAAGGCATCTGTGGCCAGATTCTTTCTGTGGGGAAAAGGGTTTTAAGCCAAAGTATTGGGAAGCAGGAACAAACATACGCAGTACCCCTGGAGAATCTAGCAGGCAGAAGAGTATCAACAGATGAAATAAGAGGAAATAATGCTAAAGAGACATCATCAATAGGAAATCTGGTCCATTTCCTGTTACAAGTGTTAAGAATGGCAAAGAATTTTAAGCTGTGGTCCCTTTGTGAATACGTATACAAGCTATATATGTCATATTTAACTTACTTGTAATAAACTTCATGAGCAACAGCCAAAATAGTGAAATTTACTCAAACAGCTCTTCAACGTACAGAATAGAAACATGGCAGAGCTAGTAAAGTAGTTCCTAAACAACAAAAAATGAGATTTTGAAGGAAATGTGTAATCTGTAGATACTTATTTTAATGAAACATTAAGATAATTGATCCATTAAATGGATACAAAACAAAGCATATATTAAAATGCGGTGGATAGCCTCAAAGCATTTTACCATTTCCTGTGCTGTTCCTTTTGTGGTTGTTTTTCTTTAAGTGAGAATCGGGTGCAAAAAGATGAAGGGTAAGAAAAAGGCAAGCGTGGGGTGCACCCAGCTCAAAGAGAGGATTGCGAGGAGAAAGCAGGACTCACCCCAGTGGGTTTGCAGTCAGTTGGCTTTGCTTTTGCTGTCGTTATGAAGCTAGCTTAATACAAAGTCTGCCTGAAATAGAGGGACCTTATGTTGTGAGGGGTAATTCTGCTTCATGTGGCTTCGGCAGTGTAACAAGTCAGCCCTGGTAGTATTCACATTCTTACACATTAAATAAAGCTGAAGCTGAGTATCCGCTTGTCCCCTGTGTCTAGAAGTTAGTGTATTTGCAGCTCTGGTACACTGAGTTGTCCCCTTCTGATCCACTGCATTTTCCTGATTTATTGTGTAGGGAGAATGTGTCCCTCTAGCCCGTGGGTGCTACACCAAGCAGCCTCCTCCTTGGAGATGCCCAGAATAACCATCTACGATATTAGGACAAAAGACTCACCTGTTGCCTTTGTTTCTGAACATCCCTCAGCTCTGGTGTTACCCAGCCCTGTGGGGAAGAGGGACCATGGCTCGGCTCCATAAGGACATTGCTTCCCTTGAGACCTCTGCTTGTCCCTCGGACCTCACCCTTGGTGCCACTTGCTGAGATCTCCTCCGGCTCCAGGTGGCCAGTCTTGCCTCTCCTCGCAGGAGCTGTCAGCTGGGGAGAGGAACAGCATGGGGCAAATCTGCTTGTCTGTCCTATCACGGTGGCTACAGAAATCCTCAAAAGTAAAAATAAAAATACACAGGGCTGCATAAAAAGAAAAGACACACTATCACAGACAGGTTATGCCAATCTGGCACTGCTGACTGGTGGCTTTACTGCTGAAATCTCCTCTCTCTGCTGCCCAGTGACCCAGTATTCAGTTGGCCCTGCTGGTTAGAAATCATACGGACGTTTCACAGGTGGCATCTTAGATTCTCGAAATTTGGGTAGGTGTCAGGTAGTTTTTTAAAGCACTGACTGAAAGAAAGAATCCTATTATTACTTTTTGATGTATTCAGTACATAACCCTATAATTATTTCAAAAACAACTTGTAAGTTTAATTGGCATATTCTCTCCTGCTTCTTTGCTTTACATCTTTAGAGAGTCTTTCACCAGATGAAACTATCTAATTTTTAGTGCTGTTATTAAGTATCTCCTCTCTGAGGTACTCATTTATTGTTGAGCCGGTTGGTAAAAAGGAAGGTTTTTCTAGAGGATGGGTCTAATCTTATTTTATATGCTTGCGTATTTTAGTGAATGTATTACAGATGTCTAAAACAAAGTTAATGTTGAAATAGTAACATGCGGCACACTCTTCTATAAATGTTATAGCTTATAGCTGTGAAGACTGAGACAGTTACATCCCTAATAGTGGATTTTGGAGATGCTTTTAGAAGGGGACTGTTCCAAGTTCTTACTGTTAGGTCCTTTCCTTCACATCAGATGGCACTGAGTGACAGGCATAAGGACAGTGCTGTAGTTACTTTACCCCTTATTCATCTAGTATTTTTACTACTTTTCTGGAAGTGTAGCAACAGAAATGATAGCAAATGAAATCATTATGGAAGGAGTTATACTAGTTCAAAGAACTACATCAGAGCTTTAAAAACGAAAATGAAAATGGGTAGATAAGACGTTCTGTAGTTTTCTTTGTTCTGTGATTTAAATGTATATATTGCGATGATTTCACCCTTTTTTACTACCTCATTGCTGTAACAATTTAATTGGTCTCTATCTTCCTCCTTATTATCATTAGTAGCGGGATATAGCCCTATCTTTCATCTGTTCAAACTCAGCAAAGCTGGAAACAGATACTTTGTTAAATGTAATCCTTTTGGTAAATTAATTTCTATCTGCATTGCCCTGTGACCTTTTCATCTCCACCAAGAACACTTCTGAAGGCTGCAGAATGTGAAAGTACAGATTGTACCTTTGATGTTGAGTTAATTTTAAAAGGAAAAATATAATGAATACCTCATCAAACAATAGAATATATCATTATTGCTGATTATAACTTGAGGAAACTTTGTTAGGTGTAATTAAGTTAAAATGTGTATGTTTTCTTGCGAGAAATATGTCCTGAACGTTTCTGTTACAAATTTTTTTTTTTTACTTTCACAGTTTACGTCCTGCCTAAGTAGGCTAGGCTCTAAGATTTTTTTTTCCCCCATGTCGTTTTTTTCCAACTGTTTTGTTACAAAGCGTGTCTATAATGAGAGTGGCACTATCGGAGACGCCAGCATCTGATGGAGCGGCTTGTCCGCTGCTCTGTGGGACAGTGGCCACTCCGAGGAAGCGTTTCCCCACAGCCTCCCAAGTCTCTTCCTGTCTTCTGGCCTGCCTTCTGCAGAAACCATTGGAACATGTTTTCTATAATAAATAAACCACAGGAGGGTTGAGTGAAGTGTCCTCTAAATAGGGTGGTAATTTAAGATTACTTAGAAACTTCAGTTAATACAGAACACAGCTTTGTGTTTGCTTAGCCAGGCTAATCGCGGGGAGCTCGTTACACCAATGTGCTTAAACCAGCATGTTTCACGTCCTTAAAATTTCATGGGTTTCTGGATAGATCCAATTTTTCAGCTACTCCTTAGCAGCTTGGGGCTTCTGTTCTTGAGAGAAGGCCTGCGCCTCTGCCATCGTGCTGCGATGTGGAAGGCTGGATGCTTGGTGGGCTCAAGCTCTGTGATGTACCATGCTCCCGGGTCAAACAGAGATCGTCCAAGTTGTATTACAGGAGCTGCCCTAAGGTAGGGTGGTGGATTTTGCCTGAGAGTGATTTTAAAAGATAAGGTTTACGGCTTTGGGGAGTTTCTCAGTTTGCACTGAACTTGTTTAGATTTATTGACATATTTTAAAATGAATTTTTGTGTGTTGATGGTATGGTTTTCAGTACTTTCTCACAGAGGATTACTGAAATTAGAGATGGAGAAGACACATTGAATCATGTGGTTCTTCTTACTTTAAACTTGTCATCTGAAATACGTGAAGTTTCCTCAACGAGCCTTCTGTGAACCCTACCCGTCATATGAAATGAAGGGGAATGCAGAAGCTTTTGCTCTAAGCAGTGGTTACTGACTGAGGTCCAGCTCCTGTCATCCTGTTGATAATGTGTAGTGGCTATAGTGTAACGCAAGTACTTGTGGAGTAAGGTGTTGCCGAGGGTTTTCTGCCAGAAATGAGGAGGAAACCAAGGAGAAATACAAGGGAGTCCACATTGTGGACCCAAAACCAGAGCAGTATCTGTCTGTAGTGGTGATGTTACAGTGATTGGTACAATTTTTCTGATGAAAAAAAATGTAAATTCAGTTATTATTCACGCAACAAAGTTAACTAGCTAAGCATTTTTCTCCTCAAACTTTCAGTAAAAAGCTTCTAGATGACCTGAGTTTACTTCTGCTTGGTTTGCATCTTTTTCTGTTATCTGTGAGTGAACAAGTATCACTCAGTCTTTTTTGTGGAAATTCCAGATTTCCAGAGAGTATTAATAGATATTTGCAGATTTTGGGAGTGAGACCTAAGTTAGAAATTAGGTTTTAGAAAACAAGGTCAGGCACTGAGGAAGCTCTCTACCTATTTGAATTTCACACACTGATACTTGCAGCAAAAGTTTGCAGTCTGCAGACAGAGTATGAGGCTTAGAAAGTGTTTGTTAAAAAGTTCAGAAAGTGTAAATTTGAAAAGGGGTGAGCTTTTGCTAGTAGTTCACAAACCAAAGACAGAGCTAATTTTGCCACACATTGTTTCAGCTGCTAGGCATAGCGCAGAAGTTCTTCAGCAAGAAAACGAATGAGTGAGATCTCACATTGGACAAATAGTTAATTAGGTGCCAGGCCACAGATTTAAAGATTGCTGTGTTTGTAAGAAGTGGAAAGGAAAAAGTTGGTGGTAGTCACAACTGGCTGCTAGAAACATTTGCAGTTCAGTGCAACTGATGCCGTCTTTGTGGCAGTGACAAGCGGTGGGCCAAAGCCAGGTGTCAGTGGCAAGTGTTACATACTTCTGTTGCTTGTGCAAATTATTTGGGATAAACTCTTACCACAGAAAAGGATGTCCAAATCCACTGTTTCTGAAGATAAATATTCTCTCCTCTCCTTTCACTGTTCTCAAACAGAGGGATCCAGTAAAATAAAGTCTTGCAAAGCAGTAGTTTTCTCTGGTGTGTTTGTGTTTCTCTACATGTAAATAAATTTTACAAATGCAAATCAAAATTTAGTGAAACAGTATGGAAACAGACAAGGAATATTTGGGTGTCCTGAGTCAGATGGTGAAAATGAAAGACAGTTTCAAATTAATTTTGAAATTTTAATTTGAACTGGGGTGAAGCATTCACATCAGCATGTTATCCAGTAGTAAGGAAAACCAGTTCTATTAATCAGTGCTTAATGTATTTATTATAGGCATGTTTTGCCTTCCCCAGAACAAATGTTTTTCTTAGGCGTACTTGAGGTATGTTTTCCCCATGTCAGTTTATTGCAGTTTGAAGTTTTTCATTTCTCTCCAATACAGCCTCATTAATAGCCTCCTAGCGTATAAAACAGGTATTATTTTTTTAGATTTTCAAAAAATTTCCCCTTTTTTTTATTACATTAGTGTATATTACCAGCATTGTCATCAGTTGTCCACATTGCCAGTGTGCTGAGGGAAGCATTTGATACTAATCTGTGAAGTGCGTTTGAAGTAATGTCCGGTGATATAAACATTAAACCACTTATAGCATTTTCAGAAAAAATGTTTTTATAACTTTTTTTTTTTTTTTTAGTACATGCATCATGAATGAATCTGCCTCTAGTGGAACTGGTCAAGAGTTTGATGTGTTTAGTGCTATGGACTGGAAGGATGGCATAGGTACTTTGCCAGGAAGTGACCTAAAGGTAAGATATGTAATTTTTTAAATAAATGAAATAAAATGTTAGATGCCAAAAGAATGCATTTCACAAGCTGGTGTGTAGGTATCTGCTTTTATGAATAAAACATGAATCTGCAGCTCTGAGTTAAGAGACTGCAGCCTGTTAGCTTTTAGCTCTGGAGTTTCTTGATTCAGTTTCTGGTACTGGCGCAGGCAGCCGTCATCCCTGTAGGAAGGCATAAATTAGCACTGGCTCACTATATAGACAGGAGTAATCAAGTGCACATAATCCAAAAGAAATCTCAAAAGTTAAGTGAAAATTCAGTCCACTTAGAGCATTATATTATTGTATCACTAAGAATCTTTATACTGTCATTGCCTCTCATGGTTTCATATTCTTAGTTGTTTTTATTTCTAAAAATAGTTTACCTTTGCTGTGCTTTTGTGGATGCCTAGAAAAATGAATAAAGTGAGTGCTTCTGAGTTTGGTATAGTTTAGAAATTTGAATTATATTGGAATAGTACTTTTAATTACATTTTTCACACTGGTTGTATTTCCTGAAGTAAATTATAACAACTTTATTTTGTTTTCAAAATATTTTATGTATTTTTTTATCTGATACTTTTTACTATATCATCAGATGATGTCCTCTGCTGCGTTAGCTAAAAATACAGTTTCGATATTAGAGACTTGCACCTATTTCCTGTTGATTATAGTCAATATTTTCGTATCATTCCATTTAGACTAACATTGATGAGGTTTTCTCATAGTTTATTTTTTAAAAGGAATCTCACAAGAGCATGTGTGTTTTTTAAAAGAACTTTATATTCCTTGGTGCCTGATGCAATTTCTGTTTTTGAAGTAAAGAGTCAAAAGATGTTTGAAATTGAGGACATAAATGTTGTGAGTGTGTTTTTGTGTTGTGGTTTGGTTTTTTTTTTTTTTTTTTTTAAAATCACAGAACCATAGACTAGATTCACAGAATAATTTTCTTTGGAAAGGACCTCAGTACACCACCTCTGAGCACCCCAGACCTCAGGCCGACTTAGATCAGGTTGCTCAGGGCCTTGTCCATTACGGTTTTTGTTATCTCCAGGGTGGGAGATACCACAATCTCTATGGGCAACCTGTTCCAGCATTTGACCACCCTCATAGTAATTTTTTCCTTTTATGGATACTTTGTTGGAATTTCCCCTTTTGCAGGTTGTGCCTGTTGCCTCTTGTCCTTTTACTGTGCACATCTGGGAACAACCTGGCTCCATCCCCTCTATATCCTCCCATTAAGTGCTGGAAGACAGCAGTAAAATTTCTCCTTCTGTTCTTAAGACTGAGCAAACAAGTTCACTCAGCTTCTCCTTGCATGTCACCTGCTACAGCCCTGACTTGTTTTGGTGGACATCCGCTAGACTCCTTCCATTATGCCAGTGTCTTTCTTGTGCTGGACCCAGTAGTCTGCATACGGTCTCATCAGTATTGAATAGAGGGGAATAATCAGTTCCCTCGACCTGCTGGCTACCCTCTTGCTAAAGCAGCCTGGGATGCTTGTGGCCTCCTTTTCTGCCAGGGCACATTGCTGACTCATGTTCAACTCCTAGGTCTTCGGCAAGGCTGTTTTCAAATAGTCAGCCCCCAGGCTGTCCTCGTGCATGCAGCTGTTCCATCCCAGGTGCAAGGCCTTGCACGTGCTTTTGTAGACCTTCATGAGATCTTGTTAGCCCATTTCTTCAGCATGTCGAGGTCTTTCTGAATAGCAACTCCAGTTTGGTAATTTGCTTTTGCTGCCTGTACACATACAGAAGCCTTGTTGCCTTTGCTAGTTTCTTCTCCAGCTGAGCTTTGGGTTTCCTAATTCCATCATTGTACACTACAGCATTATCACTATATACTTTATATAACGTTTCCCCAGTTTCACCTTCTGCTTACTTACTTTTCCATTTGAGCTAAGTCAGGAGCCCTAGTTCATTCATGCTGGCCTTCCTCCACATCTGCTTAACTTCTTGCACATTGGCATGCATCATTCTCTGGTGTGAGGTCCCTGGAGAGATATCCAGATCTCCTGGGCCCATTTACCCTTTAAAGCAGTCTCCTGTATGATCCTGCCAAGCAGGTCTCTGAACAAGCCAAAATCTGCCTCTCCTGAAGTCCAGTGCTGCTATTTCAGTATTTGTTTTGCTCACTTCTTTCAGGATTTCAGACTTCACCATCTCATGGTCACTGCTGCCAAGGCTATCATCAGCCTCCATATCCCTGACCAGTTCCGTATTTTGTTAAAGAAGTCCAGGCTTTTAGAATTCCTTTCTATTTTAATAAGCAACATTGTGTGAAAGGCAAACGTAATATTGAAGTGTTTGAGGAATACAAAAGGGAACAATGCTGGAAAATATAATATTCTCATCTAAATCACTGACAGCCACCTTGTTCAGTTCTGGTTACCTTATGTCAAGAGAAACAAAACCGAAGCAAAGGTGGGGTCATAAATTAGTGGAGGAATGGGAAAGCTTCCATACAAAGCGAGGGAAAGGACGGGGAGGTGTAGCTGAGGGTAACTTCAAGAAATCGTGTACGAATATTCTTAACTATGTCCTGTTCAGGAAAGCATGAGCTTCATTTTAAGGTTGCTCTTCTGGGGTTTATTTATTTATGTATTTTTATTTGGAAACAGACAGGTGTTTGATTTTTGGACAGAGATTCTTTCTTTGGCCCAGGCATTAGGGAAGACACAGTCAGAGGTGCGATGGTAATGTACCCAGAATGATGAAAGAGAATTGGCCAGGCGGCTCATTCTGGTCTTTTTTTTTTCTAAATACAAAAGCAAAGGTTTACTGGATGAAATTGAAATGGAGCCATTCTAACACTGACTGAAGGAAGAATATTTTCTAACAATGCAGAATTAGCCTCAGGAGCTCACTGGGCCAGGGAGCATCAAGACTCAGTGAAAGAGTAGGTGTTTATATAGATATCAAAACAATTTGAGTTGTTAGAATAGTAAGGATTTTTAAGCTTTCGAGATAATTGTAACAACTCATTTTTCAGGGTTGATTCCAAATACTGATGGTTAAAAGGGTGACTAATCCCTTGAAACTGTAAAGGTGATCATGGAAGATATGTTATGCTCTTTGTAGAATTCTCAGAATAGGGATAATGTGGGTGGCTTACCTGAATGGTCCTGATAAGAGTATTTTAATAGTGTCCTGAACCTAAAGAAAATGGCCTTACATAGCAGTTCTTGTAAGCTTGCATGTGTCTTTCAAAAATTATAATAGACTTGTTCCACTAAAGATATCAAACCATTGCCATGCATTTACATTGAAACGTAGTTGAAAAATCTGGTGAAAACACTGTAGTAGCAAGATGCACAAATCCAAAGATTATATTTTTACAGCTTGGTAATAGATTAGAGTGCCAGGGTTTTTTATAATAAATAATAAGCAATAGCTGAACTATTCATTGCAGATAATGTATTGCTTACATTCTCACATCTAGTCTTTTCATAAGATGTTGGGGAAGATTGTCTTTGAACACTCAGATTTGGTGAACTGTATTGTATGAGCGTGTTTTAAGTTAAACATATGCCAAAATGTTGAAATGCTGCTTTTTAATATAGAAGTTTTGGGGAATTACCTCCTTGCAGTCCTTATTTTTAGTCATGAAAGTCATATGGCATTTGCTTGTCTTTACTGCTCGCATGATGAAGTTTTGTGCTTATTTTTACATACGCATTTATAAAGAAATCTCTTTTCTTGTGTGCTATATTAATATCCAGCCTCCTCAGATTATCAGGCAAGTATATCTGAGCAACCTTTTTTTTTAAGAACCACTTCATTTTTGTGAATACAAGTTCTTCTATGAATAAAAGCTGGTAAAAAACTATGGTAAGCAGTATAAAATGCTTGAAACATTTGCAAATGACTTTTCTCAATATTTTCTTATTATTGCTTAAATTTAAATTTTCTTATGATATAGAAGAACAACTAAATCAGAAATAGGAATTTGCATTATTTCTTTTTGTTACGAAGTCCTATTTCATGTCTACCAGGCTTTACTGAGATAGGCTGCACCAGGGGGCACTCCCCTGTCTAATCATGAAACAAGAGAGCCAAGTCAGACACCAAGCCTCTGTTCTCAGCTATGCCATGGTCTCTTATGTCCACATCTGTTTCCACATTGGTATAATGCTGAAAATGTTCTTTTCCTATGATTTTGTGCAGTGTTAATTGTTAGAGTTTTGTCACCCGTAGTTGGAGAAGGCTGTGGAAATACATTCTCACACAGATTTTGTTAAAACTCTTTAGCAAAAATAGTCATAAAATAGTTAATACTTCTTGAATGCTGCTTTGAGCATGCTGTGTGACAGATAAATAGTGAGTGGTTGTGGAAGACACTAGAATTTCAAATTATACAGGGGATAGGGAGAACTAAAAATTGTACAGTATGATGCACCGAAGACTGAGAACAAAAATTTTAGCTTTGTATATTAGTTCTTTCAAGATGTTTAAATAAAACAGAAAACTTGAATTCCAGTAGAGTTTAAAATAGTTTACAAATTACAGAATGCCTTCATGTGGCAGGCTAAGTAATGTATGCTCATCTGAAAAACATCAGTGCTTACCAGTTACTCTGCATGGTGTGAATGTAAATGTGAAATACTCTTCTTTTTTTCTCTTTTTTTTTTTTTTTAAATCTCTGTGCCGAGTGCAGGCAGTAACACCATCACTTCAAGATTTAAATGTACTCATTAAATTGGAAAAGCTGTAATAATTTACAGTCACTTCCTACTGCAGTGACAGAAGTTTATGAAGTACTTTGTAATGAGTTTTCTAGTGCTTGTGTTTGGGAAGTGAGCTGTTATATACTGCATGGACAGAATTTGGGTCATTATTTCCAGCTTGCAAATTGTGCTTGAATGGGAAAAAAAAAAAAAAAATTTTGATGATGAAGGAATTAACCTGTAAATAAAGTTGGGTGGCTAATATCGTAAGAAACCAATATAATAGTAGAACATGAATGGTGGAATAATCATCAGTGGTGCTCGGTATTTCCAGCTGTGCTATGAAGAAGATAACAGTGATTCAGAGTGCTGTGTTTCTGGATGTGTAGGTGCAACAGCTCAAGGCAGCAGAGTGCATCCTTCCACCTGCCCATTCTGAAATTGCATTCAAGTTTGCTTTAATTAACATTTTGAAAACAACTTATTTTTTTTGCAGCTGATTATACATTATACAGCAGAAACACTGGTAGCGTCTCAGGCAATAAGTAACTATAGTGCTTTTTTAGTGCAAAGCTAGTTCTGCCCTTACGCAGTGGCATGTGCTGTACTGAATCTGGGGAGCCTTTTCTCTCTTGGGGGAGAGTCCCCAAGAGTGTCCGCAGGAACCGCTTAAATCCTTGCCTCTGCTGGGAAGGTGTTATTCTGCAGAGAAGCTGGATTCCCTTCAGGAAAGCTGGTAAGGTGTAGCACAGAGGGGAGAAAGCAAGGCGGAATAGACTTTCTCTGACCGTGCGTGAGCCCCAGCAGATGTACCTAGTGGCCTGGTCTTTTCCACATGGAGATAACTTTCTTCTGTTGCAATCTAATGTAATTAATTAGCTCATGCTGTGCTTCATCGCCATAGACTTCTGGTTAAAACTTTGCATTGTCATAAAATGATTTTACCTTATTTAAAAAAAGAAAGACCGAAGAGAAATTTCACTATTAAAATTGCTAAAACTCCAAAGCCAAGAAATGCTGGAATTAGGTTTGCTTTTGGATCTTTAATTGGGCTTCCTCATGTGTAGTCATGGTAGAGTCTTCTCTTATGTGATCACATGCTATTTTACCACAAAATCTACCACGCCATTTGCTGTAGATGCTGTTACACTTGTAAATAACTGGGCAGAGGATTTCAGGAAGGAAAAGGAATAGTTTTGTGATTAATGCAGGTAAATCCCACACAGGAAAGCTTAGCTCCGCACTTGCTTCTACCACAGCCTTCCTGTGCGGTGCCGAACAACTCACTGGAACCAAAACTTTGGCAGGTAGCCATTCATTTTTTTGTTTGTCACTTGCTTGGGTTGCCCATGAGATATTAGCATTTGGTATTTAGAAATATTCTGGCCAAAATAATTTGAAGCCAGGGTTGCTTTGTAGGTCAACTTCTGGATCCATAAGTGTCGTCTTTGCAGGCCTTGACTTCTGGCTCTGTCGCTGATTTATGTGTCAGCTTAAGAAAGTCTGTTTAGCTGCAATTTCCTACTCAAGCAGAGATAATGAGGCAGACTGAGTTTGCAGTGGAGAGAAATCATTGAGAAGCCCTCTGGTACTAAGATAATTCTTGAGCACTCGGGGCTGAGGCGGGGGATTGGAAGAGCCTGAGAGGAGTGTCTAAGAACAAAGTAGATAAACATCACTGCAGACAAGACTGAGGTATCGGCGGTACCTAAGCTTTCAGTTCAGAAGTGGCGAGAGAATGTTCGTATTATTAATTTTTTTTGGAAGGTTGTAATTTGATAGTAATCCTTTCCTGCTTGTGCCTGGCCAGATAGGAAAAAAACTCCTTCCATTTTGGATGCATATTGTTCTCTCTTCCTGCTTACTTCAGGATTAGCCTATTGCAGTGTTACTGAAGCATCTTAAAATCAATTGAAGATTGCTTGAAGTGCTTGACTTCCTTGCTGACAGCATCATTCCAGTGAGAGGGGGTCTGGCCCTGCCCCTTGGTTGTGGTGTGGAATTTAATCTCTGCTGATTATGATTTAGGGAGCCCTAAATAGCCTGGGATCCTACTTAAGGTGTTTGTCTTTTGCTGTACTTGCCAGAGCAGGAGTGTGCAGGTAGGATCCCTTCTCATCATCAAAGAAGGGGAATAGCGAGGTGCAGGGACACATTCCCCTAACCTTCTGCATCCTTGAAAGAGTCAAAAATTTGTGACCAGGCAAGCATCAGGGGTCACATGCTTACTGAGTGCTTTGAAATAAGCTGGGAGCAGAGTACTTGAACGATGAAGAGCTCGGGAGAGATATATTTATTTACTTTTGTAAGTGGCTGAGAACAGAGGTTTTGTTTCAGGAATTACTTTGCTCTGCAATGTAACAGTAATTGCTAGAGTGCCTAAAGCTTTTTTAGATACACGCTCTTTGTTATTTCAGTGTTCTTTTTAAAAAGAAAATAAACAGTCATTCTACTTTCAAACCTTGTAGAGTAAATAAGACTGGCTTTACCACTTGAAGAAGGAGTATAAAAATACCCAACAGCTGCCTCATTTTCTGAATGCTATCCAGCCCCTGCCTGGGGCAGCAGTTCTGTAGAAAAAATAGTATGTGATCGTGCATGTAAAGACTGTATCACACACACAAAGAGGAGGAAAATGATTGAATGGACAAGTTCTGGCATTTACTAACTTATTCAACTTAAATAATATATAAAAAATAGTTTGGCATGTAGCAGGATGTGGTTGGACAATACAATGTCTATAGGCGATTCCTTTGCTTTAAAGAGAGGAGGAGCTGTAAGATGCCAGAAAGGCTCTGATTTATCTGAGCAGTCCCACTGAAGTCACTGCGATTAAATGGTAGTTAAAATCAAGAATGATGATAACTGTTTGCTGACCAGAGGTCTGAGTGTAGTTTTTTGGCATGTATCACTGGAGTCCCAGGTCTCAGTCCTCTTGACAGACTGCTGTATAACTCTGCTACTTTAAGTTTAATTACTTCATAGGCATAAAGAGCATTTACTCAACTTACTTTTGTTTTGGATAATATAAATTTTGCAGGTTTCTTCTGAGCTAGTCCACAATCACACTATTGTGGGTTCAAGATGAGTTTTACTCCTGAAGTTACTGTCAGAATGCAGCAACAATTGTCTTTATTGCAATGAACTCTTTGTCCTTATCTTGCCCAGTAGATGGTAGTGTTGGCTGTTTTTTCTAATTTATTTTAAAGCTGTGCATTAAGATGTATGGGGTTTTTTTCTCCTTTTTTGTCGTTTGCACTTAAATTGTTCTTCCTTTTTCTTCCCTTTTTTTTTTCCCCGCCTGTTCTCCCAAATAGTATTTTTACCTTGTAGAAAGCAATAGTAGCCTTTACTCCGATTTGATCTCTGTGGGTACTGATAAGATCTTGTACACTCGCAAAAGGGCACAAGTAACAGCACATGGAGATAGTCTGATCTTTGTTGCTCTGAATTAGACACATGCAACAGTGGGGACTTAATTTGAAACTAGATCATATATATTTCTTCCCAATAGGTTTGAGTTTCTAAGAATTCATCTGTAATATGGTAGTCATTTCACATTGTTTGCAAATTTATCCCAGGTAGTGACAAATACAGAGAGTATTTTTATGAAATGTGGGGAAGGAGAAATGAAAGCCCTTTTAACATATAAAACCTCCTACATAAAACTATGGAGTGCCTTCCAGCCTGCATGATAAGGCAAAGGACTTCCATTAGAAATTGAAAGGTCCTAAAGCCACCAGAGGAGGGACAACAGCAGTCCACTTGTGGTGTTATGCTCAGTCACGTTCACAGAGAAAAAGTGAATTTCAATGGTTGAGCCCAGCACATGGTGGGCAAAGAATGATGGGCTGATCAAGGAGATGGAGCACTGATTTCACAAGAACAGAAGGAGCTTGTGCTTAGCCTAATAAAATTAAGTCTGGGGGTACATAATTCCTTGCTTTAAATGTATACCAGAGAGTAAGTGCTAGGGTACTAGAGCTATGTAATCCATAGGGTAATGTTGGGTTAAGAACAAATGGGTATAAACTGACTGTGAATAGATGTAAATGAAAAGTTAGAAGAAGGTTTTCTGAGAAAGAAATTCAGGAATGGACTTTCAGTAGAGGCACTGGTAACAGAAAATCTCGCCGCTTCTCCACTGCGGCTGAAACATGAAATGCTTTGTGTGATACTCTTGCCTGCAATAAACAAAGGCTTTGTCTCAGTGACTTATGATACTTGTTCCAGTCCTGATAATTTTAATGCAATTTTAATTTTTAAAAAAATGTTAATCGATAGTAATTTTGATCCCTGTAGAAGAATTTAGCATGTGGACAGACAGAAATGGTTCAGAAGGTATTTATAATGTTTGGTTATTATCTATGTAAGCCTCGATTTCCCTCAATGTGTTCTTTATTTGTTGAATGAATATTAAAATGTTCCTGGGGATTAAATTAACAGTTGTATAAGCTGAAGTCCTCGTATATCAGGGCATCGTTTCCCGAGGATGTGAAAATGTATCTCAGCTCTGAATGGAAGGAATCTCTAATGATGTTTAAATGGAAGCTGCTGTTTAATTCTCTTTTGATCCTTGTGGAAACTGCTAAACAAGGCAGCTAAGTAAGTTCTGTGTTGTATACTTACCCACTAACAGTGGGACTCATCCTGCCAACTCAGTTTACGATCTATTTGTGTCAAAAGAGCTGCAGTAACTTGAAAATGTGTATTTTTGCCCTTGTTGCTCACCTGTACGTGAAAATTTGAAAGTTAAATTTTCTGTCCAAATGTTATATTTATTTCTGTTTATCTTACTGTGGATTCACTCATGAAAGCTGTTGAGGTTTCTTTCTCTTCTTCTTCTTTGCCTTCTGATCTTTTAAGACCATTGGCTCCATTGGGTGGGACAGAGAATTATCTTCTTAAGAGGTTACTTAAAATTTGCAAACAGGCATTTGACAAAAGTCGAGTGGATTACATTCATACCCAGCAAGCTTTACAATTTATTGTCTTTTAAACACTGAAGTGACAAAAATCAGGCTTCTTTGTCAGATTATTTTAAAAGTACTTGATAGTGGCCTTCGTTTCCATCAATGGGAGATTTACTGTTTGCTTTAATGAAGACAGGTTTAAGGAAAATCCCTTCCTCCAATGCAAATTTATATATTTACTTAAGGAGTTTCGTGACTTAAAAACAAATTTTTACTTCTCAGAAAGCTATGGATCCATCCTCAGAAGTTAGCTCAATGGCACTATTTCCTTCCCTGTGTATCACCTGCTGTGAATGTCCAGACTGTCAAGATACTTTAGGGAAGTATATGAGAGGACTGCTCTTACTATATTTTAGCTTGGATCACCAAAAATAGAGGAGATATTATGACAGAACATTTACCTTTAGTTCTTTTGTCACCTACTTGCTAGGTAGAAGAGGCTTACGAAAGTGTTGAATTTTTTCATGGACACATAAAAGACCATTAATCTAGATCCCTTTTTGTCATGCTTCCAACAGTAGACAGTAGTTGGCACGTTGCTCTGGCAGCTCTTATCCTGTGATGGCTTTGTGCAGCATGCTGCTCTGTACATCTATTTATCCTGTTTTTAAGCAATTAACCTCTGTCACAAGTTTTCCATTGCTTTTCCTCCCCAGCTGAAACCAGGGTACGACTTCCCAGGTCTGAGGCATTTTTCTGGTCACGTACAGAGAGCTCAGCATGCACAGTAAGACTGAAGTTGTAGCTGCGGAAGCAGTGAGTGAAAGCAGACGTATCTGCTTCACGTTTGTGTCCGAACAGGAGCTGGAGGCCTCTGACGCTGATAGAGGCGAGGCTATGGGCAAAACCAGGAGATACAGAGGTCAGACGAGGCAGCTGGCCCAGGAGCATTGTCGCGCCCTCCTGCCTGCTAAGGCAGTAGCAAGTGGTTACTGTCCATCACTCAGCCCAATTTAGCATGGTGGCCTGACTATTGAAGAGCTGCTACCTTAATGGTTTGGCTCTCGCTGCTGTGAAGAACCTCCGGTGAAAGGGTAGCTGGGAGCAGCCTTTCCTGCAGTCGTCTGTCTTTCATCATTTGATGCCTGTCAGTCAGCCCTCTGAAGCCAGAAGGGCTGCCAGGTTGCTGCACTGGCTAGGGTGACCTCCTTGCATACCATGAGAGGACCTCATGGAGGAGGAACGTATGTGTAGCGTCAGGGCTGAACATCAGTCAGATCATGCAGAAGTATCCCAGGTATTAATTGATCTGTTCAGAAATACCCTTGGTGTATGTATGTCCCAGCTGATCTTGTATGAAGGTGCAGGAGAGTGTTTCCAGAAGTTGGTTAGTAACCTCCCTGTGACCTGTTGGTTGGTGGGCTGCAGCGCCGTGTTTTAGTCTGCGCTCACAGCCTGCTTGCTGAGCCAGCTGTTGCAGAGTTACAGCTCTTGGAACCAAGGAAAGTTTTCCCTCTGGCATCCATCTATTGCAGAGGCAGCAAAGCACCAATAGCAGAAATGAGCTTAACCAAAATAGGAACCAGGCTGGGTGCATAAGTCAGCTGTAAGACACAAGGATCCTCGTCTGAATGGTAACTCCACTGCTTTTCTTTGGGTGGAACGGCGTGAATGTCTGTCCACAAACTTGAGTATGAGCATGTGGTGTTACTGCATTTGGTTGCCTTTCAAAGCTGACCTCCTGGTCTTTCAGTCCAGATGCATTTATCAACAGTTTGTCCACACTTGCCTGTCTGTTGTGAGCATAGCTGATTGCAAGTAAAAATCTTGGCTCTAGAAGTCGTACGACTGTGTGAGGTCCTCCTTTTCTTCCTCTCCTTCCCCTCAGCTTGTTATTTCTGAGCTGCTTGCATGCCTTAGGACCTGGTGGCTCTTTGCAAATGCTGAGGCTGCAAGGACTGTATTGGTGAAAGCACGCTGTTGTGGTATGTACCTCATGGGGCTCACCTTTGCTTTCAGTCAGAATGGTTTATTTTTGGTACTATACCATAGCAGGGTCCAAAGTGAGTGGGAGTGATTCGTCCTGCAGCCTCCGGAGGCCCAGAGATCAATGTAGTCCCAGGCAATTGTTCCCCTTCTCATTTTCCCAAGGTAAAGTTGCCTGACCAGAGAAACAGAAATAGGCTTCATGCTACTGCCCTGAAGGAATATTCTCACAGGTGGGTGCTGGGGAGCTTTGAAAGACTCTCTCAGGCCTAATTTTCCCTGTTGATCTCCGTTGGTGAGAGCACCTCTCTGCTAGAGACCTGTCTTCTGTGGCAAAGCTCAGAGAGTGACACCCCTTCACTGTTCAGAGCAGACGATGAGGGACAAAACGCTGCCTTCAGTTCAACCCGTGTAGCCAGCTGGGCCTGCAAACCACGTAGTGATGGACAAGCTGAAGTTTATTTTCCTCTGGTAGCGCTGTAACCAGTACGGCGCTTGGAAGACGCTTTTCTGCTGGCGGCAGGATGGATATAACTCCTGGTGCTCCTGTGTAAGCACAGCATGTGGGGTATTGTTGAGCCTTGCTTCTGGCTGACAGTAATATCACATTCAGCGTGTAATTAAACAGCTCATAAACTGCCTTGAGATGTTTGTTTATGTGCACTTTATAGCGGAGAAGCACTGTGTTTTCGGAGGATGCTGAAATTTCTGTACTCCATGAAGCATTTGTATTTGATGTTTGGTTCCCTTTTCCTCGACAAAAATACTCGATGACTGGAGTGTGTTATTTTGCTGGCAATGAAAAGCATACGGTTAGGAGATTTTCCATCAATTTCTCTTACTGTTTTTTTGATTCTTGTGTGTAAGTTAGATATAGATCTGCATGCGGAGGCATCTATATCAATATCTATTGCAAATTAATATTTTTAGATAACAAAATGAGTTTGCATTTTGCTTGATAGAAACAAGAAAGACTTGTTTCCAGTTCCTTGGGGATAAGCAGAAACACACAGAAACTAGGTAATATGGTGAGGACACCATGTAAAAACTATCTTGGTGAATAGAAGAAGATGCTGTAAGAGAATATTAGTAAATTTTTACTATACTCGATGCCATTTGCTTTGTCTTACAGTTTCGAGTGAATGAATTTGGGGCCCTGGAAGTGATTACAGATGAAACTGAGATGGAGAGTGTTAAAAAGGCAACTGCTACCACAACCTGGATGGTTCCAACTGCTCAAGAAGGTCAGTTAAGAGGTGGTAAACATTTTCTATGGTAGACTGTATTTTGTTTAATATATCAATTTTTCTTAAAGATTGCGCCCCAAAATAAAAAAAACCACCCCACTTATTTGCTTTAATCTCTGATGATGTTACCTGTTTCTTGGGGTGTGAATAAGTACGAAAATAAATGCATTTTAAGTTAAACGGAAATAATTCCACTGTTAAACATCTGAAGTTCAATTACAGCCACAATTTTTCCTAACAGTAATTTTTTCTAAGTTTAGAATCAGTATTTTCCCTCTATTTAATTTGCAAAGTAGTCAATTTCTTACTTATTGAGAATTTTTAGATGTTTTATTGAGCTGGTTCTCCAGACTGCCCACAGACTTTACTAACTGCCTACGGTTCATTTGTGACCAAAGTACCGCGCACTGTAAACTGCCTTCACATGATACTGGCATGTCAGTGTATGTCTGCACTGTTGCCTTGCTCGTGCTGACTATGCTTTTTTTACAGAATTAAAATTAGTGTGTAGTAACCATTTATGTTTATCTTGAATGATAAAATTGTAATAGTTGTAGTATCTGCCTACCAAATAAGGTGTTTCCTGGATTATATTAAAATAGTGATGTAAGGAAACACCTTTTTTGTTCAAGGGAAGTTGGTTTACATGGTCATAAATTCTGAAAATTTTGATACACTGGCTCCAGCAATGACGGAGTAGCGTGAAAGAGAATATCATAACTGGTTTTGCAATTACTTACAACTACCTAGTTTTTTGTCCTTGTTGATACTATATTTCATCAATTTTCTTTTAAAATATGCATTCTATAAGTCAGTCCTTTGAAAAGCGGACTTGGAGATTTTGGTTTAATAATCATCCGTATAAGCATAATAAGCGAAGTCACTGAAAGTTTTCCTTTGCTACTCCCCCACCATTAAGTCTTAATTGTCATGTGACTTTTGTGAATAGGTGAAGCATTTACACCAGTGGGAAAGTAGTTTGGGCCTCAGCTGTGAGGTCTGAGGCTTCACACCACAGCTGCTCTGTTCTGTAGGTCTGTCTCCAAGCCAGTGATAGTTATTCAAGATTCAAATCTGTGATTAGAGTGGCAACAGTGTGATAGTGCAGTAGCACAAAGGGTTCTCTCCTTAGACTGAGAGATCACAGTTATCTACAGTAAAGCATACAACTTTATCCCCTACGGTCTGGTAAACCTTGAAAAAAAAATGTTGCTACTGAATTAAAGTGTGTTTATGGACACATAAACTTACCAAGTAAGCATCCTACTACTACCTTACAGTGTCCTTGATTAATTTAATGCTCCCCGAAGATAAAAATATTGCTAAAATTGTCCATTGTGAGAGGAAATAGTTGGTTTGAATCACTAATGATGCTGGAGTGTAAATATAGCACGTAAATGATATATTCTTCTAGTAGAGATAGTCCGCACACTAGAGTTCATTTTACTCCGCTTTCAAAGACAGTACAATGCTCAAGCAAAGTATTTAGTTTGTGAATTGAAATTTGCCTTTCGGAGGGGTGCAAAGTCAAAGACCTGCTGTAGAAGCTGGAGAACTTGACAGTGCTTCATCCTTGCCTTTGAGTGAAAGAAACAGCATCCTCTCCTAGGCTACATGCCTCTTGTGGGGAAATTGTAGCTTAAGATGAGTGAGTAACTTAGTATTTGAAAATTTCTTTGTTAGAAATCAGTGATTTTTTACTTCTGGTAGACTTCAGGCAGGTTGAGCAGTAGCTACTGCTGTGAGAGACTGTAGAATGTAGTCAGTGATTTACTTCCAGAAATAAGTTCACCTATTGAAAGATAACTCCCCCCCAAACCTCTTTCCCAAATGACCCTATATATAGGTCAAAAATGAGGCACATCAGCCGGAGATGAGGTGATGGACTCCATGCAGTGATGACTCTGTGGGCAGTCAGCGCGGTGCCTGTCACAAAATTCACTCCTTCCATGAGTAGCCACGAGTAGTCACAGCCAGCAGTCTGTATGTACCACTGATGACAGAAGCATGAGATTGGTGGATTCCTCTCTCTCGTGTTGCAATATGAAAACCCAACTTGCTTGTCAGGAATACGGACCCCATACAGACACTAACTCCCAGTTCTTCATTCTAACAAGAGTGGCGTGACTTCCATTTTTCTGTTTGCTTGGC
Source organism: Fregata magnificens (assembly GCA_013389945.1). Classification (NCBI taxonomy): domain Eukaryota; kingdom Metazoa; phylum Chordata; class Aves; order Suliformes; family Fregatidae; genus Fregata; species Fregata magnificens. The sequence continues at coordinate 158,728 of WAAD01002689.1, forward strand.
AAGGCCTGCTGAGGATGGTTGGAAATGTGTCACCTCTACCTAAGTGAAGTTACTTTTTTCATTGTGCAGCCTTTTCAGAAAAGACAGGGATTCCCACAAGGTTGAAGGAAACTGCAAAAATGGATGGACTTGTTTTCTGTGAAAACTGTTACCGCTATGGTACCATAGAAGAATTTGTTCCTGAAGGGAAATTTTGCAGCCAGAAATGTGCCCAGCAAGTAAAAAACAAGTAGGTGCTATTATAAAGCATAGAAACAAAGAACTTGGCATAAATGCAGCATGAGATAAAAGTGGTGGGATAAAACATTAATGGTGGGGCAAAGGGAGATATTAAGCAGCCATGTTTTGGTGAGTCTCCATCGGTTTATAATGTTCTTTCACTGTTTTTCATGGAAATGCATTAACAACGTTTGGTTTTGTCTAATACTGATGTTGAAGGCAGCCTTTTTTGCTCGGAGTGTGCTGTGTTCTGCTGTCAGATGCAAGAGGTAAAACAGTCTATGGGATGCATGAATCAATGGCAGACTCCCACCCTGTTTCATAGTCATTGGAATTAAGATAATCAGTAATGAGATGGTTGGTGTGGTAAGTTAATTATAATTAAGTGCAAGAGCTGTGTTACAGATGACAGTGAGTGAAAACATGGGCATACTGTAGTTTCTCAGTTCCTTTTCTTTCAGCTAGTGCAGTTCATCTCATCATAAAAGAAGGTTTGTGTTAGTACGTCCATTCTGAATTGCATATTACTGCATTATGGCAGTTTTTAACACCTGTGATTTTGTGCATTTTCCTTCATTTTTTAGCTAATTGCTTCAAAGTTTTCCGTCCTGCGTGCTTGTTTAGCAATTTGTACAGTCACATACCAGCTTTCTCCAATTGGATTTGTCAGTCTTAACAATTACCTTTGCTTTCCTTTCTGTAAACTGCCCTGCAGTCCTAAACATTTCAGTTTGCTTCTCCATGAGGCTTGATGGTACGTGGGAAAAGACACACTGTTTAAAACACGCAGAACTTGTTCAGCGTAAGCTGACAGCTTTCCTTTTGCAGTTGCTATTGTGTGTCATTCAGATTAATTCTTTTGACAGATGAAATTTTCAGTAGTATTTCTAAGAATATATTTGGTATAATGCCCTGGGACCTACAAACACTTGACCTTCAGATTACTCACTTTTTACTTGTTTTACGAATATGAGAAGTGAAATAATATTGGCTTTGTGTCACTGTGTTACTCTTGTAATAGAGAACTGAAGGAGGAAAAGCCCAGCGTGGAATGCAATGGGGAAGATGATTCCAAAGGTATTCGGAAAAGAAAAGCAAAGTTACCTCTCAAAGAAGAGTCCAGGGATAATGGAGAGAAGAAAGAGAATCCTGATGAAACTGTTAGTATGCATCATAAATTCATTCCTGCAAGTATTTCGGTGGGAGTTTTGCCTTATATTGCAATGTCAGTAACTTCATCAGTCTACAAAGAGAAGTGACGGCATCACTCTGTCAGAGGCACAATAAGTAGTTGATTCACTGACCAGTGTAATTGTGCCTCATCAGTAAACTGTAGTTATTGACAATGAACTGATGAGAGCTGTTTTTTATCTCTTCTTCCTCCTTTTTTAAGAACAGAACAAAAAGAATTTAAAGGAAAAATGATACTAACCTAGACTTGCTATGTCTTGAGCATAGAAAAATAGGAGTACATATTTCCCAACACCCGTTACTTTGTTACTCTGCCCATGAATAAATGACGATAGACCAATAATTTATTTACAAAGGAAAGCTGCATTACAGTTAAGAAGATAATACTTTTGATTTTCTTAGTGTAATTTGCCTTAGAAAATCATAGCTAAAGATTTGGTTTTGTTTTGTGTTGCAGTGTAATGTGTTTTGGGGCACATTTTGGTTTTTTTCCTTTTGAATTTATTCTTCATTTTGAAATAAACTTATCACAGTACCTTCACATAATGTTTGTTTTCCTGTAATATTTGTTTTCTTCCCAATAGCTGTGACACTGCTGGGAGGAGCACAGTTTTGAGGGAGAAAGGGAGAGCTCTGCAACTGCCGAATGGTCAAAAGGCTGAGGACACTAGAGTTGTCAGAAGAGAATTCATAGCTCTCTGTATAGCAGTATCTTAGGCAAAAGTCAGGGGACATCTTCTTTGCCTCCATGCATCTGCCCTCCCAAATGAATACTTAATCTGTTCATCTATTCAGGTGCTAACAAAACTGTTAATACACAACCAATGAAATAAATAAAAAGGATCGGTGCCATTTTGTATTTAGTAAAGCAACTGTACATTTGAAAAAAGCAGACTAAAGCTGTGAGAGGCTTCCCTTTAAATTATTTTGGAAGCATGAACATATCAAAGGTACTGCTGTTTATCTCCATCTCAGCCAGGCCTGCTGAAGGCTTCGTGATCTGTCTGTGGCTTAGGCAAGGCTGGCTGGCTGAGTGTCGGGTGTTGAGGGTCCTTCTGTCTGTCATTTTCACCGTGTTTGCTGTGATTTGTCACTGATGGCTGGCTTTGTTTTTATTAGACATCTGCAGGTTTGTTTGAGGTAGCAGAGCGCTATGTCAGTAGCCATTTAAATGAAGTCACAGTTAAACCTTGGGTGTCTCCATTTTTACTGTACTAGACTTCTGAACTAATGAGGTTACTGTACTCTTTTTTTAATTTAGGAGGACAAACCTGAGGGAAGGATCTTGAGAGTCTCACAGAGAGCCAGGAGAAAAAGAAAAGGGGAAATAACAGTTTTGAAACAAAGTAAGTTAGATTATGAAGCAAAAATCTCAACTATCAATTCTTTAGGTAATATCCATCTCTTATTGTGAATTACCAGCATTGTTTCACTGGATTTGTATTCCCTGTTGAATACATTTTTTTGAATTCTGTAAAAAGAAAGTGCCAGTGTTATTTATAGCAATTTAAGTTGTAAGGATTGAAGAACTGAGAGTGCCAAGTGAAAACTGGGAAGAAAACCCATCACTTGGAGATTGATTACCTTTTACAAAGAGCCAGTTTATGTACCTCTGGCAGGTGGAGGAGGAGGATATAGTGAGTAAAAATATAATTGATGCACATTTTAGGGTTTTTTTTCATCCCTCTAAAGAGTACTGGTATTAAAGGGAATCAAGCCCATTGAGTTCCCAGATGTTGAAAGACATGTATTAAGCAGAAGTGAAAGTTTACTTTTGTTTCCTTGGGGATCAATTTTGTATCTACAGTATGTGCTGGAAATAGACACATTTATGGAACTGTTTAGGAATAATTGCTATAATCAGTCCAAAGGGACATACGCCGTATCAAGTGGCCTAATAAAACATATTTTAAATGAGTGCTGGTTTTTGTATGATAAATACTTCTAGGAAGAATCGGAGAATCAGCAGTTATTATACCTCAGTGGTACACCAAGCACAAACCTACATCTTGCCCTCCAAAGTGTTCCTTATGGGAGACTGGGAACCATTGCCAGAAGTTGCTGGGCCGCTAATCAGCACAGAGCTCCAAGTGGCTCTGCTGCACGCTAGGCAGATGAAATGCTGATTGAAGATGCAACACATAAAAGTTATGGAAGATCCCCCTCCCGAGATAGAATTACTCCTGAAATATAAATATTACTTCTACAGTTGTTTCCAAAGCTGAGGTGATAAGAAGCATGTGAGATGATACAAGCACAAAGCCTCTGTGGAAATTGCTGCTGTCCACTGACAGAATGATCTGTGCAGGTTTCTGCTGGTTTTTTTTATTTGGGAAACTGTCAGTTCAGCACAAGAGATTTGGTATAAAAGACCAATTTATATTCAGAACCAAGCATATAACTGTGTATTATTGTGCTGAGCAACACATCTCTTAAATGGAATAGATAAAAACTGGGTAAATCACAGATAAAATGAATGTGCTTTAATAGTGTTGAGCAATCGCTGTCATTCTGAAATTTGTTATCTTTTGGTTACATTATCAGCTTTCTTCAGGAGAGTTTGGCATCACTATCATTACGGTTCATGTTTTAATCATAAAAATGCTTAGCCAGACTGTTACTTCAGGGGCTTATTTCTCTTGTGGCTACCCCATAGTCAGGATCTGGCCAGGATCATACTGTGGACTGTGAGGAATCCTCCTGGCAGCATGAGCTTATGGTCTGAAATGCTAAGCTGCATGTGCAGAGGAGGCATTTTAGGTGAAGATCAGCAGAGCAGAGTGGAGGTGTATGAAAGTAGATACATACATGGCCAGCCTCACAAACCATGTGTTTTTGAAGTTCCTGGCTTTTGCTAGTGCAGTTAGTGCCTTATTTTCAAGGCCTAAAAACTGTTACTCACTGATGTGACTGTAGCCAATATTAAGATGGACTGTAGCCAATATTACAATTACTATGCAAGTGTATGTGAGTGTTTACTCTATATGAGCAAACCTGAAACTGGAGGTTTCTGTCATATGCTAATGACATGATGGGGAAAAAAGCACTGGTGACAGTTTTGATGGCTTGGAGAAATTACTCTTAAATCACTGCCTCTCTCCCCAAAAACATCAAACTGCAAAGTGATGGAGTAGGTTAGAAACATTCTGAATACTGTTAAAGAATAAAGTATTTCAACTGTGATTAAAAAACATGTTATGAGTGCTATCTGGGTGAAAATGCTTTCCAGGAAAATAAATTCTTGGGAAAAAAAAATTTAAAATATTGAGCTACTTTGTGATTTGAACTGATCTTTTTACACATTTGCAAATTGTATCTCTTAACGCTTCTTGTGAGCAATAAGGGAAAAGGGATGGGGGCAAGACTTCGTAAGTTGTTCTTGTCACCTGAGAGAACTTTTTTTTGTTACTAATCAAGACTTCAACTGCTGGAAACCTTCCTATACAAACCAGGAACGTTCATGTTTCTGGTGACGTTAAACCTACAAAGCTACTTCTTTTCCTGAAATAAGTCCTGAGGAACACCGTGAATGCATTTAATAAAATGTAGATTTGAGATAGGTATAATATGAATTTCAAAGTGGTGGGGTTTTTTTTTCTCTTGAGAAGTTAACAGTTACAGAATTCTTTTGCTCTTGTGTGCTTCTTTACAGCTGTACCCTCTAAAGGAAGGCAAGCATGGTGTTGGGCATCCTATCTGGAGGAAGAAAAGGCCGTTGCAGTACCTACTAAGCTTTTTAAAGAGGTATGACCTTCTGATGTTTAAATCAGTCAGTCACCTAAGATCATGACATTTCTAGGAAATCAATTAGAAAAAATAATTCGAAGATTTTACACTTCTCTGGGGGAAAACCTACACGATTAAAATAATGCTGTCCATCAGCGATTGTCAAGATAGTCAGAACATGTGAAATTAGTTATCTTTCTGTGCCTTTTCAGAGAATTCTGTAGTTGTAGATGAATGTTGTCAACTGAGACTACAGAAAGCAGATGCTTTTCCAAAATCTGCAAGTTCTAGCCTTCTCTTCTAATCTCTGAAGCTAAAAATCTGATACATACCCTCATTTTTTCATGCCATATCATTCTCTTTAAATATGTTTAGAAAGGTGATACAAAGGTCATCTTTTGGCTTGTTGCTTTGATTATATTACCTGTCTTTTTGCAGCTCCTGCTGACATTATATTTTGTTACTACATCAGATACTAGTTTGGCTTGTTCCCATTTTGCCTGTCATCTGATTGGATGTCACATCATCATCTCTTGCTTGTCCTTTGCCTGCTATGGTAGTCTTTGTCATTTGTGATTTCAGTGCTTTCTCCAGTGCTTTCCCTCTTGCTTGGAAGAGTTCTGTATGCAAATCCACAAAGCTTCCATGCTATTCTTTTCTCTTGCAAAACCTGGCAAAACATGTGAACATGCCTCAGCTGCTGTACTTCTGCTATGTATATCCAGTATTATTTTTTGATAATTCTGTTCTTACTTGTAGTCTGTTTCTTGCATCCATTTTTTTCTGTTTGTTTTATGCTTCAACCATTAAATCTTTTGTGCAGGGATTAGCTTTTCAGCTTACCTGTGCATGTGATGCTGACGTTTAGTTGGTGCTTTTAGACTTCACTGAGGTACAAAAGTAAAGAACTAGGATTGCAATGTACAGAATCTGTAGATTTGTAGGTGCAAGAACAACAGTTACCTGACCATCCTTAGTTATATCCCCCTGTGCTATATACTGGTTGAAAAATTAATAAGAAAAAAAATCTGGATAAGTAGTGTCTGTATCTGGAAGGTAGATTTACAAAGCATTGCTCTGTCTTTCGTGAAATGCTCTTGCGGCACACAGGCATATACCAGCCTTTCTGGGCACTGCACATGGTGGTAAAGGCTGGAGTTATGTGATGACGTATCATTTCCTTTAGTTTTCTCCACAGTTTACCTTTCTCATTCAGTGCGTCTTATTTAATATTTTCTTTTAAAGTCTTTATCCCCTGGGTAACTCTAGGGTTTTATTTAGGGTGCAGTATTTAAAGCCTGTAGCGGAGAGAGAATTCTTCATAACACTCAGAAGTGGCCGGGTAATGTTTCTTCATTTTACAGATGGACAAGCAAGCCACAGGAACAGTAAGGTTAAAAAAAAAGCCCCAAACATCACCACTGATTTTGAGTCATTGATTTCTGTTTGGATTGTGCGAATTACTCTTTTTTTCTCCTATTTTTCCAGTTCAGAAGCAGTACTTTTCATGGCGTTTTTTCGTACCCTTAGTTAGGAATGGTCAGGATAATGGAGAGTCCTTGCCATTTCCTGGTACTTAAATCTTAGAGTCATTTCTAGGCTGTGACTGACAAGCTGTTATTGCTCCAGTAAAGCAAAACTATTGACCCATGAATTTTGTTTTTTTCAATCTCCAACTCCCCCGATGTAATCTTTTGGGTTTTGTGTATGTTCTTGCACCGTACATAAACATTTCTAAACCTCAGTCTGCCACCTGCTCATTTGCTGACTCCTTTTACCTTTACTCTTATTTTGTTCTTGTATCTCTCCTTAACAAAGTATCTTTAAATGTTTGTTGTAAAGATAATGTGTGATTACTAAGTTTGTCATAGCGTTACCTTGGGTGATGTATTGAGAATAATGCACAAAATTGAAATCTTTTAAATAGTGTTAAAGTTATTAGTCTTCTAAAAGTTGCCTGTTATTTTGCTGTAACAGAAACCAAACTAAAGATTGCATTACCTTAGAAGTTTTAAATTTGACAATGGGAAGAATAGTGAATAATTCATGTCTTAAATTTCAGGAAATACCTGTGTATTGCTTAATTTTTACTGTATTGTTTGTAGAATTTTGTACTGTTTGTACAGGAATGTTTATTATAATAATGAAAGAATAAACAGATCTGTGACTTTTTAATTGTTTCCTTTCTTTGTAATTTTATTTATGCTTGCTTTTGCAAAATCTCAGTTACATTTTGGCCACTGTTCCTCAATGTGTCAGTATTTCTAGCATTTCAGTTTTCCACTGAGGTTTTCTATCTGTAGGGTATTTATGATATAGATGGCATTAACTGTAAGTCTGTGCACCAAGACGAACTTTAAAAATTTCGGTTTACTGATGTAAAAAAAAATGCTCTGCTTTTACATTCCTCTTGAGGAAGTATCTAGAATTATGCATAGTGTAACTTCATTAAACTTTCATTGATAATATATTGAATATATTGTTAAGTGTGGTGATGTTAAGATGAAATGACTTTTCAAATGCATGTACTGCAGTCATCCTCTGATCCCTTAACTGAGGTCTACAAAATGATCTAATCTATTTTTCAATAGGGACTTAGAGTAGTGGTTAGACATCTATTAGCTGGCCACTTTAGGCTGATTTAAACTGGTCTGGTTTTCCATTTCCCTTCCCCTTGACTGCATATTCCTGCTCTTGTACCATGCACTGCAGTTTTTTCTCCTGGATTTATTATTCAGTTATCAGTTGCAGCCAAAGCCACCAAAGAGAGGATTCCCTTCCTTCTGAGTAGGTGAGACATCTCTGAGTACCTCCCTCAGTACCCTTCTCTTTCCATTGACTGCAGAGGTACTGCAGAGCACGAGTAGCTTTTAGATGGGAATGGAAGGAAGGGGGAGCATATAAGATGCTTCTCCTGTGTTTTGTCTGTAACCATTTGGGACATAAAAACTGTCTGGCCATGAATTTGTTAACCCGTGGAAAACCCTCTTCAGTTTTAGTCCGTGATTTTTCTGATATTCCCTCCAATGTAACCTTAATATCTGCTAGCTTCCTTCCTTCTTTAACAGAGGGCAGGGAGCATGACACATGGGACACTCATGCCTTCTGATTGAAAACGTCCGTTCTGCTTAGCCTTGTTTTCACTTTCTGTTTTTTCGAAAGATGTTCTTCTGGGTTCGTTGTAATGTGATAGAAGGGTAGTCATGTTCCTGTGATGCAAAAATATTCCTGGAAAACTAGCTAATCTGGACCTAACATATAAAGGAGAAAATGACATAGAATCATAGAATCATTAAGGTTGGAAAAGACCTCTAAGATCAAGTCCAACTGTCAACTAACACCACCATGACTCCTAAACCATGTCCCAAAGTGCCACGTCTACACCTTTTTTGAACGCCTCCAGGGTTGACGACCCCACCACCTCTCTGGNATCAAAGGGGCCATCCCTATACACAAACAATGTTTCGTATTTCTGCCTTACGTTTCAACTTTGATGGCCTGAGATGTGGAAATGAAAAGGCAAACTAGAGCATCATTGTTGTGATTATTATAGAAATGATGATCACCAGGAAGGTGTCAAAGTGTCACTGTACAGGCTGAAAAAAAAATAATTATATTGTTAAATTGTTTTATTGACAATTAGTGAAAAATATTGAGGACAAATCATGTCGTCTTCTTCCCCTTGATTAACTTTTTTGCTAATTCTTTATAATTTTCTTACATACTCTCAAGTTTTAAGTCATTCTAGTATCAACGTTTTTTTCGAACAATCATCAATTTCTCTTTTCTGCTGTATGTTTTTAAGAATGTGAAACTTATTTTAAAGTGATTTATTAGTTCTTTCAGAAACATGAATAATAAATAATCATTGTTCTTTTCCTCATAAAGATATTCTGTCTTTCTCTGGTATACTTTCAGAAGTATTGAAACTGTTCTTTTCCATTGCAGTATCAGTCGTTTCCATACAACAAAAACGGATTCAAAGTAGGGATGAAGCTGGAGGGCGTGGATCCTGAGCACCAGTCGATATACTGTGTTCTCACAGTGGCTGAGGTAAGTAGAGGCTGGGAGCAGCTGTGGTGCGGGATTACAGGAGAGACTGAACCGAAACAGCAGCAGCTGAAAGTGCTCGCTCTTCCCTAACAAGCAGACAGAAACTGTGTGTGGGAAGATGGCTTTTAAATTAATAACACTGTATTAAATCTACCTGAAAGACATGTAAAGACTATATCCAGTGCCATGCAGCAGTGACTATTTACATATATTTAACATACGCAGCTAGAGAAAACACTACTGCATTAGTTGGATGATATGTGTTCTTTCTGTAATCCTGTAGTTTAAATCTAGATTTAAAAGAGAAAATAAGTAGAAGAAACATAAGTATGACAACAGATATATAGCAGTTTTATAGAAGTTTGATAGTATTTACAGTTGTTCCATTCGCTGATACAAATACCTAACACTTCCTTGTGTTGCAGTCATGCTGCAATTTTTTCAGGCTGATGGCCTCAGAAATTGCCTGTATTGGCAACTTCTGCAAGTTAGTATACAATATAAACTCAGTTTCTCTTTGTGCTGCAGTTCATGAAATAATTTTTCTGATTAATAGCTTCTTTGCTTTTAACAGTATAGATGAGAACCCATTTCTCAGTTACATTTTGTATGTCTTTCAAACATACCTTACGTTAGTTTTTACATAGTTTCGCCTAGGATCCTTTTTCGGTTTTGTTTTGTGAATTAAAATGGGGAAGCATGAATAGGTAGGTACTGTGCTCTGTATCACTGGTATTCTAGGCAGCTGTAATTTTGCATTTAATATTTTAATAGCCTAGGCTTTTGTGTTCCCATTTCTGCATCTCTTCATGGCCCATAGTCATATCCCATTTCTGTGGATATCTCTTCCATTTTCTTGCGAACGGTGTGTCAATAGTTGAGTATTTCATGTGTACCTTGTGCTTGGCACTAAGTGATGGGTCATGGTTTACTGCAGGATGACCTGAATTCCACAGAATTCTGAGACGACAAACTGAAAGTTATGTCAGAGTATAAATCAAATATAACATACGGTGACCTTGATGTCAAGAGATTTTCACTGATGACTGCAGGAGAGTTATGGCATTTGGCACTCAGGAAGACGTGGAGAACTTTTGTACAGAGAGGGGGATTGTGTCCTGTTTTTCTCTTCCTCTCGTTGGTTAACTTATTATTTCGTGGAATAATGAAGTTCTGGGGGATACCTCCACTGACTTCTCATCTTTAATAACAGTCCTCAGTATCTCTCCAGAGAGCCTGTTGAACATAGTTATTGTTGAGTGCTGTCTTGCATATTGATTAATCAGGATAGCTTGAGACCATCATCATCTGCACTTTGTCCATGATTGTATCAAATGTACTCATGCTCTTCTGCAGGGTTTCTGTTTTATTCTGATTTTGGGTTGAACAGTTTTCAAGTTTCTGAACGCTAATGGTAATATCCAGCTTTTAGTTAATTCTTTTCACCAGAAGAGGAGGCACTCAGGCTGAGAATAGCTTTGCTTTTTTCTTCTTTCCTTTTTCTCAAATGAATTCATCCAGTGTTGGCTTGAGCAGAAGTAAAAGGGTGACTGAAAACACACTGTCATTATACATAATACTGAACAGTAGGGCAAACATCTTAAAACATAGTGTTGTATGTTGTACATTCTTGCTTTTAGGTTTGTGGCTACAGAATACGGCTCCATTTTGATGGATACCCAGATTGTTACGATTTCTGGGTGAACGCTGATTCTTCAGACATTCATCCTGTTGGCTGGTGTGAAAAAACAGGTCACAAGCTTCATCCACCTAAAGGTATTGTTTAGTTTGGAATATGTGCATTTTCCATAGGTGTGAGATCAGGACTATCTGTGTAATGCTGTAATTATTTTTTTTTGGCAGAAACTTTTTTGTTCATTCAGTCAGAGTATTTGAACATGGCAAATTAAACCCTACTTGAAGTCTTGGTAAGATCTTGAGGTTGAAATCCTACCCTTTTTATTCAGTGGAAATTCAGAGAAAACAAGAAAACAAAATGAACTGTAAGAGTAGTTCATAAGGCATTAGGAAAGAAAGTTAAGCAACAAACCTAGACCCCAAATGAATGCTTATTGCAAGTAAAATGGAAGCATACTGGTGACATGTATGCTTAAACCGAGGTCTCACAGGGAGCTGAGAATCCTTTAGTAGAAAGTCTTAGGATATTTTCATTACTAGTTATTGATCACCATTGTTGTATGTGTGTTGGCACAGACTAATAAAGATCATGCTCTTGCCACAAAGGGTAAGCTTGAAATAGAGACAAAAGAGGAGTGAACAGGTAGGGAGGGAGAAAAAAGGGTAAGATAACAAACAAGCCTGAAAGCATAATTTGCACATAGCTTATATAAATGGTATACACGTGTTGAAATATGTGTAATTTGCTTGCTTAGTTATTCTAGTTCAGATTATGTAACTCCTTTATTTTGGCAAATGGGGTACATCTCCACTGAACTGTACCATAAAAAAAGGAATAAAGGGCTCCCTTTTGGGGTAGGAAGGGAATATGTGGGGATGAAGGGAGCAAGTCCTGAAGACAAGAGAGTGAGAAAAAAATGAATGTGGTGTTTTGACATACAGAGTGAGGGTAGGATAATGTGGTTTTGAAAGGCTACAAAATGATGAGTGTACAGAGTCAAGAGGATGCATTATGGAGAATTATAAAACTGTGGATGTAACTGCTGGGGTGTGGAAGGTGAGAGTAAAGCCACTGAAAGTGTACAGGCAGAGGGCGTGCCAGCGTGGGAGAGGGTGGCATTTCTGCACCTGAGCCTTGGAGGAGTATGAAGGAGCATGTACTGCTCTTCTGAGCGCTCTGCAAGCTCCACTCTGGCTACAGGCAGGAGTGCTCTGTGCTGCCGCTCCAATAGGGGAGTTTTCATTGGGCATAGTTCTGCATAACTGGCGGTGTGGAAGTAGCAATTTCTTGAACATAAATCAGAATTTCTCAGAAGGTTGGCCTCCACTGAAGTAATAACTTATATGTAGCAAATGCGTAGTCCCCAGTTACAGAGTTACTGATGCTGTTACAGCATGCTTAGTAGGTTTATATCTATGATGAAGGTTTGTCATCTTTTCCATCTTAAATGGCTGGTTTAGAAAGCTTAAGCTTTTGTTAACAATGAATTATTGCTGCTGGAGGAAAGTTACTGGCTGCCTCTGAGTCACCTTCATGAAAAGTTTCTTCAGTTTGTCTTCTAGTTTTAAGTTGGTGGGAAGATTGTTCTTTTGTGTTTATTTTTTTTCACCATACTGAAGCAGTGGATAGGTCTTTTACTTTGGAAAGTCATGGAGCCTATCAGAGGTGTTGAGGGAGACAAGTTAGGAGGATATATGATGGCAATTCTCAGGCTTCTGGTTGTCATCCTGCACAGCTATGTACTCCTACCATCCCCAAGACATATTCTGGATTTTGAATAGCAAGGCTGTTCTCTGGTATTTTTATCCAAGACCTGCAAAGTGCTCTGCCCTTTGCATGGCTTGGCTCTGTCACTTCACCTCAGCGGTAAACCATTTCATCACTGATGAGGTATGGTGTGATGGCTGAAACCTGCTCTTGTACTCGTGGGACTTCTTCCTTTGTCCCAGTGCAAGCCTAGCTTGCATGCGGGACGGAAGAGGAACAGGAAAGAATAAGCAGTATGGTGGAGTCATGCGTTGGAAGGAGGCTGAGGGCAAACAGCCGTTCATCAATTAAACATTTTTTTTCTAGTTTTTCAGCAGGAGGGCTTTCACTGCTTACGTTTTACTGGTATTTGTGGAGTTCTGTTATTCCGAGCGGAGGGAGAAGATGCCAATCTTAGGTTGCTGGGGCTTTTTGTGCATTTCTTTTGGGTTGGACAGATTGCTGATGTTTTGCTGTGGTATGACATTTTAATAATGATTTCTTTTCAGTGCCCATTACAAATCATACAGACACTAAAGCTGATACCACTAATGACATAGGGCACAGTATCTTATATAAAATACCACCTCACGAAGAACTCAAAGGTTTGCATTAGTAGCTATTTGTTTTCCAGGTACAATGCAAACTTATGACCTTTATGGTGTAAACCATAAACTATTTGGAACCCGGTGGCCTGAGAAAGGAGCAGACACTCCTGCCGTCTTTCTGCGTAGTGCAGCCCTGGTTAATTGTTCCTGCAAGCTTGCACAGAAGTGTCTTGCTTCACAAGAGGGGATTGTAAGGAGGGTATGCTCAGGGGGGATTTTGGGGCCCGGTAACTGACTCCTTGTTTTCTGAGAGGGTTGAAAGTGGGTAACTTTCCAAACAAGCCTAAGTTGATCTTCCCGTGTGAGGGATGGGAGGCTATTTATTGTGATGGGAGAGGACTGGGGGGGGTGTGAGGGACATGAGAAAGGAAGAATATTGTCATAGATGTTTTCTGATACATATTTGTACCCTTGTTTATTGAAACAGAAGGGGCAGGTAATTCTCGGTGCTTCCGGGCAGGACGGGCCTCGCGGCAGGGTGTCTCCCATCCCTGTGGCAGCAGAGGCCACAGGCGGCTGCCGCTGGGCTTCCAGCAGATGCAGGGGAGCAGAGCTGCAAAACCAAACTGGGCTTCACGGGAAGAAAAAAGATGGTGTTTCAGAACGCTGTTCATTCTGTGTGCAGAGGAGGTCACTTTTCTGTCTTGCAGAGGTGAAACCTGCAGAGGGGGGATGGGTGTGTGCGTGTTCCCAGAATTATCATGGGCTCCGCCATGGTAATACTGCTGGGTTTTTGCCTGGATTAAGCCAAGAATTGTTTGGATACCAAAGGGAGAAGTTGGTGCAGCAGAGGCCACCTGGTTTTCAGAAACCACTTCAGAGGAGTTGCTCTGCAGTCAGCAGAGAAGGGGAAAGCCTTGAAAACTGTCTATCACTGAAGGTCCCACAGTAAAAATTGCATTGACTTGTTTTGGGAAAATTAATACATCTCTGTAATGTTTCTTTTTAAACAAAAACAGGTCTTAGCAGATCAACATAAACGAAAGCATGTAAACAAACCAAAAGTGAATTTTAAACCCAAGACTTATGATCCTATCACCATCAAAAACAGGCATTAGTGAGAAATGTAAGGCATGAACTGCACATTGAAGTTCTCCTCCAGGAGCCCGTATAGTCCTAATAACAGTGTAGTTTCACAAACTCTTGAAAATAAAATTTCACCATCAAATCATTAAGAAGAAAGAATGATCAAAGTGAGAAGAATATTCAGATTTGCAGAAGATGAAAATGTATTGCTATCTTACAAAAAACCAAGACTCTTATCTACTCTTATCTGGAGAGCCCTGCAGAAGGGGATCTGGGGGTGCTGGTGAGCAGCAGGCTCAATACGAGTCAGCAGTGTGCCCTGGCAGCAAGGAGGGCAAACCGCATCCTGGGGTCCATCAAACACAGCATAACTGGCCGGTCAAAAGAGGTGATTATCCCGCTGTGTTCAGCACTGGTGTGGTCTCACCCTGAGTAGTGTGTGCAGTTCTGGGCCCCACAATTTAAGAAGGATGTGAAAGTCCTTGAGTGTGTCCAGAGGAGGGCAACAAAGCTGGCGGAGGGGCTGGAAGGCATGTCCTGTGAGGAGCGGCTAAGGACTTGGGGCTTGTCTGGTTTGGACAGAAGGAGGCTGAGGGGCGACCTCATTGCTCTCTGCAGCTTCCTGAGGAGGGGAAGTGGAGTCAGAGGTGCTGATCTCTTCTCCCTGGTATCCAGTGATAGGGCACATGGGAATGATTCGAAGCTGTGCCTGGGGAGGTTTAGACTGGACATTAGGAAGCATTTCTTTACCAGGAGGGTGGTCAAACACTGGAACAGGCTTCCTAGAGAGGTGGTCGATGCCCCAAGCCCGTCGGTGTTTAAGAGGCATTTGGATAATGCCCTTAACAACATGCTTTAACTTGGTCAGCCCTGAATTGGTGAGGCTGTTGGACTAGATGATCGTTGTAGGTCCCTTCCAACTGAAATAGTCTAGTCTATTCTGTTCTACTTTAATGAATTATAGAATTCCAGTTAGCCTTCACATTATGTGTTTGTAAATTGACTGGAAATTAATAAAGCCCATAGTTTTAGTTAGTGGATACTGTTCTAGATCTACGGTGACTAAATCAAATTCACCTTTGGTCCTTTTTTGAGAGATAAGATAGGAGCTGGAGATCTTCCTTTCTCACTTGGTGACTGTAAGACCCACGCTGTCCAGAAACTGTTTCACAATCTACTGAAACCAATTTTTTTTCCCCATGGACTTTGTCCCAGTAGCAGTACCTGATCCCATCACACTAGCAGTAGGTGGGAGTTTTGTGTTGTCGACTGTGAGCTTTCAGCTAGGTTTGAATATCCTCTAGAATTACAAAGGGAAAATTAGAGCCTCGATACCACATTCCTTTAAAAATTATTTCAACTGGTCTACAGCTATAGTGTATCAAGACAAGAGGCAATTGGAGTGTAAAGAAAAGTATCATTGTTTGGACTTGGAGGTTAATTTATGTTAGCTGATATTTAAAATGAAAACTGAAAAAGGCAGATGTGGAGAAGGTGAAGTTAAAGGATTCTTTACTTGTGGTTCCTTGGAAAACATGAGATTCTCAGAAAGTTAAACGGAGCTGTTGTCTGTGGTGTATTTGAGTAACACTTCAAATAGTCGAGGTGACACATTTCAGTAGTTAAGGCAATCACTCAATGAAATTGGTGGTGGTTTTGGCCTTGTTTTACTGGATTGTAACATACAAACTAAAACAGATGTTCCTATAACTATCATTTAATAGGCAAATAAAGGAAAAAGACTATTTGCTTACAACTCTTAGCATTGTTTTATAGATTAGAAGTACAAACTTCTTCTTGTGAATTATTTTATGCAGTTCAATATATTATGAGGGTTTTTTTTTTTTCTCTAAGAAACTAGAAGAGGCAAACTATCAGCAGAAATTTAGATTCCTTTCCAAGTGCTGTACACATAGAAAGAAAAATGCGGAAAGTCCATGCAGGGGACAGTTTACACTGTAAATGCATAAGGGCTCCTGGGCATTGATGGTGTAAGCAACTGTTTTGATATAACGTAGGGAGTTAGTTTTAAAGCTAGTAGTGGTTCTGCTGTATTAGTGATAGCCTGAGGACGTAGTAGGGTAAAGTCTGTAGGAGGAGGGAATTTTTTTTATTAGACTGACTGGCATAGTGGGAAGAGCTTTGGGGCCTGTAGGCCCTTTGCTGTTTCTGCAGTAGAAGCAGCTGAAAACTACTTCTGAAAACTGAAAAGCAGCTGGAGAGCACTTGTCCCAAGCTTGTTGGTTCCGTGTGTGTCTGTCAGACCACCAAAGAAGAAGTTAGTTGGTACCTGCGAGGCAGAGAGGTGGTAAGGTGCGCTTTTCTTGGGGAGAGACAGAGAGGTGACAGAGCCTGTGCTGCTTGGAGAGATTTGTTCGAAGGGAGGGAGATTATAGTATAAAATGATATCTTACTGAGACTGATTTTTGATACCTGGTAGAATTACGGATTTAGTTTCTAGGCTCCCCCTAGACGTTCTGCCCCTTGAGGACCTTCAGTTCCCTTGATGGCCGGGACTGCGAGGTCGGAGATCAGGGATAGGGCAACGATTTTGTAAGAAATGCTCCCCGGCTTGTTTTGAACGTGAAACTGAAACGGAGCTGAAATCTCCTGAGCTCTTGCCTAGTGCTTTATTTATATGACTATTCTTCCTCCCAGATGAAGATTAGGAACAGTTCAAATGTCAGTCCTAGCCAACTATAAGAAACTAATAATGTGCAGCTCAAGAAAGCAGAGTATTTTGCTCAGTTAGTGTAAAGAAAGCTTGACATTTTGGTAAGGAAGCTCAGCCAGCCCTAAATAAAGAACATGATTCCTCTTTGTAATACCAGATGCCCAAATAAAAACAGAAAAGTTTCATCAACTTTCTTTTGAACTCTATAAGCTCCTCTAAAGTGTGTCCTGCTAAAGTTTCTAATAATCCAAACCAGTGCTCCCTCAGAGACTCACAGAGTTCATGTTGGGGTAGAATTAATAAGTAATTTTAAAGTAAATTTTCCCAGTGTAGTTTATGTAAAATTAGAATAAATAGTTAACAGTGCATCATCTTTTAAGTTTTGAAGTTGTAAGAAACAGTTCAGAACTGGATGGAAAAAAAAAATTCATCAATTATGATCAAATCACCTGCATGCACCTTGTCTCTCATGCCTATCATTTCTTGCCCTTCTTTTATGACCCTCATTTAGGATATAAGGAAGAAGAATTCAGCTGGCCCTCATACCTAAAGGCATGCAAGGCTCAAGCTGCTCCTAAATCACTGTTTGAAAACCAGAATGCAGTAAGTACTCACTTGTTACTGATGGTGTGGAAAGTTGCTAATATGCTCATGTGTGTGGTAGAGACTCACAGCACATTTCAGTGATGGCAGACTTGAGACCTGAAATTTAAGACAAAAATGTTTACAACAAATTCAATAACAATCTCTGCTTCGGTTCACCTCTGCAATTCTGATCCGTTAATTTTTTACTAATCTGCTTAAACATCTTATCTGGCACATTCAGAAATGGTATATTAGATGAAATTTGAGACTTGTTATTAGTACTGTGTCTCGCACCATAATGTTGTGGAACAAGCAGAGTCTTTCAGAAAGACTATGCAAGACAGAGTTAAACCCAACAAATTTAATCTCAGCAGCATGTTTAGGGCTTTTTTATTTCATAAACCACGAGTCTCTGTGTTTGAGCATCTCTCACGTCAACTAATTAGGCTGCTGCCACTCTGTTGGGGCAGCTAATTGGGAAACTTAGAAATGACATGAATATATTGATTGTGAACGCTGGGGAGACTTCTGCATTTATAGTATTTATCTTCAATTAAATGTCTTTCTCTATGTAGACAGTGATTCCGTCGGGATTTCGAGTGGGGATGAAGCTGGAAGCCGTAGACAAGAAGAACCCGACTTTCATTTGTGTTGCTACGGTAACAGACATGGTGGACAATCGTTTTCTGGTTCATTTTGACAACTGGGATGAGAGTTACGACTACTGGTATGATGCTTTTGTTTTGTATCCTAGTGAGACTTATCAGAAATGTGTTAGCTTTAAGCCCTATTTTCTGTGATACTTTCCAGACTGTCGATACAGTTAGCATACCAACTTTTGCTAGATTTGTAATCATGGCCACCAAAGTGTGTCTCAGTGGCAGACTGGAGGAATCAAATTTCCTGTGTCAGGTTACACATAAAAAATTTTGAGATTGTGCTAAATGAGCGCTCATGTGTGCTGCTACATCTGGAGTTGCGGATTAATTTCTCATTTTAATTACATAGTATCTCTGAGGTTGATATCTTTAGTGAAGAATATGCACCATGATAATGTAACTAATTGTACTTGGAATTAGGTTTACAGTTGTTAAATTGTTGTTAAATTGTTAAATAGTTGTGGTATTGAAAGTTGTTAAATTGAAAGAAAGACTGCATATTTTCATGAGATTCTTGATCCACTTATGTTGTTCAGACCGAACCTTAGCCATCTTCTGTAAGGCATCAGAATAGTGGCAAAACCTGGTTTTAGTCTTTTGTATTCTACGTTCCTCTGAAAATGGGGATCCTGCTATCCTGACCTGTGTTAGAGATGACTTTTCTGCATGTTGTATGGTGGAGGGGCTTTGTGTATCTATATAGAAAAGTCAGTGGACGGAGCAGGACATACATGAGCATAAAGATACTGAAGGAGATTCAGGCTTTGGCTGTCACAGTGCAGGTTTGTATTTGGACTTGCATCTTCTTTTGGCAGATCATTTAGAGCAAAGTAATATACCTTACATTCTTTGAAGAGTAAGTTACTGCAGAACAGGTAGAGCATTGTAAGCCTACATCTTGGGTTCGGCAGTGGCAACTTAATTGTGTAGCTGAGCCCGTAAAAATAAATGAAGAAAGTTTTCTTCATCTGTATTAGATGACTGCTTAGGCACTATGTCAGTGAGAATGACGTGGAACTATTATGTAAGTTCAAAACTTTGTGAGTCCATCTCTTGAAATAATAATGGTATGGGCTGCATGACAAATAAGCTGTAGGAGAACTAAATTATTGAAGCAGCGGTGAACAGGCATTTCAGTTAAGTCAAAAACTGAATATCAAGATAATAGGCCATATGAGTCAAAGACCAGAAAGATTAGTGATTATTTCCATGAAGAAGTAACAGAGAACATACATTTCCTCTACAAAGCAGCAGGAAACTGTGGTCTGGGGAAAGGTATTCTGAATTTCCTGATATGTGAATGCTCACTAATAACAGTTGTGCCATTAATTAATAATGAAAACAGCAGTTAGCAAGGCTTTTAGGGCAAACACAATGCAATATAACCTGTAGTTTGTTCAGAGGTAGCATAGGTATCTCTCTAAAACATTGCACTGTGTATAGCAGACATACACTGAATTTCAGGCTTGTTAATATTCCCATGCCAGGGGGAATTTTGTCCACCAATCTTCTCAGAAGAGGGAAAAGCAGTTTTTAAGTACATAAACAGGCTTTGCATTTTTGCAATCATAGTATTCTGAAGTGGGTTTTCTGAATTTCATATGTAGAATACATGAAATAATACCTTCTTAAGGGATGAGGGAAAATTGAAGTGGAAAATGTGTAGGTGTTTGAGAAATCGCTGGAGCTGTATTTATACTGAAGCCAAACGGAAGATTTGTTCTTTTGGTGAAATCATAAAATACGTTTCTGGAAGGAGCAAGAGGATGCTGCCAGAAATACTGTGCATGGAAATTAAATTCTGAATGGCATTGCTGTGATTGAGAACGAGAGTGAATAGAGGAGGAAGGAGAGAAAATGGGAGAAAAGCAACAGGAAATGAAGATAGCAGTGGAATGTCCGACCAAAAGAGAGCCTGAAAATGCATCCTGAATGCATCCCACTTACACTTTTAATTTTAGGTACCAGGTTTGTAGAGGCCTTAAAATACCTCAGGTGCCTAAGTATCACATCTACCAACTGGCATCTGTAACTAAAAATGAAAAGTTATGTTGGGATTACCCAGAGCAGAGCTTCTTCTTCTTGGATAGCTAAAAGGCAGTTGACTGATTTTACTGGACTTCAGGCAACAGAAATCTATTACCATCACCTAAGCCTTTTTAGGCTTCAGTCTTTCAGCCTGAAGATACTCTTCCTTTTTCCTGAGCATTAGAAAATACGTTAATGGTTGAAAATAAGTACCCTGGCTAGAATTAGTCATTACTACAGCTCTTTAATGCATGGTGGTGATACTTGAAGTGTGTTATAAATCCCATTAAATTGCCCTTTGGCAGTGGTTTTTAGAGGGAAGAAAAGTGCACAAAATTGACAAATTTAAGACTTTCCTTCAGGAAGGAGAATTTTGACATATCTGACACATGTCATCAGGTCCTTTCCATCTGTCCCATCTTTTTTGATGAAACAAATAATACTTCTTTCAGAGCCAAAGACATTCCCTCTGAGTGGAATTTCCAAATTTTCTTGTGGTTGTCTGAATCTGGAAATGGCGTTTGGGAATCTTTGGGTATGTCTGAACTATGAATTAACTACAGGTCCACGCTGGCTTTCAATTCTCCATTCTGTTGCCTCTGTTCTGCTTACATGCAGATTTACGTCGCCTCAGCTTCCTAATTTTTTTGTGACCAAACCCAAACACAGCCAGAGCTTGCGTAGGAGATGAAGCCGTGCTAGCTTGTTGCTGTTTGCCCACAGGGAGAGATGGAGCGATGGCCGTGCTGGACGTGCTTCAGCCCAAACTCATGGGGTCAGAGGGCTCTGGCTGCCCTCATCCTTCGCTTGGTCTGAACTTCCCTTGCAGAGAAGGTGCTACAGTCAGCTTTTGGGATCAGCTTACCAGGAGTGTGAGAAAATGTGGTGTCCCCTGCTTCACTCACCGTTCTGTTCCAGTCTGTCTTGCATAGAAAAAATGATTTCTGAAGCACCTCGTGAAGACAAATCAGCTCTTGATTTTCTGAACCATTTTCTGATCTGTATGAGTTTTGGAACAGACTGGATTTTGGTACGAGACTAAGAAAGAGGCCAGTTCTGCTCTCCACCAGCATCTGCTACTTTGCTAACAGCAAAGTCCTTAAAAGTTGTGCTCCGCCTGTTTCATTTTTGAGATAATTAACTTTGCTCCACTCCCTCTTTGAAAGGAACAGTCTTTCTGAAGGGGCTATATTATGTCAAAAAGAAGATAAAACAGTCTTAAAGAACCATGAGTCACAGTGCATGCTTTTGACTATTTAAATGGATAATGGACCGTTATCTGACCGTAAAGCTCTAAAAATTAATGCAAATCACCATGCAGCTGTCTCATCAGACTCTTAAGTGGAAAATATGGTAATGTGGCTTGCTATACCACCTCTGCATGTATACCATAACCTCATGGGCCACGTTTTGGGAAGTCCTGACCTAAAATAATACCAGCTTTACACTTGTCAGTGATGAAGTATTCTCACTTATGCACTAGATGGGGCTGCAGGATGGTTTCTATGTTTTTCTTTCTTTTTTTTTCTTCTTTTTTTATGCACGGTTAGATGACTGACATCTCACAATCAAGAAGTTGTATAAGTAGCATTCTTGAGGGTATATTATTATTTATTGGTATAATGCATGTGTGTGTGAGCGGTTTTTGATAGATAACATTTTCATTACAAGTTTGATCTACATTTAATAAAGTGAAAATCAAAATACCAAAAGGTTTGTTTCCCCAAAAGGGAAAATCAGAAATTATTTCAAAACAGAAAATGAGTATAACACATACAGCTTATTTTAAAGAAAATGCCAATTACTAAATAAAAACTCTGTCCAGATCTTCAGGTGGAGACCCATTTGGGAAAATATCTTTCTAAAAGAATTGAATATTCATTTTTTTAACAGTGAGCATTATCATCCATCTCTCTTGATCTGAATTTAATGAGCTGTATATATGAAACAGATTTTTGGGAAAAATTAATAGGACAGCTGAAGGTGACCAACAGAAAAATACTAAGTCTTCTTCCGTATCTGTGTCTCCCATTGGGATGTGCTCTCCTGCTGTAAGTTAAGGATTGTTGAACTGCACACGTGTTCCTTTCACGCAGGGTAGTGCATGCAGCAGGGGCTGACGTTGTCAGCTGCCCTCGGCTTTCCTTATTGCAGAACTTCTTCCTGGCCTTTTACATCATGTAGCTTCCCTGCTTTGACGTCTCTTCTAAGATGTAGTTAAACTGTCCGTAACTCAGCGGAGCTGCTGCTTGTTCTGTCCCTCTGCGTGGCTCTCTTATGGGTTCAGCTGGCGCAGTCTGCTGCTTTTGGCTCTGCTTCAGCTTCCTGGATTAGCTTCAGTTTCCAGTATGGATAATAGATGTCTTTTTCTGTCTGCATGTTCTCACACAACAGAAAGAATGGATTGCAAGTGGCATAAATTGTGTGGACATTATAATCTTGCTTTATTACTTGAGCATGTGTGTGTCACCGCTCCACTGCTCAGTGGAAGGTGGTGGTGCTCCACTTTAAATTGTGTGTGACTTTTACTGGTCTCTGCTTTTTATTGTGTGAAATCAGTAGGTAAAGATGGACTGTATGACCTGGTTTTGCTGGAACAGGGGTGGTTTTTTTTTCCTGAGGCCACCATGGTTACAGAAGTTTCTTACAGGCTCATCTGTAATGACTGGCTTTTTATTTTAAAGCAAATCAAAATGTTGTGGATGTTTTATAGTGCTATTTTGCAGTGCTGTGGTGGGTAGCACTCATTGCTGTGTGTTCCATGTTTCCTCCCATTGCTGTAATGTCAGAGCATCTTCCAGGACTGCATCTTTTATTGCGACATACCTTGGTCACTTGTTTCTTTTTGAATCTTCAAGGCAAGGAGTGTGTGCAGTGGCATTTACTTTTCAGAATTTTATAAAAATGTATGTTCAAACTATGCTTGAAAAAGCAAAACGGAACAAACGTATTTAGAAGGTTTGTCCTGATAAGTGTTTTTACACGTCTACCTCATTATTTTAAGTATAATACTGATAATACCATAGTGAGTCATGAGCATGGGTTTTGTTCCCAAATTTAACTTGGGAGACTTTTGAAAAGAATTTGTGGACTTTACTCCAAAACATTTCAGGAAATAAGAGGATATGTCCTTGCGGTGCAGGAGGATACCTCATCCATGTAAAATTCTTCCATGTAAAACTCCAACTTGGGAGGGATAGAAGAGAGAAGTGCTGCCCCCCCTTGCTCGTTAGCTTCTCCTCGCACTTAGTGTAAAGAGAAAGGAAGAGGACAGAGGGAGCGTGAAGCACTCACCTTTTCTCTGATTTCTTTGGGGCAAAGCATTTCTAGGAGTCAGATGCTGAGTTTTAAAGTGCAAAATTATCACAAAAGTCCTTTTGCTTCCTTTTATTAATGGCAACTTCAGTGATTTAGAGGGTACATGGTGTGATACTATAAATACTAAATACATACAGTATAGCTTTATATATTGTAGTAGGACAGAAGGTTGGCGTTCTTGAAGTGAGTTGAATCCTTGGCTATTGTCAGAGCCATTACAGAGTCTATCAAAGGTAGGTTTTATCTGCTAGAAATTGATCTGTTTGGCGTCATTACAAAGAAATACTAGCAGAGCTGTTTCATACATAAAGCCACAAGATAATCATGGTAGGTTGGTCAATATTTTTCATCATTAGTGCTTGACTCTTTTTAAGTAGAAGGCTAGAGGAGTGTTTGTTGTGAGACAATGCTTCTGAGACACTCAGCCTGCATTTCTGTTGTTGAAGTACATCCATACTGAATTTTAGACATTATGTAAAATTACTTTTCAGATTTTTTTTTTAAGAAGTGTTATTCTGTGTGTTCCAAATATGATGTGCTGCTTTGTTTTTCTTTTATGCGGCACAGGTTCAAAACCGCAATGTGGTAGTAGCCCAGGGTTCAGTCTACAGTCTTTGCTGTGCTGTATTTCCTTTTGCAATCCTTAAAACATGTTTGTGTTCAAGACCTGCAGACCTAGCATTTTGATCTGAGCCTTAAGACGTTAGGGTGCCTGCTAATTTACCTTCAACTTCTTTTTCTGTCATGCACAGTTCCTTGCACCCTTTTAGGTATTACAGATGATCAACGTGATATTTTTAAAAAAATACAAATTTGTACTGCTAATTAAGGGAACTTAATTATTATGAACTTCCAGCATGCTAATACTTTCTGGGTAGATACAGATAATGATTATTTGATAACAATCAGGGAGAGCAGACTCACTGTTCACGTATTTTGCATTAGTAACTGCAGGGTTGAGGGGAAAGGGAGAGAATACATGTTGCTCTCTAGCCCAACAGTTGAGACATTGACTTCAGAGAGGGATTAAATAGAAACTGCATCACAATGAGTGTTTCAGTATTTTATGCAATGATTACTCTATATGAAGTACATGTCTTCATGCGTGGATGCTCTCTGCTTGTCTTCTTTTCTCATTAAATATTTGAGAAGTGTTTGGAAAGCAGCATTCCTTCAGCAGGAGGGAGACATGGTGTTTCTATCTAGACTAAGCATGGTTTGTTGATCCCTCCCTGGGGAATGGGGAATGAAGGCCTTTTAGCTACTTCAGCTTACTCAGGCTGCAGTTTATTGGCCTCGGTGGGTCCGTGGAGTGAGTGATGCACTGGGTTCATGGCCACTGGAGAGGTGGAAATGCTGATGGGATTCTCCAGAAGAGAGAGGGTGGGTAGCTGGGAATATTTAATGTCAGCTACTGGAACACCTTTAGGGTTAGGAAATAGTGGAAGAGAGCGATAGTGCGCTATAATACTGAATTTATCTAACTAAAGAAGAAATTAGGTGGGACAGGCTCCTAAGAGAAGCGACGTTCCTAGGGACAGATCTATATGGGGGTTACATGGTTATATATGAGTTTCCGGCTAAATAGAGGCAAACAGTATGTTCGCATGGCGTAGTGCAGTGCCGTGCGGAATAATGCTAGCTTTTTTGTGTCAGCATGATGTTCCTTAGTCACCCTGACTACGTAAGTACTATCTACTTCTTTAAAAAGCACTATTAATTGTTCAGTCAACTCAAAAACAATCATTAGGTATCGATACAGACATAGGGATGGTGCGTGTTTCACAGCAGAGTCTGATGGCTTTTTACTTTTCCTGTGGATCAGCCTTACTTTTTGCCTTTCCAAATAATATTGAGTAATAATGCAATAATTATGTACATTATATATTATATACACTGTGTTATATTGTAAATAATGTATTATGTTATGGAATAATATAACGATATATAGTAACATATAGTTTCATATATAATAATTTAATAATAGTGAATGTTTAAGCAGTTTTTCGCTCACCTGCTTTTATACCAATTATGTTTTTGCAGTGTGTGTCTTTTTTTTTGTATTGCTAACAGAACTTGATAGCCAGCACCCACTGCGGCTTTCTTCTGAGCACAATGTAACTGAACCAGGGAGCACAGTGAGAGCGATCTCTCCTTTGCTTCAGACAGATGCCAGCACATGTCAAGTGTAGCTCACCCTGCCTCTGTTAGTCTTCTGTGGTTCTGGTGGCATGCCACAGGCAACAGCACTAGTGCAAATTTTGATGCAAATGACAGAAAATATGGGAAGTTGTTATTCCCTTGAGTAAGAGAGTTTGATCGGCTTTTTTAGAGCAATTTGCAGTCTTGGATCACTGATTAGTTCTGGATTCTTTCAGGCAGTTTGGGGCCTGAAATGCTATTTTATTATTTTTTGCTGACAGTTTTTCTCAGACGTACTTTGCTTATATGCTGCTGGGTTATAATAAAGTGTTTATAGCTCCATTCAAACCATTCAGAATCTGGTTCTGAATTTTTACTTGTTATTGACAGTGCATTGCAGTTTTGCATGATTTTCTAATCTGCCTCCAGGTGCAAATTGGATCATTAATCAAGGTCTTTAAGCTTTTGGTTTGAAGTTTCGGTCTTGGCATTGCAAAACCCCATCTGTCTTTGACAGGATTACTGTGTTCTTGCAACCAGCCACCATGTTTCTGCCAAGAGGCTCTATATGTGAATTTTTCAGGTCCAGCATTATAGCTTTTCAATGGAGATCTACCATTGACCTAAAGGACTTGATTTTTGAATCTTCCAGTGAAATTGTAAATAAAGCCTTATGCTTCTTTAGTTGGTAACAAGTCTGTGTTAAATGCATTCATATCTTCAGGTTATGTTTGCACTTTAGGTGTAAGTTGAAGATGTCATAGGTTATTTGGAATTTGCTAAATCTTTTTTGTATGTCTTGTTTTCTAAGCATAATAGGATGTCTGAAGAACTGCATTATCAATCCCCTTTTTTCTCCCCCTCCTCCAGGTGTGAGGCAGCTAGCCCACATATTCATCCTGTAGGATGGTGTAAAGAACATAAAAGAACTCTCATCACCCCACCAGGTTTGTATCTTATTACATATCTGAAAGATTTAAGGAGGTTATAGTCAGCTGGCAGCATTAAAACTTACAATAAGCTTATTGTTACCTCTCCTGAATTTTTCTTTCTGTAATTAAGAATTGGTATTAAGACCACCACTGTTTTTCAGGACTGATGTGTATAGCTGGATGATCTAAATGCCCTGTTGCAGAAACTGCCATATGTGGTCTGAGAACATGGAAAAATTTAATTGGTTAAAACCAGCTTTGACAGAAATTCTAATAGCCAGCAGTCTTGAAAAGTCGTAAGCAATCTGTCAGGAGGTTAATTACAGCCTACTATTCAGTGAAATCCCTTTTAAAACAAATCAGAATTGTTTTTGTTCTGTTCTAGATTATGAATCATAATGTTTAAACTTCCAAGTTAAACTTCTAGTGCAGATTAAAGGCGAAAGACAGGCACTGCCTTTTCTTTAAGAGCAAAGCTGTCTTTGTGTTTCTTGCATAAAGTGTTTGTAAATGTGACGCGTTCTCAGAAGGGCAACATCTTCTGTGATGATGTCTGTAAAGTATTCTTATAGTAAATGTCCAGACCATTTTTTTAGAAATTTAGCTAAAACAAATTCACTAAAAGAGTAGCAAGTAGTCAGGTGTGCTCTGCTGTGGTACAAAGCTATCACTGATTAGATTGTGTTTGCCAGTAAATTACTGTTTATAAAATACAGGGTTAGGATTATAATACTTGAATGAATTTCTTGAATTAAGTGGACAGATTTTTCCAGTCCACATTATTTATATTCTCATATCCAAAGCAATTATGACTTTTTCTGCTAGCAACTCAGTATTGTGTATGAGAAGATTGTTGGGTTTTTTAACCTACTTGGTGAACGTGTCGGAGACAATTTAGAATAGCCCTTCTTGCAATTATGTTATAAATCTGAAGCATAAATCAGAACAGTATTATAAAAGTGTTAGGCATTCTGTAAATTAGACATCAGTTTTGGTTTTTTGCACTGCAGTGTTTAATTTTGCTCATATTTCTTCTGTGCCAGATTATCCACATGCTAAGCATTTTTCTTGGGAGAAGTATTTGGAAGAAACCAGTTCATTACCTGCACCTGCAAGGGCTTTTAAAGTGGTAAGAAAATGCTTACATTTAGGAAGAATTTCTTTACTGAAAGAGTGGTTAGGCATTGGAACAGGCTGCCCAGAGAGGTGGTGGAGTCGTCTACCCTGGAGGCGTTCAAAAAAGGTATAGACGTGGCACTCCAGGGGCTAGTTTAGGAGTCATGGTGGTGTTAGTTGATGGTTGGACTTGATGATCTTAGAGGTCTTTTCCAACCTAATGATTCTATGATTCTATGATTCTATGATTTTTTTCATGCTTTTAAGTGTATATTATTAATTAGCTTAAGAAGAGAATACATATATGGTGTTCCTATGTTTCCAAATGTATCCAGTTAATTAGTTGCGTAATAGGTGGTTTATTTTTATGCAAGTTTGCAGTTCACTGTTAGAAATCAGGTCATTATTGTTATAAATCACTATTACTTTATTTTAATCATTATAAATGGGATTAAATGCTACAAAATTTTACTGATGAATGTAATTTGCTGTGGAAATTACTGCCTAGTTATTAGAAATAACGAGGTAGCTACTGAGTTGTCATAACATATTTTGAACATATGTATTTCTATCCATACATTTTAAATGGTGCAATAAATACAGTGAAAATGTAAAAATTATTGTAGGAGGTCAGTCTGGTTGCCCATCTAGTCCATTGTCTCTGGCAGTAGCCAAGAGAGAGTTTGTGTTTAATATCCTTCAATAGACTTTTTCTTCTGCAAGCTTGTGACTAGAGCACATGGGCAGCATCCACAGGCAGCTCCCCAGCTTAACTATGGTGTTTGTGGGCGAGATCCTTTTCTTTTAGCTTTGTACTTGCTGGTTTCTTTCAGTGACGCCCATCTTTCTTGAGCTCTTAGGATTTCAGTGAGGAAAGTGGACTGGTCAGTAATGCAGAAAGGGTCGCTGTTAGGAGCCAGCATCAGATGGCTGGTAGTTCCCAGCCCCATGTCTCACAGCGCGCTGAAGCCGGTTTGCCTCAGCTTTTCAGATTAGGGTCACTAATTCTGAATAACACTTTGCTAAGAGCTGGATTAACAAAAGCAGAAATGTGGTGCTGATAGCAGTTCCTGGAGTCAGTAGATCGCCAGAATTTATTACTGACCTGAAGTTTATCACCTCAAAATGCGTCTGGCTTAATAACATGTCTCAATCTTATGTTCTCAACAAGAATACTCGGAGCAAGGATTAGGAAGGTACTTGGTTATATCTGAGAGGTATAGTCCTTGGCAAAACAGTGGAGGGCTGGGATCTTGACTATATCAAGCTAAAAGCAAACATTTTCTTCTTCTCTCAGAGCATCCCTGTTTTAATTTCTCCTCCTGGGGTTCAGGGAACAGCCACCCTGCAGGGGTCGGCAGTGGGAATGCCCCAGCAGTAGCCCACAGGGTCCTCCGGGCAGCAAGGTCTGTCTGGCTGTGTCTGCACTGGGAAACTGAACAGGACAGACCACAAGTGTGCAGGCATTGACACCATTAAATGGGGAGAGTGCTAGCTGGCCTGGCTCAACACTCTTCCAGAAACCATACTAGCAGAGAGCGGCTGGGGATGGTGTAGGTCCCAAAAGGTAGCTTAGACAAAGCCATCTGGCTTTGAGAATGGAGGGGAAGGAGAGTTTGACTGCATGGGGGTCAGCTGCAGTCTGTCTTTTTGTTTCACAGCCAGAGAAAATCACCTCCCTGCTTTCTGTAATAATACAATGGTAACTATATTAATGCTAATTGTGATAAACTATAAGAAAGCAGATTTAATGGGAATAAAATGCTGATTGTGTTGGAGTTTGGGTGACGTCTTCCTGAGACAGTCACAGTATTTTATATTGTATAATGGGAGAAAATAGAGTTCTTAAGTTGCAGCTGAGGGAGAAGCACCGATGTTCTGGAAACTCTTAGAGGGACAGGTATGTTATTTTCTTAGAAATTAGGAATAAAACCCATAACATGTCTTGTGCATACGTTCCTTTAAAATGGAAATAGTTTTTGCTTTAGATTTCATAGCTGTAGATGGCAAAGATAAAATCTGATACTCGTAACAAAGACGCCTTTTTGGCCAAAATAGTATTGCAAAATGAGTATTTGGTCCTGTTTGTTCTGAGCATTTACTGTTGTACCATGGATTAGTTATGTTTTCAGTAGGAGACTGAAAACGAGAGTTTGATTCAGGGAGTGAAAATGCATACTGAAAAACACAAATATGTTTCCTGTAGACAATTTCCTAGACATTTGAGGCTGCTGATATGTAATACTTCATTCAATACTGCATTGAAACTGTTGACCAAAATCTCTGGGAAAACTTTTCTAGAGATTTTAGGAAAAAACCCAACATCCCCACTTACTTGCTTGGATGGCTTGAATCCAATCCATTCCAGGAGAACCTGGAATCCCAAAGTAGTTACTTTATTTCTCTAGTTTAATAACACTGGTTTGAATGATGCTTTTATGCTTGGATTTGTTGGAGGGGAAGGGCAGATTTGAGAAAATGAAGGCAGAAAGTTTTCTATGAATTTTATATACTTTACAGTTGTGTGAGATTTTTGACGTTTTCTTGTTTCACATAATGTTATTGTTCTTTTCTAGAAACCTTCTCATGGCTTTCAGAAAAACATGAAACTTGAAGTGGTTGACAAGAGAAATCCAGTATTTATCAGAGTAGCAACCATTGTAGATACTGATGACTATAGAATAAAAGTAAGTTTCTCTGTCTTACTGTACTATCCTGCTTGAGTGACTGATGAGTACTCTAAAATCAAAATCCTATAGTTGTAAAATTAAGCACAGGAAGAAATGAGTCACATTGCTGTGTCCTGCTAAGCTTTTGCTCATGCTTTTCACTGATTAATATGCATATAATTCCTTTGGAAGGGGTTGTTTTATTATCCTCTTAGTTACATTTGCTGATGTAGGTAATTAGAGAGCAGAGTTGAATATGTTGGAAAATTGCTTTGGGAATAGTTGATAGAAGACAGTTGTCTATTCTATCAAGAAATGCAATGATTTAATATCAAGTGTCAAAGTGGTGCTATGGTATTTGTATTAGGGCCCATAAAATATTTGGCCTAGGTTAATTGAATCTGTCTCTATAAACTTCCAGGGAGGGGAGAGAAATAGAAGTGAGATATGAAAAAATAACCCTGATCTTTTGTGCCTTGTCAGTGACTTCTGCAATTCTGAAGTTGATATTAATTATGGACTTCAGATTGGATTGATCTCAGATAATGTATTTTTAAGAAACTGCAGTTTTCCCGAAGTTGTATACTTGAATTATTTTTCTTGTATTGTACAAAATCAGTTTACGCTCTGAAGCCCTTAACTGTTAGAAGGGCCAACGCATTCCAAATATCCAGTTACATGGATATGAAGGATATCTGTGTTTGCAGTTTGTACAGATTTATTAGGCATACCTGGTATTTCAAGCAGGAAATGCAGCTGATATTTTATTTTGAACCTGAATTAACTGGTGGTAGGGAGTCATCAGAACTAATATCTTCACACCTACACATTTTCTAGCTAAACTTTAAGTTGGTCATGCAAAAAAAAAAAAAAAACCAAAAGAAAAAAAACCCCACCCCTCTCCAGTCTAATTTATGAAAATGACAGGATTTGTAACTTCTAGAGTGGTAATTTGACTCTGTAGCATATGTTGAAAGAGCTCTGTTCGTATGTATCTGTGTGTACATGCATCCACACATGAGCACATGAGAGATCTGAGCTGTTTACTAGTACAGAGGTCAAGTAAGATTTGAAGATATTTAACTTGCGCCTGAAAAAACGCATGTGTAGCCCATACTGGTGGTTTTCTGGGAAGTCACATACCTAATTTTTTCTTTAGTTTCAACTTGTTATCCTGTATAGTCTGAATTTAGTAAAACTGTTACTTGTAAGTTGGGGGGTTTTGTTTGTTTTTTATGGATAAATGCCATTTTTTTAGTCCTTTGCTTACTGTTCTGCTATTATTAAATCCTGTTCAAACAGGAGACTAAAAAATGTTTGGATTTTGGGGGGTTTTCTGAGAGAGAAAAAAGGCAGAAATTCATGCTTAATTTAAGTATTAATGTGAGAACTAAACTTGTCCTGCTTTATTCCTGGGATCTGAGCCTGATGGTGCAAGACATAGTAAACAACCAAATGACACGTCTCTCTCTACTTCAGTGAGAGCATGCCTGGGTCCAGAATCTAATGTACGTGTATTTTCTGTGTAACATTGATAGTTCTCTTAAAGTGACTTCTCTAACGGACATGTCATTTTTAGAGTTTACTTAGGGAAACTGATTTCATAGAGAATTTTTCTGATCTAAAATATATTGTTCTCCTTTTTTGATTTTAGGTCCATTTTGATGGCTGGGATAGTATTTATGATTATTGGACTGATGTAGATAGCCCTGATATCCATCCTGCAGGCTGGTGTACAAAAACCGGACACCCTCTTCAGCCCCCACTTAGTAAGAAAAATCACATTGTAATGTAATGATGTTAAAAGGCACCTGTACTGTGCTATTGTTTTCCCTGCCAGTGCCATCCAAGGAAGAGTAGCAACTGGGATATGCAAAATAATGTAAATATGACATTTAGTGCAAAATCAACAGTCAGCAATTAATCACTTTTTAGTGGATAGCTTTATTGACCCTTACTGTAATGGAAATACAATGTTTCTCTGTATGCATAAGAACCACAGTCAAAACCTGAAGTGATAATAAAGATCTGATGTGTAAAATCCTGGCCCTTTCCGAGCCAGTGATGAAACTGCTGCGGCACTCAGTGGGGATAGGGTATCACTCTTAAAATTTTGTGTCCACATCCTCTTGCAGGTTAGTGTGCTTTTTAGCTTAAAGGAGTCCAGACTGCATTGAGAATGCACTCCTTTCAAATGCTGTGGCAAATCCTCAAGACCAGCTAACTTCCTGTTCTTCTTCAGCTGACCAAAGGGGGATTAATGGTGCCCACATTGAAGATAAATCTAACAGAAGCATGGTAGCAATAATAATACTGTATTTACTGACTTGCCCTCTCTGGGGATTTTGTTTTACTTGTTGAAGAAGTGGGAGGTCTGTCATAAATGAGACTGAAGGTTGCAGGGAGAAGAGACTTTTGTGGTCAAGATACCCCTGCTTATGCCATTGTGTTTCTGGGTAATGGTAGTGAAATCACTTTAGCCAAACTTTGAACAGATGATTTTTAATTGAGTGCTCTTCACTGGGATTGTTTTATATTGTGACTCTGAGGTATGGTTTGCACAAGTCCTGAGTGTTCACAGCTGTAACTGAGATGAGAAAGAGCAGTACTTGGAAAATAAGAAATGCTGAGCAATGCCAAGTACTCTGAAAAAATTAAATGTAAAATAACTGGGATAAGGCACACACAGATTGTGTGACCTGAAAATCTCAGTACCTCAATTCAGTGTCTCTAAAATGTCAAGACTAAATGTTTCCTATCAAGAGTGTGATCAGAGTATATTCATTAGTTTTCTGAGCACTCCAGTGGTACAGTGATGACCACCTGTCAGGAAGTTAATCATTCTACCTTCAAAGCAGAGTCTGAATAGACTGCTGTGAGTGCCAAAGCACAAAGTGAATAATGAGGAGAAGATAGGATGCTGTGTATCTGCTTGTTAATCTGAGATGTGCATCCTGTCTGCTGAATGAAGGAACAGTCCAGTGGGAAGAAGTAGTCTGTGGCCACATAAATAAAAATTGTGCCATATGGCAAAAGAGCTGAATAAGGTTGCGACATTTTTATTACCTAAGTCTGGGGGAAAAAAAAAAATCTTAGCCTAGGTTGGAGTATAAAATACGTAAGTTCATTTTGTTGGAGACATTAAAAGAGACAACATACAGATGCCTGTGACATACAACACGTCATCTCCTCTAGGTGGTAGTGTAGGAGGCACTGTTCATCTCTTCTAGGATGTGACTTTTTGATCCTAGTTAAGCTACAAAAAGGAAGATGGACAATGTGACAGGAGGGAAAGTGACAGTCCATTAAATAGAAGAATAATAATTAACTGCACAAATACTATTTAAATAGGATGATTACTGAATAGTGTATTCTTCCAACAATACGACTTTGTATTATTACTGTAGAATATGGTATAGTAGAATACGGTATAGAATATAGAATATTATAAAAATATTAATATTGTTTCCAAGTAAGTTAAAGTGCATTTCAAGTTTTGTGAAAGGGTTTCAGAAGGAGGGAAGAAAACATTTTGCGGGACACTATTTTTTCCTCAGTTAGTAAGATAGTCCTTTCAATGATGCAGTCCAGATCCCTGTCTTTAACACTAGAAGCTTTGTGTGAACCCTGCGCAATGTTAGCAATATTAGTCTAGAGCAGTCATCATAATGGTCCTATGCTCCCAGTATTTATGTATTCATAGTGTTTTCTCTTAAGATGTAGTGAAGTCATCATGATGGATTATGACCTTTTTGATAGCAGTTAGGGAATTAGGAGCCATGTATTAGTGTTGATTTTAAGATCGTTTCACAGTGACGCAAGCAGCAGCTTCTTGCATAAATACGGGCAGCCAGTTGCAGCTCTTTTAAATTACATTTTTAGAGAGTTTGAAATTTTTAAGTGAAGAGAGAACATTTGTAGGCAGCTAGTTTTTGCAAAACCAGAGCATCAGTGAGGCAGGACTTCCCTTTACAAAAGTGTCCCTATTAAGTTAACTCTTCCTCTGAGTCAACTAACATGCTATAGGTATCAATTTTGCATAAAGGCAGAAAAGATAAAATTCTCTGTTCTCTCATACACCATTTTAAAGCCTATAGAAGTCTTTGGACTTCAGTGTAGTCGTAGTGTTGTGACATTAGCATAGTTGGAACATTTGTTAAGAAATGCTTTTTGACTGTCCTAATTATACGTAATAATTCTCCGTCTTTCATTACCGATTTGAGAGCAAGAATCTATCTTTCATATAGGAAAATTTATTTAAATAGACCTTTTTATGTCAGTATTTTTATCTGTAGGGGGAGATACAAGTTCATGTACTTTTCAGGTAAAACCAGTACTAGAGAGACAGTGCATGTTTGCATATGTGCAGCAGGTGTTCTCAGTTTCATGTACTGGATTAAGTCTGTCTCTCACTTGCTATGAAACTATGGGTTACATACTATGTTTGCTTGAGTGTCAAAGCTAGTTTTGACAGCTACATGCTTTAATGTCTCTGCAGGTGTCATTGTTACAGGTTGATGAAAATCAGATAGACACATAAATTCAGATAAGTAAAAATGTCAAAAATCTCCTGATGGCTTGTTCTTTTTAGTAGTATTTTCAGCCTTTGTTTTCATGTCTTGTTCACTGGAAAACTTGAGCTAAAAATAGAGGTCAGCACCCATTACAAACAGATCCCTGTCTTCACGAACAGCAGGGTAACTTACTTTGTCTGTGCTCTTGCAAAACAACCAGGTTCCAACTACATGTAGTTAATAGGAGAGAAATTTGGAGTCATACAGTTCCTCCAAGATTTGCGTTCTTTATGTAGATGTAGCTCTCCTGTAGAGATTTACTCACACAGAATAAACGTATTTCTCCAGTGGATTGGGTTGTTTGAATTTCTATCATGCTTTTGCAGAATGCATTTTTAAAGTACTTTAAAATTAGGTTTTGTTTACTTATTTCTTCTTCATGTTTACAATGAAACTCTGATATTCCTGCATATTTATATGACTTCTAAAGATTAGATAGTTTTTTTAATCTCATCTGTAATTTCCCCTGACATGCAGGCCCTTTGGAATTGGTGGAAGCTTTAGAGCATGGAGGGTGTCCCACAGCAGGATGTAAAGGAGCTGGGCACATTAAAAGAGCGAGACATATCGGCCATCATAGGTATGTGCTATGAAACTGAAATTTTATTCTTTCAATTGAGTGATGTGTGCACATGGGGTTTTTTTAATTGCTGTTCACAAGAAAACAGATCCAAGCTGGAAAAAAATAGGAAATCTTGTAAACCTAAATATGCAATGATTTCAGTTGCCATGGTGAGCATGCTGAACTAAACATTAGCAATTTCTAACTTCATTTCGCCAGGGTGTGTGGAGATAAGATTTGTCAAACATCATTTTTTGTCACAATTGATAGATTCAGTTACTCTGTATTTTGTTCCTATGAGGATTCCTCAGCTTGCTGTTCAGATTGAAAACTGTTACAGACAGATATGTATAAAGCAATAACTTTTGAGCCTTTTGAAATATCAGGCCACTAATTTTATTATGGCTTGGATGTTTTTGTTCTGCTTGGTTGGTAGGGGTGAGGATTTGCTTGTTGGCTTGGAAAAATGCTAAAAAGGAAATTCTGATTGACGTATTCCCGAATGACAGCCTGAACAACTTGCTGTTTGTACCTAGTGTTTCTAAAGATGCTTTTGTTGAACACCTTCTGAAATATAATACAGAAATGTGGACATCCCATGCTGTCCTAGAGGAGAGTTGACATAGGTAGCATGGGAGAATGGAATGGGGGACAGAGAGACAATGACAGAGTAAATGGGAAACATTTACTAAGTCAAAATTTTATTATTTTTAAAATATTTACAGTATGAGGTGAATCCTGAAAATTTCAGTAAGGGATATATAGTTAATGTAACATGTTGAGAATTAAGTATCATAAATGTCATCCTGTTACCTTTTCGCAAATTAGAGATTCCAGAAGTTTTCTTGGAATTTTTCCATTACACAGTCATAGAATCCTCGAATGTCATATCACTTTGTGTGTTCTGCTCCCGTATGGTTAGAGGATTGCTCTTTGCTTATTTGTCTATTCATGT
>WAAD01002691.1:1811-31071 GCA_013389945.1 Fregata magnificens
CTGTGAGGCAATTTTAGAACTTGACAGGTGCGCAGCTGTGCTTGTTCTCATTCATTTCCCCTTTCTAAATTCTTAACTGTGGAAGTTACTGATATATTATGCAGACTAAAAAACTGAATACTGTGTAGCATACTATTTATGCAGTTTGTTTCACTGGTAGGTGGTCTCCTTTTCAAAACAAATGGTAATTTAATAGATTAAGCAGACTGTTTTGTACTTGAATGCATTGCTGGGTCTTTGATATTTAACTTTTTGCCAAGGCTGAACGAACACTTCTGCTATAATAATTTATGCTAATGCTATCAAAAGTATCTAGAGGTATTAAAAAATAGTAATGAGTTTTGTTTTCAGAATACTTTGCTGCCATATTTTTGGTATCACAGTAACTATGCATGTGTATATAAATACAGCAACTAGCAGAAGAATCTACGTACAGGAATGAGCTCCAGATGCAGCTGGATAGTAAAGAGAGTGACATAGAACAACTACGAAGGAAAATTTTGGACCTCCAGCAAGGAATGGATTCTACCAGTGTTGCTAGTCTCCAGCCAGATGAAACAGATGGAAATCTTTCAGGTAAGAGAAAAGCATATTTGAACTACTTGATTTTGTGCATACACATAGTTTTGGAAGGTATTGTTTCAAACAAGTTAGTGCCTTTTAAAATCTTCTGGCTGTCTCTTTCTATATGACATCTCCACTTCCTTTTTTTTTGTGTGTGTGTATGTGTTTTTATTTCATAGCATAGCTGCTTATATTTAAGTCTTAATTTCTTCTCACATCACTCCTCCCACTGCATAGCTTGGCATTAGCATAATTTTTATCCACTTTTGTGGAAGGAGTATCCTTACATCTGCTGCTGTCTGAATATAGTGAATACAATGTGCAGTGTCCAGTGAATAGAATACAGGGCCAGCACTTCCACAACATCATGATTTTATTTCATATCTTGCATGCAAAATTGCCTTGATCTTGTCTGTTCTTACTCACAGTCATGTAGCACCTTTGTGACAAGTGGCAATAATTGCCGATATGAAAAATTATCGTGGGAATTTCCATAATGCATTTATGGATGTATGGTATTCTGATTTAGCAGATTAAAATAAGAACAAATAAAACAGTGTAGTTAGCCATTTCCATGTAGTGTCAGTTCCAGGCACTGTATTTTGAGACCGACTGTTACACTGGTTAGTGATTCCCCGCTTCCCCTCCCCAATGTTTGAAAAGTGTAATCAGTACTTTCTCATGATCCACTTCTGTATCTGTAGATACAGGAAAAAACATTTAGTGGTACTAAGCTGTGCTTAACAATTTCCATATGTTGGCGCTAGGTTTATTTTTTTTGTATAGTTAAGTAATTTTTATAATGCATTGTGAAATTCTTAATAAATGCTTGTCTTACATGCTTGTCTTACAGATTTACACTCTGATTTTTATTGTAGAAAAATATACTCGAACATACAAAAATAGAATACTATTTTGGGTATTTTAAGACCTCAGTGGATGAGTAATCAGATAAAAGTAAATAGAATCATTTTAGGTGTCTCTCTTCCTGTTAATGCACTTCATGCTGCTCAGATTGCCACACTCTAGAGTTTTTCTAGGGGTCTTATAGTGATTGAAATTTCAGGTCGGTTACGTGACTTACTATATGTTTTTATGTAGTTATTCCTTTCTGTATCTGTTTTTGTGTCCTGTCTTCCCCTA
Organism: Fregata magnificens; assembly: GCA_013389945.1. Taxonomy (NCBI): domain Eukaryota; kingdom Metazoa; phylum Chordata; class Aves; order Suliformes; family Fregatidae; genus Fregata; species Fregata magnificens. Next base: position 3,519 of record WAAD01002691.1, read on the forward strand.
GTATATTTTTAGATTTTCATTTTTAGTGAGTATTTAAATGAATTCTGTTTTAGAATAGATTTTTATTCAGATAATGATTTAATCTTTCTTCACAACTTCCATTCTGTCCAAGAAGCCTTTTGCACTCTGAAGTTTGATCTGTAATACCCTCAGGCAATTGCCATCTTGTAAAGTAAATGTCTATTTTACTTCTTTCAAAAACATTTTGTGGGCCAAACTTCCATCGAAACTCAGTATTGGGAATTCTTAGAGCTATTACATTGGTGAAGGAACATTTTTTTCTTAGCTGTCACCTGCTAGGAACTCCCTCTGGTATTTCTGAACTGTCAGTACTTCTCAGGAGTTTTCCGCTTGGATACTAATTCTCAGTGTATTCCATTTAACTGGGGTAAAAAAGAAATCAGTGGGGTTTTACTTATTAAAGTGTTTTTTCTCCCCTCAAATTACTATTTGGAATCAAACCTTATGTTTGATAGTGTCTCCTAAATGAAGAACACTGTAGTTTGTAATTTTTTATTGAAAATTTCTGAACTGTAAATTGAGAGCTTAAATTTTTCTACAAGAAAACAGACTAGATTTATTCTACATAAAAGGGTAGTTTTGAACTTCCTCACTTTCCTTCTCAGCCGTTTTCTGCATAATGGATGTTGTGTATTACACTGAAAACACTCAGTGCCTCCATCTGGGCATAGGCACCTTTCCTGTTTTGTTCTTAAGGGCAATAGTATGTCAATATGACCCTGTTGTCTCTTAGATCTTGGAAAGACTGTAGGAGTAAGCTCTTTCTTTTTCTGCCTCATTAAGGTACGTTATTTTCAGTTTTACCTTTGGAGACGTGTGTAGCCAGGCTTCTGGCCGCATGACCTGCCACTTCAATTTTGGGGCAGAAATTTCAGTATGTGCAAGACCTTTTCAAGTCAGCTGTAACTTTTCCATTGTTAATTAGAACATCACAATTACTGGAAGTTCTTGTGGTCTTCCTCTTCGTCTTCTATACTCATGACCCCTCTATTTCTTTTTACTAGCCTTTCATTTCCCTTGTCTTCTTTTTTGCCCTTTTCTTTATGCATGCCTCTGATTTTTACTGCAGTTGTGCTGCTGGTGTTAGTCATACAGGTAGGACCTCTAATACATATTATTAGTACTTCTCTACACTTAGATCATGTCCTTACATGCTGGTGGGTTTTTTTTGTTGGGTTTTTTTTTGAGTGAGGCTCTGAGTTGATCAGGATCTGAATAAGAAGCAATTTAGGTAATTAAAAGAGATTAAGTGACATTAGGATGGTAAGATTTCACACATTTCTCAAAGAGCCAAGTAGAGGGCAGAGGAGGAGTACACTAGCATTATAAGGAAGAAAAAAAAAGCCAGTCTTCAAAGTAGAAATACCCCATGCCACAGAAGGAGGAAATTATCCAGCGCATAGTTATTTTTCTGCAAACCAAGTAATTAATCTTCAAAACAGGCAGTGGCATACCACAGCAGTTCATTTGCTACAATATAGTTGTATGAAGTTGTTTGCCTTCAACTGTGTGCTAAGTTCCCATCACTTCTATAGCCCAAACATAGACATTCCTTCAGAGCACCTTGAATAGCATCTTGTTTAAGAGGTGGATCTGATGAGTAGTCAATAGGATTCTCTAGCTGATGCATCTGTTCTTAAGGCAAAGACATTCCTTAAAAATATTTAAGGCAAATAAATGGTAGAATTACTGAATAAGTAATTATAGTATGATTTATTCAGTTTCCTGTCACAGTAAAAACATGACCAGGGAAAAAATGAAAACACAAAATAATGCATAAAAGAATGTTTCCATGGTCTCAATTCTGGCGACGGACAGTCTCTGGTTTAATTGATAAAAAACTTGGTATGAAATGGTGTGATAGTAGTGTTGGTGGAATTTCAGAGAGACCCCTGGCTCTCAGGCATTTTGCACTGTCCTGCATGGCAGAGAGGTTCAGGCTATAGGGTTGTGTCTTGTCTAATCAGGGAGCTTAGGCTACCAGCCACCGGAGAGGCTACAAGAGTAGAATTCATAATTTACAGGAAGAGCATCTCGTAAAATTTTGGGGTCAGAAGGCTTTGCACTCTTTGAGTAAACTCAAGATAATGCTAAAATGAATTCCTAATACTCAGAAAAATTTAAGGGGAAAAAAAAAAATCTGTATTTGGAGGTAGATACAGAGAAATCACATGGTAACACACCTTACAGCTGCATCTTACTTGGAGGTGATTTCTGTCTGTCTTTGAGCTAAATACCCCCCTCAAGTTCTGGTAAGTCCCAAGGCAACTTACACTGCTCCCAAGGTAGGGATTGGCTCGTTCAGACAATCCAGGCTATTCTTAGGCTTTTGCTTCACCAGATGGGAAAGATCATGACTTGGAGGAAGGTTTTCCTTGTATTCAGTTCTAGGCATTTTTTGTAACTCTCACTCTTCAGATAGCAGCTCATGTCTCAGTTGATGTATCCAATGTTAATAGAGTCCTTGCTGAAACAGCTGAAATATTTGCTTTTTAATGATGCCTTTGGAATGCCTCTTCCTCCTGGCTGGACTTAGAAAGTCTTAACAACAACCCCATGCAACGCTACAGGCTTGGGGAAGAGTGGCTGGAGAGCTGCCCGGCAGAAAAGGACCTGGGGGTGCTGGTCGACAGCCGGCTGAACATGAGCCGGCAGTGTGCCCAGGTGGCCAAGAAAGCCAACAGCGTCCTGGGTTGTATCAGGAATAGCGTGACCAGCAGGAGTAGGGAAGTGATCGTGCCCCTGTACTCGGCACTGGTGAGGCCGCACCTCGAGTACTGTGTTCAGTTTTGGGCCCCTCAGCACAAGAAGGACACTGAGGTGCTGGAGCGTGTCCAGAGAAGGGCAACGAGGCTGGTGAAGGGACTAGAAAACAAGTCTTATGAGGAGCGGCTGAGAGAACTGGGGTTGTTTAGTCTGGAGAAGAGGAGGCTGAGGGGAGACCTTATAGCTCTCTACAACTACCTGAAGGGAAGTTGTAGGGAAGCGGGTGCTGGACTCTTCTCCCAAGAAACTAGCGATAGGACGAGAGGAAATGGCTTCAAGTTGCGTCAGGGGAGGTTTAGATTGGACATTAGGAAGAATTTCTTTACTGAAAGAGTGGTTAGGCATTGGAACAGGCTGCCCAGAGAGGTGGTGGAGTCGTCAATCCTGGAGGTGTTCAAAAAAGGTGTAGACGTGGCACTCCAGGGCCTAGTTTAGGAGTCATGGTGGTGTTAGTTGATGGTTGGACTTGATGATCTTAGAGGTCTTTTCCAACCTTAATGATTCTATGATTCTATGAACACTTACATGATTGTAAACAGACTTTCTGAAATACCTGCAAGTAGCCGTTACCTGAATAAACCTCAAAGCAAGATCCAGCCAGCAACCCTTGGTGAGATCCACATGAAATTATAGTAAAACAGTCTGAAAAAGGAAAGAATCAAATGGGAAGGGTGGACTGGAAAGAATTGGCAAGGTAGTATCTCCAGGTTTTTGGTTACTATGGAAGAGTCTGAGGAGTAGGAATTCTTGAACATTAGAAAGAGATGCTCTACTGCTCGTGAAGGCGCCTGTATTACTTAGCTCGAAAACAACAAAAAGTCTCATAAATCAGTACAGTCATGGTTGTCTTGTGTGATTTTATCAAAGACTTACTGTTAGAACTCACATTTATCATACTGAATCAGAACGAATCCTGGCAATACGAATACTAACCATGAAGATGTTTGGAATGCAAATCCACATTTTAATATATATTCAGAGATAATTATAAGATCTGTAGCCTTCATGGAATTCTTTCCTCATATTCTATTCAGGTCCAGCTAGCCATCAGATATTTTTGAGGCCTGTCTTGGATTTTCTGGATTGGAAATATGAAGTATCAATTCTGGGATTCTTGCCAAAATACAGGGAAGTTGTCAGGCAATAGTTTTGAGCCTATTTTTAAAGACAGGAATGGAAGATTCTTTTTCATAGTCTAGATAGCCCATATTTTCTTAATTACTTAATCAGAACACTCATAAATATTATTCTTCTGGATCAAATATTTGTGAAATGGCCAGATGAGCATTTGCAGTTGTGCTAGCTAACTCTGTCAAGGGAAATTAAATGCACTATAAATATTACTTGAGACAAACTTTTGTGGCAAGGTTGGAACGAAAGGGCTCATCTACCCTTTCAAGAGTACATTGGTTCCAGACGAATGTTAGGTTTGTTGAAAAGGAGTACATTCAGAAACTGTTATTTTCAACTGCAAGATGTTATTCACAGCTCAGAAATCATCTCTCATGCAAACAGAATTTGCTCACTAAAATAGATTTGTAGTAGACAGAAAAGAATGTCAACCGATTCATTTGTAATAGCTCATCCACTTTCTGCTTCCTTTGAAATTTCTTTCAGAACGTGCTGAAATAGAAGTGAACTTAAAGAAACTACTCACCCTGTCTCTATAAGCAGCATAGTACCTAATGCATCTTTTAAAATTTATCATTATTGGATCTTTCCAGATTTTCATATGCCACAATTTCCACAGATGCATACTTATTTCTTTCGAATCACAGTCGTCCACACTATATTCCTTTTGAATTGCAGTCATCCATACTATGTTCTTTATTAGCAGTTAATCACTTTATTTTGCAATGGAGGACTTGAGTCCTAAAATTTCTAAAAATGGAAGAATCTTCTCTTGACGTAAAAATTAATCGAAGCATTCAAAATAGGGTAAGCATTATCTGTGATGCCTGCAGACATGAAGGAAATAGGTTTCCTTTTCCAAAGTTACTGAATATCCAGAATTGGGGAGGGGTCTGGGGGGGCAGCCCCCACCCCCGGCAATTCTTATGCAGATATGAGAGGCAGGGAAATACAGATTTCCTTTGCTTTTCCAGGAAGGTTTCTTACTGGAATGTGTTCTGCTAACATGCCTTTCTTACAATTAGAATTTCAATAGTTCAGTTGTTCCCCAGTATTTTGAAGTGATTCTGTGTGAAGAAATGTTAGGAAATGATTCTATATTCTTAAGTGTAGTCCACTTCTAAATATTGTATGCTGTAAGGCTAATGCGAGAAGTGGGGTTTTATACCTAATTTTAATGCCTTGTAGAAGGCTAGGCTGTCAGTCTCATTCTAATTTTACATAACAAACTGTATGGACAGTGTCTTTTATATACTTGATACTTGGATGTATTTTCAGAGCTTGCTGGGCTACACCTCAGAGTTATCCCTGAAGGATAAAAGGGACCAGTAGCTCCTTCTTACATAAATATTTGTGGAGAATGTTTCAGCAAATTTTAACTTAATGTTTTTGAAGTTTTCAGTGCTGCCAGTTAAGTTTATTGTAAAGAATGCATACATTAGCTATCAGGTATATTTCTGTACTCTGACACTTCTTTTACAAATCACATTTTTATGATCATTTTTAAAAAATTTACAAAATTATCAATCATGAAATAAATTTATAATTATGGAGTGAAATTTTGATTACTTCATTCTCACCTTTACAAAATTGTGATACTTTTTACCGTGTCATTTCAGATTAATGGAATCATGATATCTTCTCACTGCTATTACCTGGCTTCATAATTTTAAAAATATCTATCAAAAACCAGCGTCAGTTAGCTGGAGGGTTTTTTTAAATCTATGATTTACATTAGGCAGAATGCTAATTTTCTTGTGACGCTTCTTTGTATCATTGTTAAATTATTTCAGTAGTTCTGTGGTAGGAAGATACATTATTACGCTACTCTTTGGAAAACTGTCCGCTGAAAATTTGAATAAAATGCTTGTCTTTTATTCTTTATATCTAGTTGATTCTTCCTGCATTCCTTATTTATTTATCTCCTATGCTTATCTTCTGTGAGTAATGGGACACCTGTGTAGCTTTGCTTGCTCTTGTGCGCGCTCTTTTTTTTTTGTTTCCCTTGGAAAATGTGGAACTGGTTTGTTTTACTTGCTGCATCTTCCTGCTGAGTATTTTCACATAGCCCCTCTGAATGTTAAATTATGTTTATATTGAAAATCTCTTAATCATCCTCCGTTTAAGCTGTAACACATTTTCAAAGCAAAGTCTTTCCTGCCTGGCTCTTTGCAAACTATTTACATGCAGTGTTAGATGTTGGCATCAAGGAAAACAGCTTCACTTTATTTTGCCGTAACTGTATCATCAAGTGTTAGCTTGTGATGAAGCATGAAGTAAATGCTTATATCTTCATTTTATTTAGCTGTGCTTTTTATTCTGCTTTGCTGAATAGGTAATTGCCTATTACTGCATGTAGTACATCTTCCTTTCTAGTAATCATTTGTTTTTGTGCTATTCTGTTTTATTATTAATACATAATAATACATAAAATTATTTAATATGCATTTTTTTTTAAACCAGAATCAAGACTTGAAGGTTGGCTTTCAATACCAAACAAAGGAAATATAAAGCGGCATGGCTGGAAGAAACAGGTATAAGTGGATTTTTTTTCTTCCTCAACTCCCTTGGGAAGTTTTTTAGGCATACGGTGAATTGGGTTTACATCTCACATTTAGAGAAACAAAGTAATTAGAGTAATTTAGTGTGTATACATTACTTTATTGCAGTGAAAAAAATCCGATAAGAAAATTCTAGTTCAGTATGAAATCTGTAGTAATAACATTGTGCAAATTTATGGCAGGTGGGTGAGGAAATGCTTTAGAGTGGGCATCTTGGAACTATTAAAAATCCTATTTCTCCTTTGAGTGAGCTTCTTTATAATCCTGTTACTGAAAAATAAGCTCTTTGTGCAACTTGACAGCGGACACTAGGGAATACCACACATGTTCTGAAGGCCATGGAAGAGTGCATCACACTGTAACTTGCCACACATGATTTCCAAGGACATTTCCACCTCCCTTACTTTTAAAATGGTCAGTCTCTCTTGAAAAGAACTGGTTTATTCTCAGAAACTGGACCTCTGTGCTGGAATTCCCACTCTAAACAAAGCGGTATTGTTTTGTCTCTGCAGAGGTTATGATCTGGTTTTTTGAAACTTCTAATGTTCAAATTGAGATGCCTAGAAGCTTGGAACCAGTTTCTGACTATGTTTTCTGGCTTTCCAGTTCCCCTCTTTGAACATCCTTTAGTATAACAAATTGCAAAAGTGAACATGGTCACTAGAATTTTGTAAATTTTGCAAGCAATTTTTATGACGTAGTTTCCCTGCATCTTCCTTACTTACATTCAAAGACCAGTATTGGAAAGTATTCAGGTTATTCATGACACTTTCAACATAACTTTCTGATTCCTGCTGAAAGATCCTTCTCAGATGTTCCTGTTCATATTCACATTCTACAAGTGTTAGAAATGGCTCCTACAAAATTTAAAGGAGAAGGATTTAATTCCTGTCCAAGAAGCACTGAAGTGTTTGTATTGGGCCTTTAGCTGCTGAACTCCTCCTTTGAAGTACTCCATTTTTCAGTTGACTAACATGACCTTCTTTATACAGTCGAAGTGTTTTGAATTCCAGACCTGCCTATTTTTACATCAATATTAGACCTTCTTGGTGATGTGTCTGTAAGTTAAAACTGCCACCTATTCTATCTTGCAGAGAGCGAGCGTTAAGCTCTGCCCTGTTTCAACCAATGGCTGCTTAGAGTATTCTCCCAGACCCTCAGATGAGAGGCAATGCGAACAAATGCCATATTGAAAATGCCTGCTTACCACAGTTTGGAACCTGGGGTTTGCTACAGATACCTCAAATGCGTTTGTTTCTGGTCTCTGCATTTTGCTTTGTCTCCCTGTTAGCAGAACTGCAGGAAATCTACAGGGCAAGGCCAAGAATGATCTTGGTGCCATATTTGAGTCAAACACCGATAGTGTTTGAATGTTCTTCAGGTGTCTCACGAAACACACTTATTTGTAAATCTATTCCACAACTTGTTCTGTTTGATAGCTAAGGCTGCTTTGACTCTTCTTGTTCCAGAATTGATTCTCCAGGTTGCTGTCAGACTTTTGGCAGTGTCCATGAACAGAAGTGACTATGTGTAAGCACAAGTCATGTAGCTTTATTCTGCTCTGGATTATCTAAAATACTGCATCATTTTCCTGTCAGAATACCTCCAGCAGCCTTTTCTGGTTGTCTTCTAGAAATGGAGATTATTCTTGCATCCTCTGATGATTAAAATTTTAAACTTCTGATAAATGCAGCTTCTCCAGTGAAAGACTGTATCTGAGCTTCTTTAGACATGCCCAGTATAAGCATACTTAGTTTCCTCAAGATATTTTAGGCAGTTACTCCATTCATAGTTTCCTAGTTTGAATAATAGTTCTTGCACTTTGAAGGAATTTGAGCTACAGATGGATGCCCTTGTCATAAAATGAGTCATGCTGATAAGATTCCTTAAACTAGCTGAGGTTCAAACCAGTGAGACACGGTAGTGAGGGGCCATGTTGACTTACATGTGTATTCTGTTGGCTGAACTGTACTGCATCTGAAACAAGCTGGCTTGTAGTCAGCCCTCCTCAGGTGCTTCTGTTCCAAATTCTCTTGCACTTTGAGGTTTGGGGTTGGTGCAAGGTATGCAACCTCAAATATAGGCATGCCCAGATTAACTGAAATTTAAGGGAAAGCAAAATTGCATTAGCAGTGCAATTGGATTGATGCCTGAGTTGTTATAACTCGAGCTGCTACATTTCTGACTCAAATGTCAGTAGCACTGATGTTTGTGCCCCATGCCCTCCGAGTCATTTAGCTTAAGTTAGAAAGGGGTGAGTGTGGAAAACTCATTTAAGAAGAAACAGTTGAGTTATACCTCAAGCTAACACTAAAATGGGTTAGCCATATTTTTATCTGGAACTTCATTTCATCCCAAGTGGAGATGATAAAAATATCCTTCAAAAACCACTGTAGAACAGAACTACTGTCAGGAGATTTTTTTTTTTATACTTTCACAACAGGATATTGAGGCTATTGTATGTAACTTTTCTTTTGTGAGGTTAAATCGTTCTTTCACCAAGACTTGTATACAGTGTGATAACTGAATTCATTGCAGTCAGAATTTGCATTTGTTATAGTAGTCATCTTAAGGCCTTGCTCCTGTCTGTGAAAGGCAGAGGTGCATACTTCAAAGACAAAGAAGGCATTAGCTTTCTGTTGAAGTAGATCAAAGGAATTCAAGCACAGACTCTTTTTCTTCAGTAGGGAAAATCACAAGAGGCTCACACTGTTACAACTTAGTACCTATTCAAGTTGATCAGGCTTTCCATTAAAGAATCCTGACTGAGGGGCTGAAAGCCCTTTTAGTCAGGGGGAGAAACACCCTTTGTGGCTTTTTTTAGATGCATTTCAGTAATTGAGATGTACAACTGTAGCATGCAACTTGCGCAACACATTTTTAAAACACTATTCTATAAACTTGTTAAGGTAACTTTCATATTCAGGTTTTGAGGTCAGACTTAAAGTCCTGTGTAATGAGGAGGTTCAACCTCCTCGTGCAGGAGGACTAAACACCATTTACTTAAATTGTCAATATCTGCATTGTGCAGAAACCTGTTCAATTACCTACCAGTAATTGGAATTCAAGATGAACTGTTCATGTATTCACTCTCTTGCTTTTCTGTCCTTTCCCCTGATTCTGGGTCATATTATACCTGAATCTGGAGCTCAGTATAGACGGAGCAGTCAGTCTACCTCTTTTTAATCCTCTTTAGTACCTTATACCTTTTAATATGTTGTTTCTAAAACATTTGAAACTGCAGGGGAGGGAACTGCCACAGCTGTCACTGAGCTTATGCTTATGGACAGTTTTAGCAAAGACGTTGGACTGGCAGCTCCCGGTGAAGAGCAACAGGCAGTGAATTCTACAGGCTTGAACTTACTGGGACGTGCTGAGGTTAGAGGTGTTTGATCTTAACTGGCCTGCGGGTTACAAAACTTTTTTTCTGAGCAGCTTGCTTTGTTTTTCCTGTCATATAAACAAATGTTTATAATTCTGTGTGATTGTGAGCAGCACTGGAAGGGTGTCTGTGTCCTTTAGGTTGAGGCCAACATCCTTGGGCTTATTGGGGCAGGGGGGCAGACACTGCAGGCATACTCAGCATTCAGGAATTCTCTTGGAAATGGGGCCTGCAGTCCACTCCTGCTCTAAAACTCACAGTGCCTTCTCAGTAGCTCTTGCTTGTTCCCCAGAATCCCATGCATTCTGGAGTATTCCACCTTTTCAGTGACATGGGGTAGGTATAATATATTAATACGCAGATTTTGAGCAAGAAGTCTTAAAACACTCGGGGAGAAAAAACTAATCAACACATTACCAAATGTTTCTGTTCTTTAACATCTTTACCACTCTGGAAAAAATTGCGTGGTTTGACCTTTAAAGTGACATGTAGCCAAAGAATGTCCATTTCTTTTCTCCTCCTCTGCAAACCTTTCCCTTACTGTCTCAATGTATTCCTAGATTTGGAACGTATACCAGACCTCTGTTTCTGCTGATTCATTTTGGCTCTTTATTTTATCAGTCCATTAAATTGAAAGCACAGGAAATAGTTAGCTGGAGCTCTCAGAATCTCTTTTAGCCTACCAGTAGTTTGGTGCAAAGTACCAGTGAGTCCTGCAGGTCTCTAGAACTAGAGAAGTTGTTCACAACTTTATCAGTAAGTAATAGATTCTGCACTCTAGGAGTTTCTCAGTGATACAGTAATTTTCATAGTAACACGCCAGCAGCAACTGAAACTTGTGAGTTTGTGTACAGATAGACTTCCAGAGTCATCACAAGCATTTTAGGGTGACAATACACAGTCACTGCAGCTTGTAGCATTGCACAGCTGGCAGCAGTATAGCTGCCTGCATGATGAATGGAAGAATTTCTTTACTGAAAGAGTGGTTAGGCATTGGAACAGGCTGCCCAGAGAGGTGGTGGAGTCATCAACCCTGGAGGCGTTCAAAAAAGATATAGACGTGGCACTCCAGGGCCTAGTTTAGGAGTCATGGTGGTGTTAGTTGATGGTTGGACTTGATGATCTTAGAGGTCTTTTCCAACCTTAATGATTCTATGATTCAATGATTCTATGATCCTATGTTTCTATGATTTAAATATCTCCTGATATTAGTTTAAAAACCTTAATTTATGCAGGCTTTTTATGTGCATATGGGAGTACAGTAGAACAAATGTTGCTTTTTAAAATGCAGTTTTAACTTGGTTTTACCCTTTCTTTCCCCAGTATGTTGTGGTGAGCAGTAAAAAGATACTGTTCTACAATGATGAAAAGGACAAGGACCAGTCTAATCCATCCATGGTACTAGATATAGAGTAAGTAAAGTTACTGTTAGCTTTGGATACAAACTGGCAAAAAAGCATTGTGTGTGAGATAACTGATAACAAATCTAGAAGCTTGGAATCAAAATTCCATAAATAATTTTTAATTTCCCATACTAATTGGAAAATGTCTGTTTATCTGTATTTCAGGGTGCTGTTAACAGAAGATACTACTTTTGCTTTGTCCTACTATTGCTAAAAGTTAGAGAAAAAGTTAAATACACAATAGTGTGGCACTGTCTGTAGTCACTGGTCTGAATTGACAGAACTGAAGAGCCTCGTCTCATTATGACAGAGAAGGGTCAGAGACAGCGGAACCTACATATTATGCTATCTCTTTTTATGATTCAGTCTAATGACTGTTTTTTCCAGTTGCTTCAACAGCTGCTTTCTAAAGCAGGGCATCATAGTTGTGGGATAGATAGGGAACTGGCTGGCTGATTTTAGGTCTCATCCCCTTGCTTCATATCTTTTTCTTGCTGTCTGAGAAAGGATCAGTGTTCATGAAGCCCAAAGCATTTCTAACTTTTCCAGGTGGTTTCTGTTTAGAATGACAAAATAAATGAATTGCGATCCCTTTACATTGGTTATACATGAGGAAAACTGTGTCAAATATCACTGAAGCCCATCGCTGGTACATGACTGAGTGTGGTGTTTGAACAGCTGATCGACATTATGGGACCTTATAGAGTAGTAATTGAAAAACGGTTTTAAAATTCATGAATAGGTCTATCAGTGACTAACAAATACAGTGGTCTGGAAGGAATCTCAAACTCAGGAAGTGCTTAAGCTGCCAATTGCTCATAACCAGGAAAAGAGTTATTTTCTCTTTGAGCTGTTTCTTATTCTCTTTTCATAAACATCTGTTACAGCAACTGTTGAAAACAGGATGTTGGGATAGATGGACTTACCGTCTTGACCCAGTATAAGATGATGTTTGTTCCAATTTTAATAGCATTTTCAACAGCTGGTGCCCCAGATAGCCTTTTGTGATGTTCTGGCATTGATTGTTTATCAACTGATAACATGATTTAGTAAAAAAATTAGTGAGTCGTACTATGCTTCATATGGTTACTTCCATCCAGGGTTATCAATAAGCTTTTCTAGCAATAATCAGTTAGACTTCCCAGTGTTCTGAGGAAGAATTTGCAAGCCTTTTTCACAGGTAAATTTGCCATGGTGGATCTTGAACCCATTGCAAGATAACCGTCTTTCCATGCTATGAAATGTTTTGGTCTTACTTGGATAGACAAAATCTATATGATTTATGAATTAATTCCTTAAATCGTATTGCAGCCTTGAAGTATATCATATTGCTTGCATAAACAAGATTTATAAGATCTTCAAAGCACTTCAATAACCGTTTTAAAAACAGACATAGCCTCTTAGCATTTTCTGATTCATGTTTCTTCTAATCTAGTAAGCTGTTCCATGTCCGGCCTGTGACTCAAGGAGATGTATATAGAGCTGAAACTGAAGAAATTCCTAAAATATTCCAGGTAAAAAGTAGTGTATTCTCATTTTTATTTAACTCTCTTGAAAAAGTTTGGCGACTTCTTTGAAAAGTATATAAAAATATGTAATGCTTCAACAATAACATAGCAGTATTCTTTTTCAGATTCTCTATGCTAATGAGGGTGAATGCAGGAAGGATTTGGAGGTAGAACCAGTACAGCCGGCAGACAAGACAAATTTTCTAAATCACAAAGGCCATGAATTTATTCCAACATTATACCACTTTCCAGCCAACTGTGAGGCCTGTGCCAAACCTCTTTGGCATGTCTTTAAACCCCCTGCTGCCCTAGAATGTCGAAGATGCCATGTGAAGTGCCATAGAGACCACTTGGATAAAAAGGAGGAATTAATTGCACCATGCAAAGGTATACTCGTGGGTTTTTTGCATTCTGTGTTCTCCCCATGTTTAGCCAGACCTGCTAAACTACTGAAGGCAAATAAAAGCACTTCAGTTTAAAAGTTTTCTACTCTTTAGTTTTATGATTTTTAGATGTGAAAGGTGCTATTAAAATAACAGGCTGTTAACGCTGCTTATGAACAGGCAGCTGTGGCAAGCCTCTGTAGGGGAGGTCTTTGGTGGTGTAACTGATGTGGCTCTGCCGAGGGCCCTGAGAGCACAAGGGTCCCTAGAGGGGGCTAGAGAACAACCTAGAGGTTTGTGCCCAAGTCCTGGGCAGCTCCTTGGTTCCCAGACCATTCTCTCTTACACATGGCCCATATTAGGGACAATGCAGTGGTCGCATCACCAAGCTGCGCTAAGACCTTGAAGAGTGGTTCTTCAGCCGCTTCACAGATTGGAGTAAAAGTTTCCTCTCTCTGCTCGTGTGAAGTGGAGTATTTGGAGTATGTACTCTGGAAATCAGCCATAAGGCACCCACACAACTTTCCAGCTTAGTAAGACTGCAATTAGTGTAAGTTTTCTCATTTCTTGAATATTAATGTTAGAATCAAGAATCTTAATGCAGAGTGAAAGAAACTATATTCATAATTTCCCCTGCTGTTTGTTGTCTTCCAAAAATATATAAACAATTCCAATACAAGTATGTATATAGGTGCCATTGTTCTTTCCAATGGCACACCTGGTATGTCATAATTCTTATTTTGATAAGACCTAGTTTTCACTGAATTATTTCCTCCTTTTGCTTATAGTGAGTTACGATGTAACTTCAGCAAGAGATATGTTGTTATTGGCATCCTGTCAAGATGAACAGAAGAAGTGGGTGACTCATTTAGTGAAGAAGATCCCTAAGACACCACCATCTACTTTTGTTCGTGCTTCTCCTAGAACTATGTCTACAAGATCCTCAGCAAATCAGTCATTCCGAAAAGTTGTTAAAAATACTTCTGGAAAAACTAGGTGAGAAACTACAAAAGCTACAGATCTTTTTAACTAAAAAAAAAAAAACCCAAACCCAAAGAAACCTGTTTATAAACCTTATTTAATGTGAAATTGTGAAATAATTCCATAGTTATGACTGTTGAGCTGCTGATCTACATCTTTGCTCAAATCCTGAAGGAAGGAACAGACAGAATTTTCCTGCTATTGTGGTAAATTTATCAGTTCTTTGGATTTGGAAAGGTACTGTAAAGATGGCAGTGCCTGGCCTGCCAGTGCACGTGAGGGAGCTGGTTGCATTTTTTTCCGGTTTAAAGGCGAGGCTCAATAGATGTATCAGCAATGGCATTTAGCTGCAAGGGTGATCTGCATAGTCATTCATGGATTGACTCGTCGAGCTTGCGTAAGCTAGAAGTCTTCTACAAATGGGGGTGAAATAAGAAACTGACATTCTCAGTCTGTTGATATGCCATTTCTTTTGGTGTGAGGCAGCTTAAGTATTAATTCCATTCTTTCTCTCTGCTTGCTTATTCCCTGTCTTTTCCTATTCCAGCAGTTGGTTTTGTAACCTGTTTGTGACCCTGTGCATTAACCAGGGCAAGACTTAAAATACACTTTTTCTAATGCTAGGTTACTGTAAGCTGATTTTTAACCTGCATTAGCTTCCTCATACAGTATGCGCATTCCTTTCCCCCAGAACAACCAACTGCGTCGACAGTATGAAGTGGAAACTAGTGTCTCAGCAGGGATAGAGTCTTCCTAGATTGGCAGTGCTACCAAAATAAATGTCCTGCAAACATTCCTTCCATGAAGTGCAATAAAAGCAAACTTTTGCAAGTAAAGAGACACTGAGTATATCGTGAAACATCCTCCTGCAGAGGAGAGTAGGGAAAAAATCTGAAGGATACAAAGGCTGCTGATTTTCTTTTCCCCATAATTAACACTAAGACACAAGTGATCATAGTTCTGAGATACTAATATATTCAGTGAAGGCCCTCAAGATAATCTCATTCAGGAAAATTACTTTGGGCCTCAAATACAAAGCTGTCAATATAAAACCCGGTGATGTTGCAGGCAGTATTGTGTTAGAAATAATCAATGCAACAGCATGAGAAGGACATAAAAAGAAATCTATGACAAGCAGTTAAGAACATCTAGCTATGCTAGAGTATTTGGGGGAGAAGCCATATTCACAAACACTGAACAAAGTCTCAGTTTGCCAGTTACAGTTCAAATGGCAGAAACATAACTGAATCATGATGCGATTTTACGTTTTTCAACGCTGGCGCTTAAGCAAGCTGAAGTTGTGAAACACAGAAACACTTCTGATTTGTGGGGAGATTTCCTGGGAAATGGGCAGTTTTTCCTTACAGTCTTCACTGTAAAAATCTGTTGAAAACAAGGGTGAGTGCAGTGGAAAAGCACACACTGATAAACCCGAGTTAAGAAGAATGACTGTAAAATCAGAGTTTGCTTACTAAATAGTAGCGTCTTCGGTATTGTATCAAATAAAGACAAATTGGTAATTGCTAATTTCAGGGTAATCAGGTAATTGCTAATGTTTGTTATGTGCTTACGTGGTGTGTACTTGTATAACAGAATCTTGTTAAACTGTTTGCCTTGTCTACAAAATGTTTGTTTCTCCCAACTTCCAAAAGTTTTCATAAAGCTTCACAGTATTTCCAAACTTTTTTCCTCCAGTCCTCAATTTTCCAAGATTTACTGAAAAATGTTAGACCCTTCCACAGGCTTTAGCCAGATCTTTTTAAGACTTTTGGATATAAATCACACCTGCTGATTTTAAAATATGCATCATTAATAGCTGTTGTTCAACATCATCTTTATTTACAATAGGACTGTTGAAGAAGTACTCCTGTGCTTGCGAGAAATATGAAGTGCTTGCTTTTATGTATCATATGATACATTTATTTGAACAATAATCAGGATCCTAGAAACTAAAGGCAGACCTTTTAAACAGGCAGATAAAGATAACAGAAGTTCTTAGAACTGGTTAAAGAGCTCTGTTACCGATTAGTAAGATTTTTTCAGTGAGTCTTGGACCACCTAAGACTGAAAGAAAAAGCCTATCATGTCGATACTTAAAAGGATTAGGTGGAATGATTTTGATACTGAATGGTCATCCCACCATAAATTCTGGGGGAAAAAAAAAACCAAACCCAGAACTGATAATCTAAAATTCATGAATTCCATTTTAAAAGAGCTTTTAAAATGTGAAACTGAAATAATGCTAGTCAACGTTGCTTACCGAAAGAGATGTCAAATTAACTGAGAATCTGTTGATGAGGTAGCATTCTTGGACAGTAAAAAAACCCAAAACAACCAACTCCCCCAAAACCAACCAAGCAACCAGCCAATGGGGTTGGAAAGAATTATTTTAATACATCATTTACACGCATCTTTAAGCTGTATTAATTGGAATAATCTAAAACAACACTTGGAAGATCATAGTCCTGATTGTACATTTTGGAAATCATCCTCTGTTATTAAGTATACAGATTCTTCCCTCCCTCCTGCCAAACCTTACCTATGTAGAGTTCACTTTGTAAAGGTAGTGCATACTTCATTTCACATTTAGATATTTAGAGTTGTAGACTTTCTTTTCCAAAAGACTGTTTGAATTGTATTCTGAGTATGCTTTCCTCTCCATTTGTCCTTGCGAGGTCCTCTGGTAGCTGTAATAACCAGAGTTTTTTAAAGTTCTGTTGCAATGTTTGTTTCCAATTTTTGGGAGAGTCTTCAGATAAGCTATACTGCAGTTACTGTAATATACCTCATGCTAGGGTGTGAAGGGGGAATTTGCATGTGCACGCACACACAGAATTAAAAAAAAAGGGGGGGGGAGGTTAAAAACCTACTATAGGCAAAACACCTGTGGTATTCAGATGTCTCATAGCTGTTAGCTTTTGAACAGATTTTTTTTTTCAGCATAACCATATGATTTCTCCAGTTTTTTCATTTCAAGATCTTAACTTCTTTCCAGGCATTTTAGAGCTAATTGGAAAAGCACAGAAGCTTTCATCCATACTCTTTTATGGGAGCAAATCCATTTTCTTAAATCAATTTATTGATTCTTTTTCACTATGTCTTAATACAAATGCTGGTTTGGGGTTGTCTTTAGCAAGAACAAGTTTGCAGCTAATCTCTTAAAGAATGAACAGATTTGCATATTCAAAAATTTACAGTAGCTCTTAAAGGAATGAGTCTGGGGAGATCAGTTATTCAGACAATTTCTGTTATTAATCCTATTGGCATTTGTCGTGTGAGAGTGTTAGAGAATCATAGGAATATGCAAGTAGTGAATGGGAACTTTTTAAAAAAAACGAGAAACACCATCTTTAAAGCTTTTTTTTTTTAAGATCCTAGAGATACAATGAACCTAATACCTTGCCAGCACCAGAAGGAGGAGAGCTGCACATTCCTGCACTTTATCTTGTGTCAGCTCATGCTTCACAGATTACCACAGTAAACTGATCTATTTTCCAGCAGAGAATTAATCCAGGAATGTCTTCACTAAAGAAAAGCCAAAAAGTGTAACAACAAAAAGCCCCAACCCTAACCCCACAAAAGAAAAGCATGTGGTTTTCTGTTGGGTTGGGAAGTTGCAGCGGTTCATGGAGAGTCCAGAAAGCACCGGATCTGTCTCAAGAATGGCAGGAGGAAGGGTGGAGATGGTGGTCTTGCACTAGTGAAGTATCAGGTCAGATCAGCTGTTCAGAACGCTGCAGCCTTGCATTTTCTCCACAGAGCAATGCAAGCGAACAAAGAAAAGATTCAGAGTTATGCTGAGCAAATAAGCATTCGAAAAAGGTCAGATAGGAACTTCTCTTTCAAACTATTCTACTGTGGACGTTTTTGTGACTTTCTCAGACAAATTTGATGTTAGTTGTGTCTATGAACTAGACAATCACTGCTGTGATGTAGTATGGCCAACCTGTGCCTTGATATCACTACGTATTCCATCCTGTATGTTTAGAAAGAAGAGGCATTGGATTTATTTTAGGAAAATTCACTTCTGATGTACCAGATGTTTAAATTTAGATTATTAAATAAATTTACAATGGATCTTATATACTGAACACTTAACTGGTGATTGCACAGTAGCTGAGCTAATCTGACAGCCTGTTGCTACTTAAGGGGGAGGATTTTCCCTCTCTGTCTTGCTTCCTTGCTCTTCTGTCATTGGATCCTGGGTAAGTGCTTGAAATGACCCATTTTGGACCCTTCCATGAAGGTCCAAAATTCAGTTTCCTGACTGCCAAAAAAGTGTAGACTTATTTTGCTGAGCTAGTGAGTGGAATCAGCCCGCTGAGAAGTGCGGTAATTTCCTAATCTGAGGACAGGTAAGTAGGAGGGCGCTCCCCTGGGGTCAGGAAGGTGACAAAGTGGAGGAACAGTGGGCCCTTTTCCTTTCAGGCGGCGGCGAGTTGTTAGGTCAGCTCTGAACTCAAGACACTGCACTCTGCAGTTCTCATCCTGACCTCTTTACCTAGATGTGGGAGTAAGAGAAGCAGTGATGATTTTTATGGCATATACGTGTTTAGCTTTTACTAAGTATCTGAAAATTGTTCTCTTGTCAGACAGTGTAGCAGAACTTGATCTCTGCAATGGAGTCCTACCATGTAAGCAGGCATTAACTATTTTGTCGAATGGATACAGACTTTAACACATACTTTAAGACTTTTAGTACATTTCATTTAGGGTCTGATCCACCTTTCTTTGCAGTTGGTAGGCAGCACTTCATTGACCTCATGGAGAGCTGTATCAGACCCATTAAAAGGAGCTTCATGTATAAGTTCATCTGAAGTTCTATTCCTCATTTTAGTAACTTATCACTAGTAAATATGAATCAGAACTTCATGATGAACTTGCTAGTATTTGCAGTACTGCTTCTAGATCTGAAACTACACTTTATAGTATGCTAATTTATACACATTGTATCAGCACAGTTGAGGTGTTTTAATATATTTGGACTTGGGCACCTGATCAAGTTAATGCATGTTTTAAAAAAAAAAAAAAAAAAAAAAAAAGACCCCAACCAACCAAAACTCCTGTGCATCAGATGAGCTCCGGCAACTGCGTGTGCGTGCTCTTAGCCCTATAGACAGCCTTTTCTTGTCCTGCAAGTGAAGGAGGGTTGGTCACCTGGCATTTGCCATGAATACACCCATGATCGTTTACTCTTAATTATTTGCTTGTAGAGCTGCAGTAATATTATCATCTGTCTGATTTCTGTGTTCATTTAATGTTGTTTGAAATTGAGAACAGTTTGTGGAAGATTGTGTAGGTATGAACTTAGTATTGTACCATGTCAATTAAAAAAATATTTTGTTAACCTAAAATAAAGTATTTTCTTCACTGAAGCTCTTGGGAAACATGCACCAGTGCTGTGAAGCTAATTTTTACATTTGTTATTAATTGTCTGTTTTCTTCTTTGTTCCAGCTAACCACACGTACAGTGCTTAATGGAATCTCATGAGATGTGGTCTGAGAAACAGGGCTTTTTTTTAACCACACAGAGCAGTGCAGACGGGCTGTTGTTCCTTTCAACGTAACTATCACAGGCTTCAGGGTTAAGATTGCTATTACTGTCTCCTCCTTGCTTTGGCACAAAAGCACGCTGAGGGTGTTTAATTGCGGGTTTGCCTAAAGGTAGATTAGGTTAATTATTACTATGTAATGCAAGTTAAAGCAAATAAAGCTTAGCTAGGTGTATAAAAAAAGGTGCTGCCTTTTTGGATTAAAAAAAAAAAGCCTGTCAATCATGATGAAATGCAGCCAACTTTCTTCGTATCAGTGAAAGAAAAGGACTGTTTACCCTGTGAAGGGGATATTTATGTCAAGATGAGCATATGAAATGGAGTAGAGGAGGAAGGTTTCTCAGTGAGAAGGACTGCAATTGCTTTCAAGACTCAAAGTTGTGCTCTTGAAGACTGCAGAACTAGCTTAAAAATGAAGCCTTATCACTTGAACTTCAGTGCCTTCACTGCAGAGTTCTTAACAGCCTTAATGCTAACCACCCACTATGGAATGGATCAAAGTGTTAAGTATTTTGCATTATGCTTTACAAAATACTGATTCAGCAGGTTTGTAAAGAGGGGAAAACAAGTAATTGCCTTTAATCTATGCATTTTTGCCAAGCCATACTGAATTATTTTACTATTAGAGGCATTAGAAACTAACAGTAAAGAGAACCACCAAGTTTGGAAGCATATTTTGGGGTACATAATTTCTATAACTGTATAATGTATTGCCTTACAATTTTAAGTGATAACATACATTAAGTTAACAAACATTTAAGAAATATATGCACTGTTTGAAATGTAAATTATTCTTCGAACACTTTTACTGGGTTTTACATTGTCCTTTTAGTGCCTTAATTTGAGATAATTGTATTATTGCCATGTCAATAAATGTAGAAATCTAAAACTAAACAAAGGAAACCTCTAAAAAACTGTTGCATATCAGTGGTTTTTACTGAATTTTAATTGGTTGAAGTATTGTAGATGGTAGATGCATTTTCTAAATTAAGTACAATCTTTGAATGAGAATTCCTCTTACAAAGAAAGACTGATTCTGTTTCATAAGCCAACAGATGTGTAGGCAATGCGCAAAAAAAAAAAAAAAGCATGTAACACAAAAGCTCCGGGTAATTCAGGAATTTCCGTAAATGCTGTCAGACTCTTGCTTTGTAGCAGGAATACATTCATGGTATGGGCAGTATGGTTTTATTTTATTTTATTTCTTAACCAAATACCTCCTCAGTAATTTATAATGGCTTTGCAGTTGTGTATTAAATAAGAAGCACTGGAAAACTGATTCGTCCTTAGGACGATTTGCATGTTTCAAGTGGTATTGAAAGCCGCACTGATGGATATGTAATAATAAACATATCTGTTATTAATATGGTAATGACTCTGTGCTCATTTAATGAGAAATAAAGTAATTTATGGAAAGACCCTTTTGAAAATGACTGGCATGGTGTTTTCTCCTGACTGCAGCTTATACATCTTTCTAAGCATTCAGACATTGCAACAGCTTCTAGTACAAGGTACATTTGCAA
The DNA here is from genome assembly GCA_013389945.1 of Fregata magnificens. Taxonomy (NCBI): domain Eukaryota; kingdom Metazoa; phylum Chordata; class Aves; order Suliformes; family Fregatidae; genus Fregata; species Fregata magnificens. The sequence continues at coordinate 24,730 of WAAD01002691.1, forward strand.
CATAATGCCTATGGCACTCTGAAACATTTTTTTACTATTCTACATGAATAAGTAAATACCATATTAAATTTTTTTTTCATTCCCTTATTCTCATGGCCTGCTGTAGTAGCCTAAATTATATTTATTATTCAACCACCATCCTGAGCTTGCCTTGTGATTGCTTCATCGTTCATGATGCAGGTTTGGAGCTTCAGAAATCCCGCTTATGTGGAGGGAGGGAACCCTGTTCAAAAGACAAAAAACTGTGGGGTGGTTTTTCTTGGTGGGGTGGGGTGGGGGGTTTGGTGGTTTTTTTCTTTTTTTTTTTTTTTTTCTTTTTTCTTTTTCTGGGATAGCCTGTGCATCCCATGAAGCTAGCTGTCCACAAATCTCCCTGGGTAATCCGCCAAGGCCTATAGAACAATGGAGTAAGTAAGAACAAATTACATGTGAATGATTGTATGTCCTTTGAAGGTCACAGAGCTGGCAAGTACAGATAAATAGAAGTAGCTGATGATGTAATTTCAGAAAGTTCCTCTGTGTTGCGCTTGCTGTATCAGAAATGTCAGCAATGGATGCAGCATACTAAAGACTGCCTGCCTGATTGCCAATCCCATTGACTGTTAGCTTGCAAAGCAACATAAGGGATAATTATGACCTGCTTTATCTCCTATCACATACCCAGTGGGGAAACAACATAGTAAGATGACTAAACCTATCTTACTTAAATACATACATTGCTATAGGAAATTTCGAGCAATAGAAAAGGCCTCTGGGCAGGTCATTCTCCAGACCCAGATTAGGTTTTGGATTGCCTTTCCGCTTTCCTTTATGTGTAACTGGCTACCTCTACAGGCTTAAATAATTTCTCAATCAAAAAAAAGTCATATCTTGTAGTTCTGTATTTTATTAATCTGAAAAATAGCATAAAAATTGTTATGAATAGATAATGACTAGTGGGAAGAGGGAAGGATTGTGGAAAAAATGGGTTTGCTCTACAGATTGGCACATACTATCATTTCCATAGCTTTTTAGCAATGCTGAAATTCTGCAATTCTTTTTAAATGCTGATTTTGCTTGGGAAAGAAGCAGCAGACATAATGAAGTGTAAAATTACATTGACTTGTATGTCTGGCAAAGTTGCAACTAAAATGCTGTAATAATAAAGTCTAGACATGCAAATTACAGTTTGTGTGTTCTGGTATACTGATGTTGGCACTTGTTTACTGTAAGCAAGGTGCCTATCTACAGGAATAGCTGTACTTTGAATAACAAATTCAGCCAAAGGTTTCTACTGCTAGGAAAAGTAATGCCTACGATCTCAACTGTGCAAACATATTTCAGGGAAAAAAAATAATTGTTACTAAACTTTTAGCAAGCATCAGCTTTACCATCCAGAAAAAAAAATCATCAGTGTGCTGCTATGTTCGCTACAGCTCTACTTTTTCTGGCTCCTACCTTCTTATCTTGCTTAGCTTTTATCCTTGTCACTAGTGATTCCTCTTACAGGAACATTTTGCCTACACTCATCTAATACAGTGCTAGAGGCATCAAGAGACATGAATGTGTAAGCTATGAAGAGAGAGCATAAATCAACCTGGCTTTGTTCATATTGGTGAAGCTGTGGTTTTACACACCATTTGAGAAATCGGGAAGCCTAGATTCTTACGTGATTGTTTTTTGTTGATTTGCCTCCACCTTTTCTCCATTTTCTATTACTGTGTTAGGTTGAAAGTTCATTAACGTTGGTAGAATGCGAAAATCTGCTCTTTTTCATTCCCTCTTCAAGCCTCCCTATTCCTGCTGAAGGCAACAGGAAAATAAAATTGTAAGAGCAGCTAACTGTAGCAAAACAGCCTGGGTAATAAGAAAAGGATTCTGCCTCTCCCACAAGCGGGATTTAGCAGCAGCCACCGAGGCTGTAGCCAGAAGCAAGTCAGGAATCATGCAGTGAGATGAGGGGCAGCAGGTGCTGAGCTTCCCTCTGAGCTGGTGAACTCTACTGGGGATTTTGTATGTACTAGTTACAAACATAAAAAATGCAAACAGAGTTTTGTTCTTTTTCCTTCCCCCAGATGTACATTCATAGTGACCCAGAATGCAAAAATGTTGAAAATCACTGAAATGGAACAGGTAACGCTGAAATGGGAGATACCGTGTATGTTACTTTAAACATCTCCTGGATTGCTACGTTTTCCTTTACCCTGCCATTACATTTTCTGTATCATCTATTATTAGAAGTCACACCTTATTGACACTGCATTTTCCCATTTGTAGTTGCTGTGAGATAGGGTTCAAATGTAGCAGTGGCTTTCAGGCTGGGAGTGCCTGGGCTGTGCCATACCCCGGGCCCCTAAGTCAGCTCTAGGAGCCGTTGCTGCGCAGGGCAGCCACGGTGATCGCCGTTTGGGCCTCGCTCAGCCCTGCGCGGTGCTGGGAAGATCGTGCACACCAGAGTTTTGTTCAAGTATCTGTTTTCTGGGTGCTCATTTGGAGACAGTCAAGGTTTGCAGTGCAGGAAAGTGGAATGTTTACCTTTATAATGAAAAAGAACTTTTCTTTAAGCTTGTAAAGCACTGCAACATATCAGGGCACTGGAAAATCAGACCTAAAGCACTTAAAACTAGGATTATTTTGAGTTTAATATGCATGGCAATTATTTGTAAGACTGGAGTTAATACTGGGATTTGATCCTACCTGTGCTGTGAATGCATGGTCATTAAAAGTTTTAAAGCCTGAAGATACATAGAAAGGTTCCAAGAATATTATGTTCCCTATAGAAAACAAAATGTACGTTAATAAATGCACCTGTCAATATATTGGGTGAGGATAACACATCTTCCCCTTTAAAGACACAAGAAATGTAAATGCAGTATTTTAATTCCTGAGACTCCATGTAATGGAAATACCTTTAAATTGCTGTAACCCAGGATTTGAGTTACATGTTATAGGAATTACTATAGCGGGAACCACCTGAATCAAAGGACAAGCCTTACAAGAAGCAGTGCAAGTGCAGCAGTGACCCGGCCTGATCGGGCTTTGGTGCCCAATAACTCCATGCAACACGCCACCTCTTCTGTCCTGAGTGACCACCATAACAGATGGAGCCCAAAGTCATGGACTAAATGAACTCAGTGGACATTTGTGGACATTTTACAGGGGTGGTCCATAGATTAAGGGAATGATATCTGTGCATTATATCAAAGGATGGGAAGGGTGGTGGTGGTTAACGAGGTTGTATTGGATAGTGTGGGACCTGAGCATGACATAAATAGTACGGAATAAGGGGTAGAGAATGTGCTGGTTTTGGCTGGGATAGAGTTAATTTTCTTCATAGTAGCTAGTATGGGGCTATGTTTTGGATTTGTGCTGGAAACAGTGTTGATAATACAGGGATGTTTTCATTATTGCTGAGCAGTGCTTACACAGAGTCAAGGCCTTTTTGGCTTCTCACACCACCCCACCAGCGAGTAGACTGGGGGTGCACAAGAAGCTGGGAGGGGACACAGCTGGGACAGCTGACCCCAACTGACCAAAGGGATGTTCCATACCATATGATGCCATGCTCAGCATATAAAGCTGGGGCAAGAAGAAGGAAGGGGGGGGGGGGAATGATGACACATTCAGAGTTACAGCATTTGTCTTCCCAAGTAACTGTTACGTGTGATGGAGCCCTGCTTTCCTGGAGATGGCTGAACACCTGCCTGCTGGTGGGAAGTAGTGAATGAATTCCTTGTTTTGCTTTGCTTGTGTGCGTGGCTTTTGCTTTACCTGTTGAACTGCCTTTATCTCAACCCACAAGTTTTCTCACTTTTACCCTTCTGATTCTCTGCCCCATCCTACCGGGGGGAATGAGTGAGTGGCTGTGTGGTGCTTAGTTGCCAGCTGGGGTTAAACCATGACACTCCGATTATTTAAAATGAAGACTACCTTCTTTGTTCTATCGCAGGCATCACAAAGGTGCCTAAAGCATGCCTTGTAAAGGGGCCTGCCTTGCTTCCCCAGGCCTTTCGCTGTATTGCAGCACCTGCTTGACCTGTCTGAGGGTACACTTACTACTTGCGCTCATCAGAACTGAGTCACAGGAGATTTCATAGAGTAAAGGCCTTTTGTAGACAGATCTGGACTTACTCTGACCCATCTTCCAGCATTAGTAAATCCTGCCAGGCCTGTTGGTCTGCATGCAGGATTGTGCTAATGACACAGCCCCAGCTTTTCGATCTGAGCTGGCTTGCATTCGGCCAGCTCAGGATGGGAAGCAGCCGTGCTCCAGTGGCCCTGCAAAAGGTCACAGAGACACGGCCGGGGCCGGCAGTTCTGCTCTCCCTGTGCCCCCGTGGCCCAGCCCAGGCTTCCCTCAGGGCTTGTCTTTGCTAAGAAAAAAGATGCATTTAATAATGTTCAACTGATCTTTTACAATTTTAACGTCATCAAGGTAATCTGTACTTCATCAGGTTGCACTCTTTGTCTTTATACTCCTTATGTCAGTTTGTGCAAGATTCAAGGAAACCAGCATCTATCGATGCCCTCCTTACGGGAAAAGGCACAAAGCTGTTACGGCAGGAAGAGGCCTACACGATCTCAGGGGAAAGAAGAGGGAGGTAGTGGTTCTTCAGCTTGCGGAGGTTTGTAGCGTTTGCAGCTACAAACCCCAATTCTTCTCTTTCAGCACAGCACCCTCTAGTGCCTTTGCCAAATCCTGGAAACGAATGGTCTGTGACTGCCTGAGACCTGATCCTCTAAGGGTTACTCTAAAGGGGAGAATGCATTCAATTTTCATTTAGGAGTCACGAACAAATGGCCTCTATATAGGTCACTGTTGGTACGAAGAACAAACGGCTAGAGTGGAGACATCCTGCACTTAGACTCATGGGCAGACAGCTGGGATCTGCTCTCACTTGGAATAGACGGTCTGCAGGATCTCACCCTAGAACTGGATTAAAGCTCTTCTAGAAAGCTCCTTTAAGCAAGTCAAAGTAAGAGAAGATTCATCACCCTTGCTGGTAAACTGTAACAATGCTTAAATCACCTTAGTAATTGGAAACTCCATCTCAATTCAAGATCCAGCTTAATTTCAGCATACCACCCACTGGAACTTCTCTGTGAAAGGTAGTCCTTGTTCCCCAACACTTCCTTTTCACGTCTAGGAGCCTACACTGGACAATAAAAATCAACTTTTGTTCTTCCTCTCCGTCACAAACTGAAAAGACTGAAATTTCTAAGCCTTCCATCTTAAGGCTTACTTTCAAGCCCTGGATTATTTTTATAGCCATTTTGTATATCCTTCTTCAGCTGTTTGCAATTGAAAAATCACATTTGGCAAGCAGCATGTTTCTCAAGGAAAAGATCTTTTTTAGTTTTGGTATTACTTCTATAACAAAAGGAGGCCCAGAAGTGCAAATGCAGACAACCAAACGGTGGCAGAAGCTGTGGGAGAAGCTCTTACAGCTGCAGCGGCCAGAGGAGCTGGTGAAGGTAGTAGTGTCGGGTTTCTCGAGGTGGTAGCTAGGAGGGGACTGAGGAAGGGATGTTTCTTTCTGGCATTCTCTTCCTTTTTATATGTTTAAGCACTGCTTTAGTTTCTTTAATCACAGCCTAATACAAAGAGCTTTTGTAGAAGCAGTTGAGACTCATGCCTCCATGTCTACTGTTTTTAGTATCTTTAAAACTGGGTTTTATTGTCCTGAAGGCTCCTGGCCATTGCCATCACAGTCATCCTTCAGCGCTCCTTATCTGTCATGTATCACTGAGTCTTAAAATAATTGCTGGCAGATTAGTCTTCCCCTTTCCCCTTTAATGAAGTTCATCTGTTGACAATATTCTCTCTTACTCTACGTTTTCCTATAACCCAAACGTATTTCATCCGCAACAGCCTTTTCTTTTTTTCTTCCCCCCATCTTCGTGCAATCCCAGCTTTTGGGCAAACCACCAGAACGCCTATAGACCCGCCTCAGCTCTTTCGCAGCACTTCGCCCTCTACCCTGGCATTCCCTGCCCCTCGCACCAACGGCGGTTTCCGCCCGTTCTGGGGACCGGGCTCTTTCCAAACTCCAACCCGGACACCTTACGCGGGGACCCTGCGTGGCGGTTCGCGCACGGCAGGTTTAATCAGACCTGGCACCTAGCCAGCGGCTAGTTGTAGGTCGGTTATACGCTCCCGGGTTAGAAAGGAGTCCGGTATTCAGCCTAGGCTTTCCCGTCCGCCGCTCTCTCCCGAGAAACTACCGTTGTCCGTGGACAGCCCACAGCCGGAGCAACTTTCTCTCCTCCGGTCTGAAGGGCAGCGCCCCGCTCCCCGGGCGCCCTGCCCTTCGCCAGGGCCAGCCGCTGCAGCCGTTGCTCCGCCCAGCAGCCGTTACCGGC
>WAAD01002692.1:14287-84800 GCA_013389945.1 Fregata magnificens
AGCGGGCGGGCGGACCTCCAGCCTGGCCGGGGCCGGGGCCTCCGGCTGTGAGCCCGGGTGGGCCGCAGCTCTGGGAATCCCGCCGGGCGGTGCTGCTGGGGGCGCCTGCTGCACCTGCTTCAGACACTGCTCGAATACGCTGTTCAAGTGCGCATTTACCTGGTCATGTGTCTCTCTTCAGTCTCTTGGCTACTTGTCACTAACTTCACCTTTGCTACTTGTAAGCCCTAGAGAAACTGTATTGCCACTGCATGAGAGGAGACCTGAAGCTGCAAAATCACGGAGAACCCCTACCCAGTTGCCAGGAAGAGGAGCAGTCCTGGCACAAAAGCTTCACTGCAATTTTAGCCATCTAAGCGCCAAAGCTGATTTTGCCAAAGTCCACTCTAGATTGCCGAAAGTCATGGAGCAACTTGGGTTTAACAGGGTGTGGGAGGTTTTGCTCCTGTGTCCCATCTGAGACACCACTTTTATCGGTGACGCTCACAAGACCCTTCTTTCTCCTTTATGACAGTATGTATGTCTGGACCTGCCTCCTGTGCCTCCTGTTTCCGGCCTTGAATGGAACAAGGATCATCACAGACAACCTGCTGTGCCCATTCGTCTTCCTGAAGGCTTCTGGAGGGTGCCCGTGCACAACATCCTGCCAGAATCTAAAAGCGTAAAACTCACGTTCTTCTGCATGAGGGCTCAAGGAAACCATTATGGAAACCGCTGTATCTGTGCAATGAAAGAAACTGCTCTTCAACAGTTGGAATTTTCCTCAGCCATATCACCCAGAAACAAAGGAACACAATGTAGTTCTTAAAAAACATACTAATTATCTTTAAAAAGTGAACAAAGTGCTGTTAAAAAAAAAGTACCTTAAACAGGTACCAAGAACTCAATTTTCAGTCTTACTGCAAATTAGCAAATGGAAATCAGTCTAATGTCTATCTTCAAAGACTTCCTTTAAAATAACTACAGCTGCTAACCAATTCTCCATTAAGAATCTGAGGATGAAACTAGCCTTATGTGAGACCAAACTACAGCCTGAGAGAAAGGTAGAAATTTCTTAAGATGGAAAAATGAATACTGTTTCAGTGTTCTACAGTTTTCCTAGTTACAAAAAAAAGTATAATCTGTTCATATGTTTGTAATTTGAGGTTTTTGAACCGAGGATGGTAATCTCTTCAATTTTATGGAAACTTTACTAAAATAAAATTATTTTAAAGAACAAATTTCATCATAAGTAATTGTTTTAAGTTACATAATCCATCAGTGTTTTAGAATGGAACAGGACTACATGATTCTCCATGCTGATGGTATTTCAAATATTCAGGAATGGTAATAAAAATTTGTTGGAGAACCTTTATTTTTATTTTCTCTTTTCAATGCCATCTGCCAAAAATCTTTCTACAAGCCAATTAAAACAGGAAAGGATTTTAAAAACAGAATTAATCAGAGGGCAAACACAGCACAAAGCTGAAACAAAAGATTATGGATGCAAAAACCTAAGTGAGTTTTTTCAAAGATTTTCCAAAGTGGGTGTCTCAGGCTGCAGGCCTTAGACAAATGGCCCGTTTTCAAAAACAATGGCCCAGGAGAACTGCTGTCTACAACTGCCTAAATGCATAGCAACTGTGAAAATCAGGTCTGGTCCCAAACTCCTTATTTGCTTTTCACCTGTGGCCATTTTACCCATGAAGAGCAGCGTGGAAGCATAGAAGTTATTGCATGCATGTAGAAACCTGCCAGAACACAATAGCTTTCCAAGCTGGGGAACTAAACACGAATTTACCTAGATTTGGCCCAATCAAATTGGCCTAAATCTGGCATATGTTCTAAAAAACTGAAAGGAACTGTTTTTAGGAAAGTGCTGTTCTTCTGCATGTGGATTTTTTTCCTAGTTCAAAAGAAACTGTACCTGAAGTCCTAAAAAACATGCAAGTCTAGACCACCGTCTGTTATAAAATGGTTAGCCCCGTGTATTTTTAGTATGTTTAGTATTTTTAGCCTTAGTTCCTAAGAAGACAAAGCTTATGTCCCCAGGTTGTCCGTGTGCTGTCCTTCTGTCAGGCAATACCATGACACTTTCTCCACCCAATAGTATGAACCTGTAGCTTAATTTCAGCCAATTTTGACAGAAGAAAGATGTCAAGATACTGAAGTTCCAACAAGTTTCATGAAGGTCAGCAGCTCTAGGGTGGTAAGACCTTGTGAACATCCTGCCTCCCTCCACCCCTGGCCCCAGGCAGATGTTTCGGGATGGGCTCAGCACACCAGAGCTACAACGCTGACGCACCTGCATAGGGCACCAGCCGCCTTACACCACTATTTGTGTAAAACCAGGCCATGTAGTTTAACTGATCTTTTGAGAAATTTTGAACTTGGACAGTATTTTTGTGTCATATTAGAAAAGTTAGCTTACTATTGAGCAATTGTGTTCAATGGGTGAAGGAACCATTGCATTTCCAGCCAAGATGTAGCTTAGTTTACTGGTGTTTTCATTTCTGTATGGAAGGCATTGGTATTTTACAATTGACATAAAATTCTTTAGCTGTAATTCTTCTGTAAATTTTCTTTGGTGGTATGCTGTTCTTTCTGAAATGCCGACTCAACTAGAGATTAATCTACTGCTTGTAATGAATACCAAAACTTTTAATGTGCTAATAACACTTCATACTTACTACTTCAGCAGTTGTCTTGTAAGCGTATAATCAAACCTTGTTAATATATCACCAAATATTGTGAAAGCTTAAATACCTTTGACCAGACTTGCAACCAGCCTGCCAGAAATCCTACTGTTCTGTCAAGTTATATTGAATTCTCCTGAACCTTTTGCTATAAAAATAAACAAAATTATATCTTACCTCATAGGGAGGGAAAGCATTGACTGTCAGACTTGTCGATGTTCTCTGCTCCTCTTGCCCTGAACAATTGTCCAGTGTCCTTAATGAAAAATTAATAAATTGGAGTTAAAAGGAGATGGGTAATAACACACTGATCTCTTCTGTTTTCTTCAAATAAAGGTATACTGCATAGCATAGTTCCCAGAGGAGAACAGTTATTGTAGCTGCGCTGTCTTCGTGTCTGTGTGTGTGCACAGGATCCTCTCCAGTATTTTTGAATCTTTGGCCAATCTCAGTCAAATTCAACAAAGAAATTAACTTCTGACAAGTTTCTTTGAATTAGTTGATCTTTTAAAGGAGAAAGCCCTGAATTAGTGCCCCTACTATGGGGAAGATTGCTCACCCCTTGTTACATAATTGAAAATCCACACAGGAGAAAAGCATTTTGCAAGGATAGGAAAAGCTAAAGCAGAGCTTACATTTTATTAGATGTGAGGGAATTGAACTACAAGATATAACTTGATAGGAAACCTGGCTTCATTAGTTCAACTGCACACACAACCATCTGTTTATTTATTTAATGTCTTGATAGGATCCAGTGCTGCAATTTCAGCTAAATACAAATGGTCACTGATGCCACAGCATTTTTAAACAAAAAGATGTACACGCTGTTCCTGCTTCTTTGTGTTTGTCTTTGTCTCATCAGGAAGCTCAAGGACATTATCAAATATATTTATGCAAGCTATGTTAATTTATTAGGCCAAGGTACATGATTCAATTTCCTTGATGTAAGAGATGAGAGTTGGCAGCCCAAAAGGGTTTGTGTATGTTGTATTGACAACAGTAGGAGTAAATACTCAAGGCTACATTAGATGTAATTCCATAGCGCTGCCTGATTCCTTCACAAAGAGAAATGGTCCTGGGAGTGCCTGGGTATACTCCAAAGAGGAAAAATATATGAATAGTCATAAAAAACATATGAAAAGAGTATATGTGTATAAACGTATATTCTACATATATACATATATATTCCTTGGGAGTCAAAACTCAAAAAGAGTCAAACTTTGTAAATATATGTTTGTGTGCTCACATGCATTCCACATCACCTAATGTATTTTCTTCTATTTAAAGAGAAGTGTTCCTTTTTTCAGCTTCCCTATCGATATGCAATTTCAGAGCATATTAAAGTATTTTAAAGACTTTTACCGTTTCCACCTGCAAATGGCAGAGTGCCCCTTCCTGAACTCCACAGACCGGTCCCTCCAGTAAATATTGCCTAATACAGGGTCCTAGGATGTCTGCAATTTCACATTAAAAAAACCCTTAATCCAGGTGATGTGGTGTATTCTTCCATCATTTCTGCCCCTGTTCTGTACTAGCATTTGCAAGCTTAACAAAAATTTCCCTTCTGATTTTAACTTTCTATCTAGGCCCCTAAGGCTATGTGTACATTAGCAAGCAGCAGGGACTGACAGGCATGCATCTGTAGGCAAAACAGTTGGTGTTGAGGCCATGACATCCATGCTGTGCCCCGGGTTAACTTTTGACTAACTCTAGTCTGATCGCAGGGGCTGTGTGCCCATTTGTGGCTGCAGTGCCTTGGGTGTGCTTCTGCAATGGATCTTCCCAAAGTGCAGCTCATGTGCCCCAGTCCTGCTCCATGGGGTGAAGCAAAGGTTGCCACGCTGGGATGACTGGGAAATTTGCCTCAGAAGTGCACACCTAACCCAACCCAAATCATTACTCCATATATACATAGTTACACTAGGAGGTTTTGATGTGGATTACGCAATTATTCAGGTAGGACAGAGTAAATACAAGGCGGGAGGTCACCTCCCCTCAGCAGTTACTGTGTGCTGGCAAAGGGGTTCCTCCTTTACTGTAGGATCATTTTGGGGCAATGACAATTGATAAATGCAGCAAAAAGCATGAGGAAAAGTGGTGAAACCAGGAGAGTTAAGGGAAAGCAGAAACTCCTAATCAGTTACAAGATTTTTGCTATGTACAATAACAAGACAGGATTTCTACTGTATTCAATGCACACACACATACACACTCACACAAATTTATTTATATACACAGCATTTTAGTTTCACAGATTGTTTCAAGTCCCCTGATGTGCTTTTTCAGCAGGAGACAGGTCTGTTAAAGTAAAATGCAAATGTAGATTTTATTATTTCAATTGCTGTTTACACCCAGTCCTGGTGTTTAAGCAGCCTTTCCTCTGATTCTGAGCTGCAGATTCCTGAAGACGAAAAAGTAAATAAACCAGGCAGCCCTTCTGAATTTTGGTGAGATGGGCTCACAAGCCTCTTGCTCATTCATAGTTCTACTGCTGCTACCTTGTGGGAAAAAAAGGCTGCAGCAATTTCAACACCAAGTTAGCCCTCTTGTAAAAGAGGGTGTTAAGATCAATGGTCAAGAATGGTAATGACGGCCTTTTAAATATTTGCATGTTTTCATTATTTTTTTTTCTAATTTAGAAATATTTCACCCAGCCTGTGTTAGTGTGATTAAACCAGTAGGTTACATGGGGAATCATTATTCAGTGTGGTCCAGATTGAGATTTCGGTTCTTTGACTGCCTAGAATTTTGTGCTGTATTTTAGCAGAAGTAACAAAACCCCTCCCAGTACATTCTGGAGTATAAGCAGTACCGTTGTCTGTGAAAGCAGTGAAAATGTTTCTTCTGTTGCCACTTCTTATAAATGCTATTTAAAGCTATGCACAGTTACTCAATATGTAGTTTAGAAAATCCAAATCTGATGAACAGCTAGAAAAGCATCTCAAGCAACATCACACTATTTCTCTGAAACAGGCAGATTTTTGGTCAGAGTAGTTGTTTCAGAAGCATTTTCATTGGCATGTGCTTTTATATGCAAACTGAAATACCAGTTATTTCTGAGAACAGAGTAAGATTCCAGCCTTAAGAAGAAATTGTACCAACAATTGAAATGTGTTTTTCTGTTTTCTTGTTTTGTTTTCCAATTTTCAAATGCACATGCAAATACAGATTTGAATGTCAACAGGCACATCAAATACTTGATACACTTCTATTGCATACTGATATAATCCACTTTATCAAGTACTAAGCAGTTTTTCAAGATCATCCATGTTCATAAATGAGGTACTTTGTGTGTTACTCAATAGCCTTGGATTGCAAAAGCGGGACTTAAGCAAGTGAAACACCTAGAAAAGTCAACGACAGAAATGGAAGAGCTTGCCCCAGACCTGGCAAAATTAAAAATAGTGTCAAAGCAATTTGATTAAGTTGTTTTCACTTCAGTGAGATTGTGTCTGTCACTTCTTAAATAGAATGGGAGTGTAAAGGTTGGTTTGGTGTTACAGTTATTTCAAAAGCAAGCAAACAATTTCCAGAAGTATTATAATGGCAAAATACAGTACATCTTCCAGATGCAAAACAATCCTTTCTGACACCTCTATTTTTTAAGAAATATGTTTTAAATTTAAAATGCTTTTAAAGCTTTAAAGGAGTCTCTAGGTCTGCATTCCTCACACCACTGAAAGTCCTACTGAGCAAGAAGTTTGAAGCAAGGATAAAATCTAGCACTACACTCTGATACACATGGCTTGAAAGAGCCAACAGTGTGTGAGGCAGCAAATGATGTAGGTAATGTATCAATTTCACTATTTTGCATCAGATCCTGTTTCAAATCAAATGCTAAGAAGCTAAAGAATGCTAAAAAATGTGCTTATTTCTTAACTTGCTGCAGTGTTCAACCAAATGAGGGTGCAAATAGAATTTTTAAATGTGCAGAATAGGAAATCTTTTGATCTCAGGGTACTCCCTACTCATTTGTGTTAGGCTGCAAACTAATGTTGTGCAATAACATTTAAATCTTCCTTGATATATTTATCAAAACCAGCATCATGCCAGTATTACGTGTCACGATGTAATTATGCCTTTGGGCTATGATGTTTGGAACTGCTAATGAGGGCTTGCAAGTGGGAGTTTGGAGGGCAAGGTGGGGCTGCGCAGCAATGAGCAGCACCAGGCTGGAAAGGTCAGGGCACAAGTCAGGTACTGGTTGGCTCCAAGGAAACGCATGAATCAAATGCCTCCCCATAACCAGCCCTGGTTCCCTCCGTCCCTGACAGTGAACCTTTTGCAGGGGTAGTTTGAGGCACGGGTGGCCCACATGATTTCCCCGAGGCCAAACACTGTCCCGGGGATGACACCTGCCTCGCAACAACACCGCACCCTGCCACTTGCCACCGTCCTTTCGCCCGAAACTATGCCACCACCAAAACGCACAGCGGTCAGCTCCTGCCAGGGGACGCAGGTACGAGCGATCAGCACCCGGCTGGTGAGCCAAGCACAGGGCGCAAGGCTGCTACCCACACGCTGTGGGGGGGAGGCAGGGAGAAGGGGTACCTGTGTTGAAGCACACACCTGGCATAAAAGCAAATTGGTGCATGCTAGCCATGGGCAGACACAGCCCGGAAATGAGAACTATCAGGGGAGCTGGGTTACAAAACAGCCTTGCAATGAAGCATGAAATGCAGCAACACTGCCTGGTTTTCGTAACCTGCCTCCCTGAGACAGCAGGGGACAGGAGCCCGTGGCCCTCGGGTCCTTTTCTAGTTCTACACCATATATTGCGCCATACATACCGTCTGTGCTTCCAGGGCGGGAGGAGAACGGAGCCCTCCATGGTTCCCCAGGTGCCCGAGTCTCTCCCCACAAACAGGCGGCTGCTCTTGGAAACGCGCTGGGCCCCAGCAGGGACTCACCCTCCTCGCGCTGACATGGCCGCAAGGCCACTTAGAAGTGACACGGGTTATTTTCACCTGAGAGAAATCCCCCTCCCGCCTCCCCTCGGGGGGGGCCTGAGGACGCGGCCGCGCCACAACGGCCCCACTGGGTGGCGCGCGAGCGCCGCCGCCCAACGGCTGTCAGGACCGGGGAGGAGAGCGGCCGCCTCCCCNCGGGGGGCCTCCCGTTCTTCTGAGGGCGAGAAGGGCCGGTGATGTCCCTGGAAACGAGCCTGTTTATAATGAAGTCCACACACACACCCCCTTCCCCGGTCTTCCTCACTCGTCCGGGGGCTTTGCGGTGCATTTCGGCAGGGGGCAAGTGGCAGTGGCGACGTGCCTCGAGTTCCTGCTGCCCCGGCAATAAACAAGAAGCCTCACGCCAGAGTCCCCTCGTGTGAGATCCCTGGTCAAACCCGACGGGACCAGGCTGAGGTCGTCATTTGTTTTTTTGTAGCCGGCTGCAGGTCCGGCTGTGAAATCTTGCTGCAAGTGCCCGGCGGGCAGCGGTGGCATCCGTGGTGCCCAGTGGCGGGGAAGGCTGGGGGTCAGGTGGCACCCGCTGACCGCTTTGGGCATACCTTGGGTGAATCTGGGAGCCTGGCTTTTAAAATTGTGGCCTCAGGAGACTGATATATGAACAAACAGCCATGTTAGGCTTTGGTTTTCACTAGTTGTATCTAAGAAGAGGTAAGGAAAGAGGGAAGATCTGAAGTCTGGAAAAAGGAAAACATAATATCATAGAATATCATAGAATATCATAGAATCATTAAGGTTGGAAAAGACCTCTAAGATCATCAAGTCCAACCATCAACTAACACCACCATGACTCCTAAACTAGCCCCTGGAGTGCCACGTCTACACCTTTTTTGAACGCCTCCAGGGTAGACGACTCCACCACCTCTCTGGGCAGCCTGTTCCAATGCCTAACCACTCTTTCAGTAAAGAAATTCTTCCTGATGTCCAATCTAAACCTCCCCTGACGCAACTTGAAGCCATTTCCTCTCGTCCTATCGCTAGTTTCTTGGGAGAAGAGTCCAGCACCCGCTTCCCTACAACCTCCCTTCAGGTAGTTGTAGAGAGCGATAAGGTCTCCCCTCAGCCTCCTCTTCTCCAGACTAAACAACCCCAGTTCTCTCAGCCGCTCCTCATAAGACTTGTTTTCTAGTCCCTTCACCAGCCTCGTTGCCCTTCTCTGGACACGCTCCAGCACTTCAGTGTCCTTCTTGTACTGAGGGGCCCAAAACTGAACACAGTACTCGAGGTGAGGGAAAATGGTCAGTGGAAAACGAAGCTGCTTGGACAACAGCTTGCTGCTATCCAAAGCAGGCTTCCTGTTTTTCCCTGTGCTTTTGCACCCTCCCTTGCACTGAATCCAGCGTTCACTAGGTGGCTCAGCTCACTGACTTGGCGGAAACCCACTTTTTTATTGAGTTAATTTTCTGCCAGATTGGTGGGTTGAATCAGCTCAGGGCAGAGCCCAGTGTGAGAAAAGAGGCAGGAGCACATGGCCAAGAGCTGAAGGAAAAAGGTGACTGACTTGACTCATCTCATGGAAGTGCATCTTGAGAGTGCACCACTAAGTGGGACTGTTGTCGTAGGTGCAAGATACAAATGGAGAAAGGAAAGACAGCACTGAACTGCTTGTATCCTGTATCTGTACCAGGAGGAGAGTAACAGATATCTCAGGGAGTAGTTAAGAGAGCAAGAGAAATCTTTGTGGTGTTTGTACTTGTTTCTAGTGTGGATCTGAACTAGAGTAAATCTCATGGTGTGGCTCTGTGTAAGTTGACCCTTAATGAGAAAGATTCAGCTCAGAGGGTTGTGTCCTTCGAGTCGTAGAAAAAAAGATTAAAAAGAGGAATGGAAGCAGCAGAACAGATGCTCAGAAGAAAAGTGGAATAATCACAAGAAAACTGGAGGTAAAAGCAAAGAAGCAAGAAATAAAGGAAGGTGGAGAAAGTCTGTAAGATTTTAAATGCCAAGAGAGCTTGTCTCTGCAACAAAGATGACCATGACCTGGATTCCTTCCTCCTGAATTTGTGTGTAACCAGGGTACACAGGTATAGGCTTCCTGTAACTTCTGTGGAGAGAGGCCCCTTCAAAGGGGAACAGATCTCCAAGTTGGATATCAGTAGTTGTCTGTCTGCTTCAGGCTGTAGACTGCTGAGTCTTGCTCTTACGTGCCTAGGGTATACTGACCTCTGCCTATTGCAAGGCATCCTTCTTGTGGAAATTTTTGGAGACATATATTGGATTGCATTATATGGGAGGCCAGCCCATGTGATCATCATTGTCCCTGTGGTCTTAAAAAGGGTGACTTTAGTTTCAACCTTTGGCAAGATGTCCTGCAATCTATTTTGAACTGAAACAGGAGGATGAGCAGAAAATCACGAAGCTGTGATAGCTTCCCTGCTTATCTTGGCTGCCTTCTCCCGAAGAGTTGTACTGAACAGCAGTCTGGTGCAGCAAAGAAGCTTGACCAGTATTTCTAAACAAACATGGGTTTCCCAGTGCATTTTTTCTTATCTACATCTTTTTATTTTTTTATACTTTAATCTCTTTGAGGCAATGGCAGTCTTTATCTGTGATGGGTCTAAGACCATAATCAGTGTTTAACAGTAAAGCATAATAAAAATTAGCTCAAACCGAGCTGGAAAACAGCATCATTATAGGCACTTCAGTTTAAAAAGTCAAGTTACTATGTAGATTCTAGGTCTTTTTTTTTGTAATATCTACTTCTAAATACCATGAGAAGGCAAAAAACATGCACTAAGCACAAGCTTCATATTTTCATCATGTTTCACTTTCTAATATATGGAAAAGAGTAGTACATGGAGAGTTGCAATGTAAAGAAATAAAATGATAATTGATTTGTTGCTTAAGCTGAGCCAGCAAAGTCACAGTAACAGTTCAACAATATTACTCATCAGGAGCAATGTCCGGATTCATTTTAAGAGCCCAGCTTCAGTGGTAGTAGTTTTGGATCCAGTAATTTTGGTAGTTCTGTGTACTTCAGATAGACGCCATTTTCCACCTTGGCTATAAATGCATTTCAGTCAGCTAAGGTAACAAGTGCAAGTTATTAAACAACTGGGTGTTTAATAAAAAAAGCATATACTTCTGTGTGGAAAAAAATAGCAGGAGAATTCACTTTCCTCTTAAATTCAAAGAATATTGACCAGGACTAGGACTCTAATAAGAAGCAGAACTTTTTATCAGAGGACTACAGTGTTGCATAAAACCCTTTATTTAAAGTCCCTGGCAAGGCACGTGCACTTTTTTGGCGGTCACACTAGAGTGAATACACATACCTAATTCTGGAGGGAATACCTGACCTTTCGGAAGTGTATTCATGGTTGGGTTGTGGCAGCCAGGAGTGCAGACCAGCCGTAATGCCAGGTCTCCCAGGGCCCTGCGCCTTCCCTGTGCGAGGCTCTCTGGGCCTTTTTGCCCCTCTCATTTGGAGCAGCGGTAGCAACACAGAGCAGAGCTGGCTGGAAATTTCTGACAGAAAATTTCTCCGTTGGGAAAAAAAAAATCCTGTAATTGACAGGTTTCTGAGCAGCACGTTGGCTCTGACAGAAGCCAGGCAGGATCCCAAGCTGCCTGCTTCCCCTGCAGGCCTACTTGGCTTTCTCTGTCAGCAGTTTGCATGCTTTCTGGGCCTCTTGACAGCTCAATAGGGAAGCTACCATGGGTCAGGGAGCCTGTGAACCTGAGAGGTGGGGCCAGGATCAAGCCCACATTTCAATTGTAATCCCGTTTTGAATGGATAGGCTTTTCCAGAAACGTGGGAGAGAAATTCTGGTTCCCCGTGGTTCCAATGAAGGAAAGAGCAGACAATCTCCTATTCCAGAGCACCTGAGGCAATGCCAACAGCAGAAAGGGCATTCATCCTTCTCCAACCCAGAAGCAGCAGTAGGGATAAGGTGCTCTAAGGAAGAAGAGGCATCCTCTCTTCCCTTTTTGAGATGCAGTGGCAGAAGGAACCCATCAACTTTTAATCACTCCATCAGCTGCATGGGACTATCGCTGCGGTCCTTTTCCATTCCTGGCACATAACATTTTCCATGGGGATACAGTTAATGGACATTTAACCTAGACCAGTGAGTGAGGGGAGGAAACACAGGGGGTGATTCATAGTTCTCCATTATTGTTCTCAGGCTGAGAAAGGCACTAGCACACCCTGGCTGCTAGCTTAGCAATGCTTAAGTCCTGTTTGAAACTCTCCTTTACAACTGTTAGGTATCTACAGTTTTTAAGCAAGCAGTGAAATCCTCAACAACCATTTGGCATGAATATTTTTAGGCTCTCTACCTGTTAGTAGCCATTCTTCAATATAGCTCTGAGCATGTATATTTCCTTTACAATAAATGCAACATAATAGATTAGCCAGACAATGCGTGGTTATTCTGCTTCTCTTCAGTGTAGGTTAGAAACTGTTCTACAGTGAATCTAACTTAAGCTCAGAACACTCTGTGTCATGTAGACTTCAGAACAGCTCACATCCTGAAGTCTTTATTCAGGCCTGATTAAATGAACTGCACAAGCATAAATCTAACTGACATCATGGCTTGCTGAATTTAAGTCCCGAGTCTTGCTCAAGCAAACTATTCAGGGAAGTTAAAACTGGGCTGCAGCTTTTAATCTGTTGTTTCAAGTCAGAATCCTTACACCTGTGAATAAAGCCTCTTATGACTTCCTTTTTTCATACCTTTTAGTTCTCTTCAGTTTTTCACACTCATCTGTAATTTATTTTCCCAGTTAGAGGTATTTGTGGAAGCAAATAGAGCAGGACAGCCTTGTAAGACATCTGGTCAAGAGGCAGAACTAAACTTGCCACAACTAAGTGATTTGCCATAATATAGTGAAAACCACATTAATCTTTCACTGGTTCCATTTTAGGTTGTGAGAAGAGAGGTGAATTTTTTTTTAAATATATCTTCTGTACACAATACCAGAAGGTTAAACATGTGTTTTCTTCTTTGTAAGCAAGTCCAAGCTTCTGGCTACAGCCCAGCAGACGTTTTTCTTTGTCCATTAAGGCAATCTCCTACACAGTTTACCAGGGGAGGATGAAATTCCTCAAGCTGTGTTGTAAACATTCATCACTGAAATCATGCTCCTGATAACAAGAACAGCAGACAAAATTTAAGACAGCTCTACGTTGGGTGTGCTTTACAGATGGAGACTATAGAATCAGGAGTGAACCAGTAAAGCCAAAGACAAAATAAGCCACTGTGAAAAGATTAAACAAGACAATTTTCCATCACTAAGAGTTTTGAGGCTCAGTGAAAGTAGGAAAAACCTGATTCTGTCACTCCAAACATAAGACAAAGTAATACTTAGATGTCAAAGGAAAGAGTCTGAGAAAGGATCTTTTTTTCTCTTTTGAAAAGTCTTGGTTCTTCCCTGTAGCAGTACTTGACAGGGACAGCCTGCAAGTACTTCAAAGCCATGTAGTCTATATTTTCTTCCCTGGACAACCTTTTTAAGAGCTGTAAGGAATCCCCCTGTTGTTCCTGTCTTTCTCTTGCTCAAGATCATTCCTCTTGAATAAAGTGTCTAGAGATGACAGCTGAAATCAGGGTCCTGTTGAGACCATGGCACTCAGTGGGCAGCACTGATTTTAACTTGGCCTGCAGTTCACCATGGGACTGAAAACAGGCAGCGTTGACAGCAGCGCCCGCAGGCTTCTGGTCAGGGAGACTCTCTTTATCGGCTCACCTTCCTGTCTTCCTTTTCAGCTGCAATTTACTCCTTTCTCTGCCAGTCTCCCTAATTAGTGCAGAGGATTTGTTTGTGTATAGCCCTAATAAATCGTAATCACCTTAGATATAGCTCTTCCCCAGGCTCAGACCTTTTGCTCTTCAGCCATGTCCCGTGCCAAGTACTGGGTGGGAGGATTTCCTATGTACTGCCATCACCAGCAATGGGGAACTCAGGTTTCCCTTCCTCAGTTACGTCTGTGCTAAGGGCTACCACCATTAACAAATCATTTCCTTTATGAAAGCATTTTACAAAATTTAGTAGGGATAAAGCCAGAAAGCGATCAAAACCCTGAACAAATTACTATAGAACTTCTAAAGCATTTTAAAAGAAAATGAAAACTTCTTAGGGTCTGTGTTTTTGTGACAAAACCTATGCAACTCCGTGAAAGGCATATTTTTCTAGAAAAATAATAATTTATAGGAGACTCCAGAAAGGTTTCTTGAAATGCTGACAGCAAGAGGCTGATGGGGTGGGATTTTCAGACATACTGTGAGTGTATGAATACCAACATCTCTGCCACTGCAGATGTGTCTGGTTTTCAAAGAGTTACATTTTCTGCAGCATTGCTG
Source organism: Fregata magnificens (assembly GCA_013389945.1). Classification (NCBI taxonomy): domain Eukaryota; kingdom Metazoa; phylum Chordata; class Aves; order Suliformes; family Fregatidae; genus Fregata; species Fregata magnificens. The sequence continues at coordinate 28,238 of WAAD01002692.1, forward strand.
GCAGGTTTCTGGTGTGTGAATCTAGTGAATCTGGGAGCCCCATCAGGCTGTAACTTATGCAGAAGGCTGCACTGAGTCCTGGCAAGCCCAGGCCTCCGGAATTTAACGGTGCAATAGAAGGAAACATGCCAAACCATCTACCTGAGCTACTATTCCCTCAACACATTCCTCTGTGGTGTTTCTTGGCTGGCCGCTCGATCCCTCAGCTCTAGAACTGAAAAAAACGTGGTGCTTGAAGTTATATTCCTCACAATCCTTTAAGTAGCATATGTGGCAAAAATACCCCAGAATACCATAAAAGTTCCATTTTCCAAAACCAAACAAAACCTGAGAAATAATTGTCTTTTCCTAATATCATTATGTTGGTGTATTTTTAGTTAATACTCAGGAGTACCAGATGGCTGCTCATGAATTTAGATACAAATATGTGAAAATCAGAAGTGCATCTTTAGACATTTAGGTTTTCAATTTTTGTTTTGAGTAAGATATTGCAAAATTAAGACTTTGAATAGGTTGCCTTTTAAAGCAGTCTTAATTAGAAAAGGTTTTTAGACTAACACTAGGAATCTAAACCCACAAATTTATCCTGTTTCATCATAACCCCTCGCAATTCTTTCTTCACTGTGGATTATTTGGTCAAAATCCCATCAACTGCAACAGTCCCCTCTTCTCCTCCCCAATGGATCTCTATTTATGTGCCTGTTTAAAGCAGATGCACAACTAGCGTGAAATTGTGGTCCTACGGAAACAGAGGAGCTTAGCACAGGAAAAGATCCAACATACAACTAGCAAAGTATTATGGAGGTTGTTTAATTTGTGTTTTAATAGTTTACATATGTAGATGATTACAATCTCTGCTACAGAAAGTAGAGAGGTTTCTGTGTTTGCCTGCTTGCTGTGTCACAAGAAAACAGTCTAGGTTAGCTGGGTCATGAAAGTCAGTCATGTCAGTCACTGGGAAAATGCAGGGCAGATTTCCTGGAAATGATGGAACAAATATTTTTGTAAATTGTGGAGTATTTCAGATTCAAAGTGTATGGAATTGTTGTGTATTTGTAATTCTTTAGTGACCATCATAAACATCAAAGGTTGTTTCCAACAGAAATAATGTTTAGTGTGAATATTTCTTAGCTATATGCTAGCTATATACCGAGCAGCAAGTTTTAACAGGGTAGCAGTCACAGCACAATGGTTGGTATGCACAACATGCTACTGTATCTATTGCACATACTGTATAAGCATCAGCTCAGCAAGGAAAGACAGGAATTTGGAAGTAATTTTGCCCTATGTATTTGTGGGCTCTTTCCATTTGTCTGGACCAGCCAAACTAAAGCAAGGAATCCTATTACTATTCAACTAATGATTGCCACTGGTAACTTCTACTGTCCCACAGATTTATGTCAAGATAGTCTCACATGTTTAAAATTCCAGCTCTCTGTTGTTCTTGTTCATAAAGTAGATATTCCTTCCAAATGTCCTGTGTCCAAATGACTGTAATATGTAATAAAATTTGAGTCACAATTCCATGTATTTCATGGTGCTATTGGATGTAGCAGAGTCCTTAGACTCCTGTTGAAGTGAAAGGAGTCCTTTCACTGTCTTCAGCAAGCCTTGGATCAGACTCTGGCTTGCTTAGCACATTATTTTGGGAAGTCAGTGACTCTCCTAGACTTCATCCTCTCTTCCTTTTGGAAAGCTAATTAACTTATAGGCCTTTAGAATCTCAACTATTGTCTTAGGAGAGATTTTGGGGGGGGTTGTTTGTTTGTTTTAAATCCTGGCATTGGAATATGGGTTGTTCATAGACAAAGAAGACCCTCATGTTTATAGGCCTCTTGAGAAAACAGAATCACAAGTCTTCAATAAAATCTAATCAGCATTTAAATTACTCACAGATATAAGAGTTTAACTAAACACAGAAAATACCCTGGTGTTCCACCCCACAGGGTCTTATCGCGGTCAGCTTGGCTTCTTTACTACAAAAACATCCTCAGCTCTTCACATATGCCAGTAAACTTCCCCTGAGAGGCAGACTTCAGCAAACAAAGCCCTCCGCTCATGCTACATCACCAATGTTTGCTTGTTAGACTTTGGATGAAAGAGTCAAAAATTGCTTCACTGAACCAACAAGCTGCTGGAGGAGCTCAAACTGCTGTAAGCACGGGAAAGCAGAGCAGTTGAAACCATAAAGATAGGATTTGGGACAAGGTGATGTCACAGCCTAGCATCCAACATTTTTTAGTATGCAAACAGGAGAACATTCAAACTCCAGAATCCTTCTAACAGCCAAGCAGTTCTGCTGTAACATGGATGTCACTGGGGAGTTTTTTAATAGACTTGCTATACTGATCCAAACTGAGGTCTTTAGAGAGTTACGAGAAGTGAAACGTACATCTGGGAACAAAACCAAACCAATACTGATACATTAATTGTACAAGGCTTTCACTTGCTATCACATATAAAGAAGGTTGTACATTGTTTTAATTATTTTTAAAAGTTCACATTGATTCTCCAGACAATTGTATTATACATGGATAAATAAATAAATAAAGACTAAAAAGCTTCATTGATGGATATCAGATGATAGCATCAATAACCAGAGTAAAAGAAAGTTGGTCCCTAAAGCAATATATTATTTTTCTTTGAATAAGAGTAAGCTAGATAAAGCAGTATGTTACTAGCCCCTCCTTCTGAGGGGATAAAAAGGTGATGGAATACATCCACAGTGTAACGATGTTCCGATGGGATGCTGGGAAACAGAACTGGTCAGGAGTGGGCAATTAGTTTGAAGAAAGGAAACATAAACATGAGGTTAGAAACATGGAGAACATTTTTAAAACTCTATTTGTTTTCTATAAAAAATTATCTTGAGAAAAAAATACTTTCTTTTCTTAAAGCAATTTATTTGGAATTGAGTAATAAAGCAATAGTTCAGTCTAAGGACAGCAGCTATTACATTTCCAACAAAGGTGTAATAGCAAATGTATATCTGCTATTAGATGCCAGGAAAAATAAATATGACAATAACAACAAGCTAATTAATGTTTCTGGGGAAGTAGAACTGTGCAGGACCCCTGGACACTCAGAGAACTGCTGAGGTAAAGATACGCTGTGCCCAATGCTCTGTCCTTTCCACTTGCACTCTGTGCTGGACATGACACAAGTGACATTCTGCCATTATTCCTTCTTTATAAATCATTAAAAAATATTTGAAAATTACATCGATTTCACCTTTGGTTTAGAACTGCAGATATGTTTGCTACTTATCTTCAGAGAAGATGATTTGAGGGATTAGTGAGCATACGGCTTCTCATTTGGCTTTCAAATGTGAATCCTTTTACTCATGATTCGAAGTTGGACTAGATGGTCTTTGAAGGTCTTAACCAACCTAAGTCTTTCTATAATTCTATGAAAATCTCTAATTAGAAATAAAATTTGAGGAATGTCTGTACAACTTATAAATGGTCATCACTTTTACAAGCTGTCAAATTACCGAAGACTTCAGGATTTGCGCTATTCTGCATTTGTTAGTAGGGCATGTACCATGTGTCCCTGGACTTGCTGAATCTGTTTGTACCCGAACCCAACCATTGCACCTTCATGTGGTCTCCTGACTACTTCAGCCTAGGGCTGACTTAATACTCTGGAGTGGACCATGGCCCAGGCAGCTGGCACTTGACTGGAAACCCGGGCTGTCTGGGTCAGTTCCAGCCACGAGGCAAATCCGTGTCCCGCATACATCAAGCAAAAACGCTCAGTCAGCAGAATTTAGTGGTAACTTATTTAGGTGGAAGCAGGTTTAGACAAGCATTTAACAGAACTCTGACTTGTCACTTTGCAGGGGGGCTGGTGTTGGCAGAAGGAAAAAAACCCCAACAAATTCCAAACAAAACCCCAAATGCATGGTTTCTTCTGGTGCTAGCTTTTACAAACCAGAGCCATAGATTACCACAGTGATGAGAAAACTGGAACAGGAAAATACATCTGGAGTTGGGTATTTGGGGGGCTAGTTGAAGTCTGAATGTGCTCCATACTACTGCGTAAGCACTTGGGGAGCTCATGCACACCCAACTGCAGTGGTAGAGCTGAATAAAGCTGCCTCTAAAGGTTGCACTGGAAGACTGCTGCCTGGGCTTGTGACAAAGTCTGCCTTGCAGAAATCACGAACACTTGTACCCGTGGGTTTTTTCACTACACAATTTCTCTTTCACTCATGCAGAAAAATTTCAGTTCCCTACTCCATATTTAGCAAACCATGAGAGATCAGTGCCCAAAGGGGCTGAGGCCCCCCCACCTGCCGCTTCAGCTACCTGAATTCAGCCCTCAAATCCCCAAGCGGCTTTCCCAATGCACCTGCCCGGGGAGGCACTGGAGTTGTCTACCTGCCTAAATTACTGCCTCTCAGCATGTCATAACCACTGAGGTGCTGATATGTCCATGCTGTTACATGTTTAAGTCCTTCTTAAACAAGCTATTAGCAGATCTATATTGCCTGCAGGTCTGCTTCTGCAGGCATTTTCTGTTCGCGCTGTCACAGGGTCTGACACACAGTGTTCCTGGCAAAGGTGTTTCCTCCTGACTCATCTAACTAGTGCAACCTCTGGAAGATAGGAGAGCCTGCCCCCCCCCAAAAAAGGGACATTCAGAATATGTGGAATGACAAGCACCCTTCTCATAAAAGGAAAAAGCAAGACAGTACCCTCTTCTCATGAAAAGGGGCTGACTTTCTTTTGGTACCTGTGCTGAGGAAAAGGCATATGGTGATGAATATTGAGATGTAAATGCATCCAGACAGCACGGAGTTAGGTTCCCACCTGCCCCAGAGCCTTGCCCTGCCCCTCAACACCTTCCACTGGCTTCACAATCAGCATTTCAACGTCCAGGAGACTCCCGAGACTCCCAAGACTCCTTACACAGTGTCTGACAAGGTATCCAGGTACTAATTGGGAGCAGTGGATCCCCTCTGTGCTATTAGCTGTTAGTGTGGGACATGGGAGGAAATGTGGGCAGGGAGAGCTGGGGGAGCACAGAGCAGCCCTCCCAGCCCATCTGACAGCCTGTCTGACAGCCTGAGTTAGAAATCTGAAATACGTGCTTTGGAAGAGACAGGTTTCCTTCCTGTGACGTTGGAATAGAGACCTCCTTAGAGAAGGATTGCATTTAATGCAAGTACTTTGCTAGGGCTATGGTGCATACACCATAATGAGTAAATGCAGCCATTTGTGTGTACATGTGTGTCATAGTTATCTAAGTGCATAGTGGCCAAGCCTCAATAAAGGTCCATTGCAATTCCCTTAACCCAGGCGAAGTTATAACAGCCAGTGTTAACAGAGAATTTCCCTACACTTGTTTTCCCAGGCAGCAATAGCCAGAGGCAGCATGTCACAAGTCTTCTGTCATGAAAGAAAATAAGCCTTTTTTTCAAGTAAAAATCAGGATTTTCTTTCCTCCTCCTTTATCTTCTTTAGGAACGGGCTCATGCGAAGAAGTTCTTGAGATGTTTGGATCCTGGAGGCTGGTTCAGGCCCATTGTGGTACCTCCTGAGAGGAGTTTCTTTTCAGCTTCTCATAAAAATCTTGTCAAGCTGAGAGGGTATGTGGGCAAGTCTCCTGTCTCAGCTGAATTCCCCTCTTTCCTCTTCTCCATTCTGGGGTTATAGCGTATTTCCTAAAAAGATGCTGTTTGCTTTACTTTTTACATGGTCTGCATCACATGTGACATAAGTGTGCGCAGCGCTCAGGGCAAACCTGCAAGTCAGGTGCCCCTAGGTATTTGTGCAAACACTGATCCCATTCACACCTGGAGAATATTTTTCATGCTCAAGACAGACACATGCATGTTTCTGGAAAACCTGGCACTTCATCTTTTCCAAACTATCAATAATAAGCATTAAAAGATTTTAACCTACGTTTACTGAGCCACTATCCCACAAATGATTTGTAGGTCAGTTTATGTACCCTCCATACAGTCTTAGGGCTTTCTAGATGGAAGTAACCCTGGCCTTGCCAACGGGTGTTATATGTATGACATGACGGGTTTGTGATGTTGGGTTAACCTTCAAAGAAACTGGACTGAAGTCATGTAACTATTTTCATTACAGCCTCCACCTGGACTGACATCACAGTCTCACATAATAAACAAGAGCCCTGTCCACTAAACCCTTTCAAGCTTTATGTTTTAATGAAGTTTTCAGTTTAGGTAAAGATTTTAGTGAAAATCCACTTTGAGAAAATCACACTGTGAGTGCCTTTATGTTTGTGGGTTTCCCTTTCCCTTGATCGTATTTTATTTTGTTCTGTTTTCTTTACTAATGTTGCCAAAACTAACGTATGCAGACTTCGGTTTGCTTTACTCCCAGGTTTTTACTTCTAACATTTGATTTTTAAAGGTCTTAAAATTTGGACTCAAGAATAAATGTCTCAGGTTTTCAAAGCCGGGGTAATTTGCTTTAGCAAGCTGGTGTATTGCACCTGTATCAGCTTAGTGGCACAAAACTTCTTTAGGGAATTTTTCATTAGAGCTTTTTCATTTTGTTTTCATTCAGACATCAGAACGAGAGCCTAGCCAAGAACTGAAAAGACTGATTAAACTTTAAATAGTTTTACTAATAATACTGAGGAGAAATGGGCTGCATAAAGGATTTGCTTGCTGTGCACTTGGCCAGTGTGAATGCTCTACCGTTATTACCAAAATTCTTCATACTTGTGTTCAGCACTTAGTGTGTGCAAAAAAATAAAGTATCAGAAGTTTTGGCAGATAAGGCATGGGTTCAAACTATGGCCTGAGGGAAAATATGCCACTTCATTAAAGCTGCAGAACTGGCTGATATGTCTGAGCGTCATAATTACCAGTGTTTTAAACCACAGCCATATTTGGCAATACATGCTGATACCCTTATGTGCTATGATGATGAACCGTGTGCGGAATTTTGTGTGCCCAGATTCAGAGATCTGTCCGGCACAGCACAGTTTGTATTTCTGCTCATGACCTCAGCATTGTTTCATATAGGCAAAACTTGAGATTTATCCTGTTGCTGCCATTTTAGTGGGAATGGGTCATTATACAATTGTGTCCTTTTCTTTAATACACAAATTAAGCTAAATCAGCTTAATTATATCATATGTGCCCAGTCTGACTGGGCCTTTTGCCTAATGAAATGGTCTGTCATGTGGGAAGAGCTGTCTGCTCTGAACTTGTTATTTCTCCACTCCTGCTGCTCTTGCCACAGCTTTTGCTTCTATTGGGAACGCAAAACGGGATGGCAATCAGAGTGTGCAGTAGTGAGAGAAAGTAATGAACAAGGTCCGTATTTGACAGCTTAAATGTGCTGAAGCCAGTCAACACCTGAAGTCATCTTCTGATGCCAGTTACGGGCATATCTGTTGACTGAAGCTGGGGCATTTGCAGGGAAGATGCAGATCTAGAAAATGTGCTCACAGCCTGTCATATTCAGACTCCTGGCAGAGCAGCAAAGCATTTCCTCCATGCTGACTGTGAGCAAAGTAAGCACACACGTGCCTCCCTGACAGAGAAATATAGCTCTTAGCTACAGGTACAGTCCACTGCTAACTAGGCTGGAAGTTGCAGGTACTGGTCTCTAGTGGAGTGGTATCTCACTCCTTTCTTTAAGCTACAATGTGGGAAGTTCATGCAAGTAGTGTATGTTAACCCTGTCTAGTCCCTTTTCTCCAGACCTCTGCCGTGCTATTTTCTGGCACAGGGACCTGAAACAGACAAGGGAGATGGATTTGCTGCAGCCCATCCTTCTGCCATCCTTATGTTGAGTAGTACTTTCCAAAGCTATCCTTGCTGTACTGCTTGAGGAGTATCATCTAAGTCATTTTGTCACGATTGGTAGGAACTGGATGATCAGCCAAAGCCAATTGGGAGGAAAAGTGAGAGAAGCAGCTGATGACCAGAGCTGAATGAGAAAGCACTCATGCCAGACCCATGCCTGTTCTCAAGCCGAAGATCAGCATCCATCTGGGCTGGACACAACCCTGAACTCATTCAGGAGCACTAAGAGGACTGAGGCACACAATGGGAGCCAGCCACATCCCTACCAGCTGCTGTGCCAGCATGTAACCCCTCTCCAAACAGCATGCTGAGACTCCACCTGCACTTCTTTTCTCTCACCCAGAACCCATAAATTTCCTCACCAACTGGTTCAGCCATCTGTAGTGTCTGGTGGAGGAAACCTCAGAGTACCTTCAACTGCTTGGTCCCTGCTAATGTCAGCCCTCCAGTCACCTCGAGAGCACTGTTCAGCAGCATCTCCTTGCTTTTTGGGTACCTTCAGAAATGAGGTAGTCAGAGGTGCTCTGCAGAATATTCCCCTTCTTGTCCTTCACTGTGAATTGCTGATCATTTATTCTTCAGCCTGTTGTTACTGGTTTTTTTAATTTTACACAATCGCAGAATAGTTGACATTGGAAGGGACCTGTCATGATGATCAAGTCCAATCCCCCCTTGCTCAAAGCAGGGTCAACTAAAGTAGGTTGCTCAGGACATTGTTCAGTTGGCTTTTGAATATTGCCAAGGGTGGAGACCTCACAACCTCTCTGGGAAACCTGAGCCAGCGTTTGATCACCCTTATTGTAAAAAATTTTTTCTTGTGTTTAAATGGAATTTCTTATATTTCAGTGTATGCCTGTTGCCTCTTTTCCTTTCAGTGGGTAGCACCACATTGCTGGCTTACAGCCAACTTCTAGTCCACCAGGATCCCCAGGGCCTGCTTTCCAGCTGGTCAGCGTTCAGCGTGTACTGGTGCATGGGGTTGTTCCTTCTCAGGGACAGGAGCTTGCACTTCCCTTTTTTGAACTTCATTCATTTCCTGTTGGCTCATTTCTCCAGCCTGTCAAGGTCCCCCGGAATGGCACCAAAACCATCTGGTGTATCAACCACTCCTCCTGGTATTGCACCATCCGCAAACTTGCTGATGGTGCAGTCTGCCTCATTATCTAGGTCATTAATGAAGAACAATCAGGTATTTCAAATGCTGCTAGCTTTTATCCACTGGAAGCTCATTTTATCATTTGAGCATTTTATTTATGAATATCCTATTTGTAGAAAGTAAATCCAAATGATTCTCCATTATTCACCTTTCTGTTTTGGGTGCAACATAAAGCCATGGGATTATTAAGTGAATCACAATCCAGTAACATTTGTAACAGAATATTTCCAACAAAGTAGTTTTGTTTTCAGGATGAACCTTATGGAACAGCATTTAGAAGAACACTAGGACTTATTTTTGGCTAAAGTTTCTCTACAGAAACAGTCTGTTTTCTAAAGAGGGTTTTGTGGCTAAAACACAGAACAAACATACAAAAAAAGAACAAAGGATACATTAAAGGATACTCCCTAGCCCTGAAGTAAAACCTAGAAATGCTAGAAATAGGATGTTCCTGCACAAAGAAATACATACATATATATATATAATGTATGTATATAAAAATGAAAGAAGTTATATTTTCACTTTCCATCCAGCACAAGCATAGCCTAGCTTTAACAACTGCTGAGTATTGTACATGTTTTCACGCTACTGTAGCTTCATTCTGTTGATGCAAACATGTGTGCAAAAGACAACAGATGGATCTAAGGTGGGGTAGTTACAGTTTCATACACAGACAAGCTAGTAAAACTCTCCTGTGTAAGAGGCAGAACAGCAGGTAGAGTTTGCACAAGGCCAAGAGCTCCCATCCTCTTTCCTAGCAATAAACAAGGCCCCAAAATGTCTCTGACAATGTTGGTCTTCATTTCTGTCCTACCACAACTGCCTCCTCCTTTTGTCTCCTGTGCTTTGTCATACTCATTGTCGTTCTCAGTCCTGAGCAAGAATGGGGCAAAATGTAACTCTTGTTTGTTCCTTTTTGTGTTCTCAGGTCATGTTCCTGTTTGATTAGTGGCGTTTCCTTTTTCCTGTCCTCTGTTTATTACTATAACACATTTCCTGTTTATCGGTTTATAGTAACCAGACAAAAATAATTTTGTTTAGAACTTAGAGAGACCTCTGTCTTGGAAGTGCTGGAGGTTCAATTACAGAAAGCATTTGAGTCTTACACTCCTTCCTGATGTCTCAGCTTCCTCCTCCTCTCCATCCCTTCCCCCTTCCCAATTCTGCTCCCTTTGTCATCACACACCCCATCTTTGCTTTTCACTCACCCCAAAACCCTTCACTCACCCCATCTTCTTATTTCTGGCAGTGGAAACTTAAGTATTTGGCAAGAAAGAGGGAAAGAACCACAAAAAGGGGCCACAGTGCAGCCAGCGCAAACATAATCTTCACGATGGCAAACCCTCTCACTCCAGCATCACTGGTAAGAGAAACAAAAAGTTGGATGCTGATCTCCAGTGACAGGACATGTACAGGGAAAGCAAAACAACAGGGTGAAACTGAGCCCATCGCTGGGCATCCACCAAAAGCTGGATTAAAAATTCTAGATCTAAAAAACCAGAAGTATTGCTTTTGCTTCCTCATGGTTTGAGGACATTTAGGGTTTACATTTTCAAGCTTCTCGTTATTGTATTGAAGACTATTCTTTTTAAATTACTATTTCCCTTTTTAACAAAAGTTCACATTCACAGGTATCATCCTGACAACAGCATCCAGTGCTTAAAAAAGCAGGACAATACAGATACCGCCCCAAATACCAGAGGTCCCTACTGGCAGATCCCTGCCTGCCTTTTGCACAGTGGGATGCCACTGTTGACTCTGTGCCTGCAATTGCCATGAATTTGCTAGAAGTTTGGAAGCAAGTTATCCTGGTTTCTTCATCAGGTTCTTCGTTTGCCAGCCACACCAGCATCCCCCAAATGTGCACAGGCAAAGAAACTGGAGATCTTCTTTAGGCCTGCCAGAGATATTGCATACAAATATTCAGGGCACAGTTGCCTTAAGAATGAATGTAAATGTACAGATTACACCTTCATACCTAGCCCCAACAGGACAGTGCATTATAGGAAAGTAAATGCATCTCTTCATGCCCAAGATGAAGGTTATTCCTTCCATCCACAGACAGTTACACCGTGGAATACAGAGCCACAGACCAGCAAGCTGTGGCCTCCTGTTGTCAGGAGCTCTTTGGTGACCACTGGCAAGTAGCTGCTTGCTACTGCTCTTCTGGCCCTGGCCACCACAGGCTGCTTCCCACTGCTGCAGAGTCCTGGAGAGCTGCCTCCAGTATACCGCTGCTGCTCCTCCTTCACTCCTGGCTTCATCCTGACAGCAGAGTCCTGTCTGGTCTGGAGGGATCACTGGAGGATTTTGCAGCCTGGAGGTTGGAACTGGAGAGTAATGTAACGTTTAGCAATGAACCTGACAGTTCATTGCAACAAATGAGACCTCATAACCAGAAGGTTTAGGTTGTAAAGGGGTGTCAAGAGCCATAATTTTCATTTTTGGTGGCTGTAAAAATAGCTCTCCTTCTTGCTAACCACTTACAGTCTGTATAAACAATCTTATTAGCTGGTTAGAGCATTATTGAGAAAGACTTATGTCTGTCCAAAAGGTGAAGAAGATGCCCTAAAGACAGAATTTAGATCGGGTGAGACAAGGAAAGACCATACCAAGGAAAACTGACGTACCCTTCTGTGATGGCTTTTGTCATTCAGACATTCAAGGAGATACTTAAAAGAGAGCTTGGAGAAGCTAACTGCTTGGAGCAATGTCCATTATGGATGTAAGTCACAGCAGAGTGCCAAAAAACTATTTCTTAATTAATAACCTGACTCCAGCATGCAGAGCTTTACAGTGACAAAACACAGCTGTAGCATGCGATGTCACATAACAAGTGAAGTTTTACAATCCCTCCAACTAAAGTAACTGAAGGCATGGGAAGGTTATAGACAGCATTGTCAAGCTTTGGTACTTGTAAGTCACCTCAATAAGCAACTTCGGTTAACTTTTCTAAACAAGTTTTCCATTCATGTGCTTATTAGCTAAGATAATGATGCTAACTATTTAGGTGCCTAATTATAAACTTAAGTGTCTAACTTGAGGTGTAAAATGCTGTCCGAAGTTCCTTCTCCGTGCTTATAGTCAAGCACTGAAAGAGGGGTGACTGCGATCCAGAGCACTGCATTCCTATCACTTGACAGGATGTTCAAGAATACAGTAAAAACATATAATTGTAGGGTAATAAATTCTTGCCTTGAGTGTTTTCATTTTCATAGGCATTCTTGTCTTGAGTGTTTTCACAGGCATTGATTTCCCTCAGGTAAAAATATATGCACCAGAGCCACATTTACATTTTTGTCTAAGTGTTGCCACCCTCTGTTTTCCAATAAGTTTTTATGCCTTTGTTTAACGATATGTAATTTGTAGCAAGTTTTATGCTTCAAAAGAAACACATAAAATTCTGTTTATTATCCCATTCTTTATTTGTCACTGAGTCTTGTCCCACCATGGCTTTGAACAGTCATTTGCTAACAACTTAGACAGCAGATAATCACCAGTTTCATCTCCAAGACTTAAAATAGTTCAGGGTGGTGCTTGTGAGTTTTTGCATATACATGCGTACCCTTCCCCTGCCCCCAACAAGCCACAGTTAACCACAGACAAATCTCCACATATCTAAATACCATTTTTCCTTGCACAACAAGCGGGAATATGTCCTGGGTCACCCCAGTATGCTCTTTTTTTTTTTCTCTGGAAGCATACAATTAGCATCTGTTTTTAGTACTTAGTGTTCAGACAGAAGGGGACACAGAGAAGTCCCTGTTGTTAGTTGTTGCTATGGACTAGTTGGTAGCAATGTGCAAAATTGTAGCCAGCAGAAAGAACTACAGGGATCACTCTTCCAAATACAACCCCACATTTTTTACCTATTAGCCTCCTTTTCCCAAGCAGAAATAAAGCCTTTTGGAGATGGAGAGTTAAGAGTCCCAGTAGAGGGCCAGGCAGTGCTCTGTCTATAAGGCGTGGATGGAGGGGAGAATGGAGAAGGTATAAGAAGACTCAGTATTTGTATGTTGCATCCCTGCACGGTCAGTTATTATAAATTCAGGGCTTGGGTCCACAGAAGAAGAAAGGAATCCATCACCTCCACCCCAGCACAGAGGGAACACACTTCACGGAAAGACTTGGGTTTATTTCTTAGAAGTTTCCTCTCCCTTCCCGCTTGGGATGCACCTGAGCATCACTGCAGGCAGAGCACCACAAGCACTCTGAGCTGGTAATGTTTTGCTACTTAGTTTCTGAACTCCTAAAAGAGTTGGTTATGGGGCTGCACGAAAGACATGGAGAAGGATGAGGAGAAAAGTAACATCTTAGGAAAAGGACGCATCTCAACCCTTTTTAAGGTCAATAATTTTATGTTATCTGCAAAGGACTCAAAAGTAAGATACAGCTCTGACGTTGCATCTAATTATCATCTAAAGCTCAAGTCTGTTCATGCTAGTTATGAATTGCAAAAATCAGATTAAACAACTCCTACCACCATTCGCTAGTTTCCAGCAAGCTTCTTTGAACAAGTACAGCTCAGGTTGCTGAGGCATTTGTGTAACTCGTTTCTTTACCAAATCAAGCACATTATGCAAGTGTTTCAGTATGGAGACACAGACAAACATTGTGCAACACAGTGCGCCCCAGCTAGATAGGAGGTTCTTGCTGAGAGAGGTGGACAGTGAGTCATGCCCAGAAGTAACATGTAAGTGTGGCTCTGAAAGGGAAGAGACAGTAGTGGCATGGGGAGCGAGGAGCCAGATGCTGCGCTTTGCCAGGGTTCCCTGGTGTTGCAAGCGGCCAGAGACATTAGCATTTCAGCCTTGATGCTCCCAGGTCCTGAAGAACAAGCTGGATGTATGGATTGGTGAAATCCTGGCTGAAATCTGTAGGCCAGTTCACATACTTAAAATGGGACATAATCTTATGATTCCGCAATGTGTGCTAAGGAACAGGGAGGATCATTCTTAGAAGTACCACATCTTTCCCTTCACAACACCCAATGCAATAGTTTTCAACTATGCAACCCCTATGACCTTAACAATGCATTGGTGATGGCTGGGTTTACATTTTTTCTACTCTTCCAATCAGATATAGCCATCGTTTCATTGCAGCATTTTGCATAAGGATTGAATGAATGATGATTTTACTTTACATATACTCTTACATACGATACGACAGTTGTGCAAGTAATGACACGTTAACATAGTGACCCAGTTCTTTCCAGTTGTTGTAAGGTGAGCCTAGATCACAGATGCGCATATTTTCAAAACATTTGCAGCTATTGTAGATACTGCTTTGACTCCTCTCTCACCATTTAGTCAGCCATTTTGTCATTGGTTGCAAGCTTTGTGTGTGAAGCAGTTTTCCCCGCTCTATTTCTGTCAAAGCAGCCAGAGAGGCAATGATAAATAGCCCAACTTGTTACACACATTTTCATGAATAGAGAGCCAGATTGGCTTATATTATACCAAGCATCTGTTGGATTAAGCAACGAGGAAGCGTTTGTGTATTTGACTACACATCCTTTTCGAGAGAATGAGCTATTTTGGTGTCAAATCACATTAGCAGTTAGACAAGATGGCATATCCATGATTTTCTGAACATTCAGCCCTGAAAATTGTGAAACAGCAATTCTAATTACTTTGGGCCATACTGGGCCTATCTCGAACATATGTGCAAATACACATAGACTAGTCTTCTGCATGTCTTGTGGCACAAAGAGACATAATCACAGACCCTGAACTTCTGATGCCTATTGCTGTGCGAAAAGTAGGAGAAATCAAGGTAATTTCCCATTCCTTCAGTAGACTCCCTCCATAGAGGTTGCTGTGACTTTCATTGAAAAAACTGTGTGTGATTATAGCATGTTAACAAGAAAGAAGTTGCCTGTAAATTTTATGACCCACAATTAAATTACAGGTGTAACTTGTTCCAGTTTGCTGCTGAATTCCAAAGAAGTGGAATCAGAAACTGCACACTGAAGACTAGTGAGACCCAGCTCTAGCATATACTGTGCTTCTGGGCTTTTATTCTTGCCATATGGTTTGGCGCTAGGCTTTAGGATTCGCCTGTTCTGGATTTGAGACCAGCCTCAGGGTCTGATACTGCACTCCATCATGGGGTCCAGTCATGTGGGCATCAGTAGGACTCTGCAGTTTATCCAGTGAGTTCAATGAAAATTCTTCAATCCAGCCAGTAGTGCAAGACTGAAGTGCAGCTTAACAGAGTGTTTCAGCAATCTTGGAGCCTGTAATGTGGTGGCTTTTATGTTGCAGATGGAACGTGGCACAGCAGGTAGATACCCACAGCGCAAGCAGCGATTGCAATCTGAATTGCAATACCAGCAATCTCAGTATGATTGGAACCCATTTCATTTAGGATTTCAAAGGATGGTTGTCAATAAAATGGCTCTTCTATCTACTGCAGACATGGCCTAACTTCAAAACTGTTTATGTTAAGGTAATTTTTTTATCCCATTTATCTGAAGAATCCTTCCCAGAGAAGCTTAGCATAACAAAACTACAAGCAACTATCTATTATTTGAGTGATTCAGAAGAGCATTGTTACCAAGAAAAAGCTTAGTGTTGACCCTGCTAATTAATAACCATCTTTCTAAAGATCAAAGAATGGAACCTGATCAGGAACAGATGCTGTTACATATGGTTATTTACATTTTCCTGTCTGATATCCTAACATGCTTTTAATGATTTATCTCTCTTTTGCAAAGGGTAATTCCATGGTTTTATGAAAGAAAATCGATGTGTCTGTTCTTGGCAGATGACTGCATACCTAACATTGTGCTGCCCTTGATCCATACATGGAATTTTCCCCAGTGTGAGTGGGAATTTTGTACAACAGGTATGATGACCACAGACCAGGAAAGGAAAAATCCTGCTGTCCTCGGGGAGCTTTTCTGGGGGAGCAATGGGACACACTGGATAAAAGGGCTGCAGGACTCAGGAATAAAGGCTGGAGATCACTTGTAACACAGAGGCTTCCATCTTTCCCCTCCTGCAAGGGTTAAGTCATGGACATTAGCATGGCATGTCCCTACTGTCCACATTTGGGTCTCTGCAGAGAAATCTGGTATTCCAGATGCTTCAAGACAGTAGGTGCTGTTGCTAACTCAGGCTGGATAGACGACATACCCAAGCAGTAAGAACCTCTTGTCACTGTGTTTATGTCAGTAATCCAAGTTCAGACATGCAACGCCATTAAGGAAAAGTAAACTCTACTTAAGCTGAAACTGGACAAAAACTCTATGTTGGTGAAATCTAATGGTACTGAGCTCAATTTCCATTTAGAGAAACTGAAAATAATTATTACAAACATATTTTTAAAAATATGGTAACTGATATGCAAATAGCTCAGAGAGAAGGCAGAAAGATGACAGAAATTATGGTGGGGGAGTAGGCGGGAGAGAACAGATGGGGAGAGAGAAAAAATCTCTTACTCTAAGCTAGATTTTGTGTGCATGCATATCCTGTATATAGGCCACCCACCTATGACACATGGATTTTGGAAGAGTGTTATTCTACCCCTTATACATAGCACTGGCTTTCCCTGTAACTAGGAAAACATTTATTTTAAAAATTGAATCAACCCTGACTAAAACATGGGTTTCAGTTACAGGAAGAATAGGTTCATGAACTCCAGCTAGATTTCTGAACCCTGCCATCTAAAAAAAAATCACATGTCTGCAAAACTCTCAAGCTCCAGGAGGCTTACCTCTCTCTGGATCTCCATGCAAACTACCCAGTAAGGGGTTTCAAACTGCATATGAGGCAAAATAGCTGCTAATACTAACTATTAACCACTATAAAAAGAAGAAAAAAAGGTAAAATGGGTACTGTGATTGTCCCAAGTAGTTGGGTTACATCATTCTTCTGCACTAAGGCAGTAGTTATAAGCATAGCATCCAAAAACTTATGGTATTCTAGACAACTATTAATGCTAAAACGGGACATGTTCAAGTCTTGCAAAGTGAGATTAAGGAAGCTCTTCCACTCCTTCTGTTGCTTTGCAATCCCTAAGAGTTGGGATTCGTAGTCCCAGTGCAGTTACCTCTCCCTCCTTCCCCGTAAATAAAAGGTTTTGCCAACGAATGCAACCTCTCTGGCCACTGCTGAATATCTGCAGCAGCTGGGGCATGGTGTGAACTCGTGGGACACTTGGGGAGGAATTTTGCCCCTTCAAGAGCCCTTGGTGGTCCTACCCTGGCAGGGCAAACAATGTTAACAAAATAGTGTCCAGATAAGCAAGTGGACGTATGTCTTCCTCATTAGTATCCGTGAACTTGACAGTACTCTTTTCCATACCATTGCTTGCAGAGTACAGCTTATGTTTTCCCTGTTGAGCATAGCTATTTTAGTGACATGCTTTTGCTTCTACACATATGCATGGCAGTTCCCAGAATGGGGTAATTGCTGATTCGTGAGGGAGGAAGGTTTAGTTCATAGGAACATTTTACCTTGGCTGAATGTTTTGCAGCTTTCTGAAGACCCATATCTACATCGCCAACTGCTATTAAACATTGTGTGGGTTAAGTTTCAATATAAACAAAAAAAACCCTTATTTTGGTCTCATACCACTTTTACATCACTACAGCCTCACAAATTGAAACCCCTGAGTGACTTGAGCTGTAAATAGAATCAAACTTGTTGCTTCAAGTCTATATAAATTAAAAGATAGCATTAACAACTCTGATCTTCATGCAATTACTTTGGATTGCACCTGAGAATAAGAAAGAATAAGAAGTCTTACCCACTACATCTGGAACTTTCATTTGTTGTAAAGGTTTTTTTCAGCTTTTCCCCAAACTTATGGCTTTTGACAAGTTCACTTCTTCCACCTCCTACCTGTCCAGAGTCATTCAGTGCACATGTAGTTTGACAGTATATTGGTTTGACTAGGACGTGAGCAAGCAAGAGTTCAACTGGTCGCATCTGAGAACATCTGGCACTTGGGGTACAGCTTTCAGTATTGTTTGTGCCTATGAATTCAAACATACCGCTGTGAATTCAGCAGCTGCGGCTTCCTGCACAGTGAGACCCATCTCCTATGTATATAGAAGGACCTCGGGAGGTTTGCCACGTTCAAGAACAAGGCTGTTCTGTTTGTTGTAGATGTTTACGTGACCAGATATACTCTGCTGAACAGTACTTGAAAAATATCTGTGGCATGTGCTTCATCCCAACCACTCATTCCCTTTCCTTGACCTGCCCTTTGTGGAGAGCATGGAATGTTAAACATTTCTTGTTGGTCTGCCCAGCTTCTGCTTTATTTACACTTACTCTCCCATTCCCTTATGCTGGGGCACCTTTCAGAATATTGTCTTTCCTGCTTAATGTAATGGAGTGCCAGATTCTTCAGCAGTAAGGAAGTGGACCTTGGCTATTAAGGCTGGAGTCTATACCCACTGAAGCTGCATGTAGAATCAGAGGTAGAAAGTAAGGAAAATTAGGAATTAATTAATGCTTTGTGACTTGCTGAGCATTTACTTTACAACATATCCCTTTTTCTGCTGCTCTGCAAAGAAATATTTTTAAAACAGTAGGTAAAAATCAGTTCTGCTGAAACATTTCTTCTCAATGTAAACAAGTTTTGGGCTCTTGAAGCCCACTAGTTCAGTAGTCACAGAACCATCTCTGCTGCATTTAGCAGAGGTTACATAGCAAAGACCATTCCTTAAAGCAGAACAACCAAGAGCCTGCACTTTCGGTCAAACTAATTTATGGATTTTATTTTAAACTATTAGAGCGAAACTAAACTGTCTGGACACTTTCTTAAAAGTCAGCCAGATTTATTCCAGTTTCAGTAAGACCACTTAGAAGGTGCTTTAAAATAAAATAAACCAAACCAAAATAAAACTCTGGGCCACTTTTTGCATCAGATTTGTCTGTAGATATTCTTGTATGTATATGAGGAAGGTAAAGAATCAGGGAGAAGCTGACGGACAGGAAACAGTGCAGTGTCCATCACCCAGAAATTCCCAGTTAAATAAGGATTCAGCTCTTCCTGTAGACTTCAGCTAGTGCCTCAGAATTCAGCTACTTTTAAAGCCTTACGTCACCTCTTTGTGAGATGCTGTAATGCCAGAGCTCCCATATATGGTTTTTTATTTCCAGTTTCAAGCACTATGTATTTTAAAAGCAGCTGCCATCTTTCCTTCTTCTGAGTTACCTTTGCATTAAGAGCAAGCTGTGAAAGAGGAAAGCTGTTTTCAGCGATGAGGTTGGAATAGAACAGTAATTTTAAAGGGGAATCCATAGAAAAGTGTGGAGTAGCTTCCATAACTTTTTAAAAGAGCTTTTCTCATCATAAGTCATGTTAGAATTGAGCTCCAGTAAACCCACCATAATGATGTACAAGATCAAAAATATTGGTGCTGCGTGGATCATAATCACACCTGAATTACTCTTGAAAGTTCATACTCTGAAGTCAAAAACATTATTAATACATTGCTATTAGTGGATTAGGTTCTGTTATCCTGATTCATTTTGAATAGAGCTTGCAGACCAAAGCCATCCTATTGGAAGTAAATAGCCGACTGACATAGGAGCAGGGGTAGAAACGGGGCCTCACTTTGTCTCTGCTGGGTACAAATTAAGTCCTTTTAGTATTAAGAAGTCTTCAGCCCAGCCCCTTGTCTGCATTAAATATTATGCACGCCACTAACTTTACAGTGGATCAAATATTACTTTCTCAAAATAAGACCCTGGCCCAAATTTTGAAAAGTGCCTACTAAGTACAGATGCCCCCACGTTTAAGGTACTTTGAATGACCCAATTTACAGAACCTGCTGAAAATGCTGACATTCCAGCCACTGTGAGAAGACTAGTTCAATACCCAAAGATGCAGCTTTTGCAAGTGTGGTGTTTAGCTGTGGAACTTAAAATCCAGCTCAAGACTTAAGACTCGCAGTTGTATTTACTAGCTTGGTAACAGTGGCACCAAAAATAGGCACACATGCCAGTGTCACAGTAGCTTAGTATGTTCAGGGCTAAAATACTGCCTGTCTGCCTCAAGTGGTCATGAGGTTTAGATCCAGCTGCTGACTGCCTGCTGAGCTCTGACCTGAGCTTGAACACAGCAAGTCTGTTCCTTAAATCTTAACCGAGTCTTGGAGTGTTTCTTGGTGATAATGGGGACATTTGCCTGCAGTGATAGATGCAAAGCAGGTCCATAGATTCCTCATCCTTTCGTCTACAGAGCAGGATAAGAAGGATCTTGGCACTGGCAAAGGGCCGCACAGTTAATTCATTCATGTGTGCTAGAGGGAAGCTTGAGGGTTTCATGGTGAGGAAAAAAAATGTCTGAGAGATCTGGCCAAAAAATAGTGCCATCATATTTTTCCTCACTGCTGAACAGGTGATCGACAACTTTTCTCATCAATAAAGCTATTATTCATGATCTCAGCAATCCGATGGAAAGATTCTCTGGGGACATCTGAAAATAACTTTGTTTCCAGAAGAGGGGGAAATCACCAAATAGGTTATGGAAGCAACCTAGGATGTGGGAACTGGGGGCTTAAGCCCTCACTGTGCCATCAGCTTCTTTGGTGACCTTGGGTAAATAATTTAGCCATTTTGTATATTGATCCCAAACTGATCCCAAATGTACAGTATTGACTGTGTGTCCAAACCTTGGGGGAATTGCTGGTGCCTGGATGAGTGCTCTGCATCCATCAAGGCTAGTGGTGGAAGTTAGGGTAAAGTCACCTCCACACCCAAAAGAGTGTGCAAATGGATTAGAACTGCAAAGGCAGCCCTAATCAAGGGAGCAGGAGAGCAGAGTCTAATGGCAACATGAAAAGCAGCGCTGAGTGGAGAAAACCAAAGTCACTCACTGTCCACCTCAGGCATGAGGAGGTGTCCCCCCAGCAGGGTGGCTCCAGTCACTTGTCCCCAGAGCAGGGCTGTGATCCCAGCCCCGAACCAGCCTTGGAGCTACTTCGTGCCAGCAGCTCCATGCAGTGAGATGATGTCTTTTGAACCCACAGCCAGGAGGGAAAGAGCAACTTAGAGATGGATGAGGTAATGATACAGGATAGAGATTTAATTGGCATTATCATGTGTTAGGATTCTCATACCTCCTGTTGTCCGTGCTGAGAGCCTGGGAGAAGAGTGTTTTCAATTGCACAGCTGATGAAAGAAACTAAAATAAGAACTGGAGGGTGGAGGAGAAAAATCCAGACAGACCCAATTCTCCCCACTCCTGTCTAAATTAGGAAACAGACAGAGGCTTGTATGGAATGGGGAACCCTGCTGTTTATATCATTGTCTCTCTCTCTTTTTGTTATCTGCAGATTGAAGTTTTTGGAAGCCAGTGATTAGGGAGCCTCAGTGACAGGAATGGGGCAGTCACCTTTGCTGGGAGCAAATGTAACTTTTGCAGTTGCTTTGATAATAAACCTTGGAAAAGGATGCCGAATAATCCAAATATGAATGACGGAGTATCCATATAGTCAACATGAAGTTCACTTGTAAATATAGCATTAAACTAGTAAAAAAAAAAAGAAAGAAAGAAAAACAAACCTATAGCTTTGGCATTTGTATTTGTTTGATAAACAGTTCTTGAAGTGCAACTTGTCTCTTCCGTACCAACAGGGTTTGTACTTCAGTTGAAAGGCTGCATCCGAAGCAGTCATTGTGAAATCTGATACACAACTTTGTTTACAGAATGATACAGTTCTGATAAACCACTTCCATGTCACCACATGCCTGCCCTTTGGGTTAATAGTTTTTCAGTATTGGCCTTAATAACCACCTTCAAAGAATGGATTTGATCAGTACTGTGTACTATTATTATCCTTTTTCTCCTGATAGCAACAAACTGTATGAATACAGCAATGCCTGGTTCAACCCTTACCACCAAGAGCCCATAAATTGTTCTCCAGACCTTTTGTGGCTAATTTTATCTGCTGCGAGGCCTGGTGTAGGCTTCTGAGATATTTCCTTCCACTTTGCTTACTTGTACTGCCGCACTTGCACAAGCAGCCTGTCATTCTCCATTACATAAACTTAAGCTTCACAGCAAAAATAGCAATACCTGTTCTTTGTCTTTTCAGATCTGACACTTCCCTAGAACATTTGCAGAGAGGTTAATCCAAGTGGGAATGTACAAAGGAGGAGGTAAGGAGAGAACACACAAACCTATTCCTTCCTTTAGGACAGATAGGGGATTGGCCCCAAGACAAAAACTTATCTGAACTACAGCTATCTACACCAGGAAAGTATCAAACTGATTTACTTTTAGCTATGGTTTTGTTTACTAACTCCTATTAAGTCACAGTTAAAACAAAGCAAACCTTACATTACGCTAAAAAAGAAAAAGATTCACAAGCATACCCTAGTCCTCTTCAAAACTAAGAACAATATCAAAACTGCTATAATTAAATGGTCAAACCACCGTGGAGTGTATAATAGAAGCATCCTTGTCATTATCATTTTGAGGTGAACTAGAACAAGGAATATAAAATTCTGATCACTTTGAAACATTTGAATTTCAAGAGTAGTGACAGCTCCACAACCGTTTCACAGGAGTCTATTTCACTTTGTGATTAACCATTTCAGAATTTCTTGTATATATTTTTGAATCATCAGATACCAGATGGATGTGAGCAGTCTAGTATGGTAATTCCTTAGCAACCCTATACACAAAATGAACACAGTCATACCTGTCTTCCTGTGCTTACTGAAATTAAAATACAAAATGAAACAAAAATACCTTTTCAGATAAAGAAGATTTAGGAAGGAAAGATGAAGTGATTAGATTTCTAGTTTTAGAGTTTCTCTAATCTGTACATCAGTCAGATTGGTAGGCACGCACTCCAGAGAAGTGTGTTCTAAAAGTGTGGAAATATACTGCAAGTCATTTGTAGAAAAATCAAGTGACTTAATCTGATTCAATGTACACAGTTCAATGTGCTTTTTTCCAGAGTTGCTGCATTCTTAATTGTTCTCAACAGTTTAAAACCACATCAGTAAGACAGAGAAAATGTTCCCTTTTTGCCTCTCAGACTTTCACTTTTCCCATTTGTAAAATATATACCTTTGTAAAATTTTAAAATACGTAAAATCACGGTAGCAGCCTATTGAAAGATAGACTTTTTGCTCAGGGAATAGTGTCCCATCAAAAGGTGAAACAAGAGCTGCCTCTGAAAAAGGGAGTTTGTTATTGAACGCATTTGAACTTAATTTCCAACATTAACAGCCTTTTCCCTGCATAAACAGAATCAGGAGTTAATCAAAGAATTTCCAAGTTAAATTCTCAGTTTTCCATATCAATAAGAGAAATTCTTCCAAACCCACAAGCTCCATATTTTCACTTTGTGTTGAAAGAGTGAAACTGGTAGCCAAACCTCAGTATGCTACACGTTCAACAGAATACCATCCGTTACATGGGTAATAAATTGCCTCTGGAGGAAGAATTTTCCAGCTGAAATGAGCTTCCAACAGCAAAGCGCAGGTGTTCCAAAACACTGCTTGGTTTAGATGTGGTGAGAGAATTTTACAGATGATAAATCAGAACTATTACTTTAGAACAACTACCTAGTTTTTATTTTTAAATTACCCATTTGCATTACACCTCCTCATCTCTGTGTACTCACTCTGAAATACTCGTTTCATTTACCAATGTCACTGGCCACCCAGCGATTACAGAGAGCATGGTCTGAGACAGAGAGAGATACAGGGAAAGAATGTGGGAGTACGCAGCTGCCCACCACCAAAACAAGCACCCATGATTCATTTTCCAGGGTATGGCAGTCCATTCCAATAAGCATCAAAATGAAATGCAAATCCATTTCCCTCTTTTAGATATCTAATTTATGTATCTAAATATTCTCACTGTGATACTAGCATCACAGCAAAATGAGGGAGTGCGATTGCAGGCTGTGCTGGCAGATGTGGGCTAGCATCAGCAGGCAAGGGCAGAATACAGCCAAGAAGAATTGGTGCCTTGGCCTTTGGGACATGCTAGAAAGCAAAATACATGGCCAGGATTCCTGGAGAGTTTTTAGTGTAGTTGCTGGTGTGTGCTAATATGTTGGACTTCTGAGTCTTCATTGTTATTGTCACCCGTGCTACTGGATTTTGCTGGCAAGGTAGACCTACCCGTATAACAAAGATACTTTTCCTGTGTAGACATACCAGAAACTGTCATCACCAGTGCTTGAAGTAGAATTCAGGATCTTACTTTGAACATCTCAATCACATTCTTTAACTTCTGTGAGGTTTCCTGGCATTAACAGATGCCACAATGTTTGGAAAGAAATTTTTGTGGCACCTTGTTGCTGAGTCGGCGTTTCAGGTCGGTCATACTCCGAACTTTTTTTTTCTGCAAGAAAATGAGCCTCTATCTACACTTCTGCTACCTTAGATTCCACATGTCTTGTCAAATTACCTTCAAATTCACACACTGGAACCGTTCAGGTCTCTAAGGTGTAATAATAGCTCAGTAAGAGCAAAAATTTGTTCAGATGACTGCCCTTTGAGTTCCCAGATCAGAAACAAAAACAGTTAAAATCAGCACTTTTTAAATGTACACAAATATATGTTTAGTTTAAAGAGAAAATAAGTTCACACTGCATGAAGTTTTTCAACATGGAAGTTTGAAATGAACTTGTCCTCCTCTCCAGCACATCTGCAGTTCACCACATGCAGACACACAACTTACATTTTGTTGAAACAGAAAAATGCAGTAAAATAATATGAGAGAAATCATAGCCACAAATGGCTTCTGTGGAGTCACTGAGCTGTTTGAAAATAGCACTTCACCATATTTTGTTCTGGGCAATTTTCGTTGTCTCCCACAAAGAAGGCCACCAAAGACCCCACACTCAACAAGCAGTCCTCCTCAGAAAGCCAAGCTGCTGTTTGATGTACCAGCTTTTCTCTGGATAATCGTAATCTGGTTTGACATGTTTGTTGATGAACATTTCACAGATATATTTTGGTTTTACTGTTCCCTGGTTTATACCTCTTCCAAGACCTTGTGTGACACCAAGCCACCATCTGCTGGAACTCAACTTTTAACTCTTCCACATGCTTGTGCATCGGCCCAGGGTCAGCCAAGCACCACACTCTTCACCCGACTGCCGTGCAAGAGAGAGGTGGGAGCGCACAAAATTTGTTAATCCAGCTGCAGACCTGCTCAGCAGGAGGAGCTGCATTCATTTTTAAGCAGATGGTAATACACTCTGATCTTCTATCTTACATGCATACTTGAAACCATCAGTTGCTAATTGCACAGGACAACCTTTACTTCTAGGCTACCCCTACATTTCTTCTCGCACTACTTCTCTACTGCTCCCCCTGTAAGTCTAACCACTCCCAGCCTCTGAATAGGGGAGAGGTCTTGCTGTAAACACTAATCTCCCATAGCATCTCATTCTCCCAGCCTTTTCCTTTTCTTTAATAGAAAACCATTTTCTCTAGTTACTGCTGCGTGCAGCACTGCATAATCCTTGTCTTTACAGAGTTGTGCCATGCCCCTCTTCCCGATTGCCTTCAGCCTGTCCCTGCTCTCACGAGGTGCTCCACAGGATGCTGACTCCATTGTGCTGCTCAGGAAGCAACAGAAAACAGCCATTTGGAGACACTGTTGTGATTTTGCCTGTAAGAGCCTCCATCCAAAAGCACCTTTTAAAAGCAAAACTTTTGGAAGAAAGCAGAGAAAGTCAGAGCATCTGCTTAGGATGCAGTGGATGACTGCTGTAGCTAGGAGAGTGCCTTTAGGTAAAATAGAGAGAGGACACCTTGCTTTTAAAAATGCACTAGGCTGTCTCCTTCCTCCAGTTAGTAGGACGAGAGACACATCTGTCACAGCTGGAAAACTTGCCTGTACCATTCTGGTTTGCAGTATATGTCTAACCCTCCCAGTCTCTGTCAGAGTACCTCACCAGTTATATTCCTAGCCAGCCTGCAACTGCTCAGGTTTCTTTCTGTTTCCTGTCTCAGGGAAGGCAGCCTTTTAACTGGCTTTTAGCTCTCCAGTCTGCATTTGAGATACATGGACCACATCAGAAGTTATCTTCTCAGATAAAACTATGATATGCACAGAAGTAGCCAAGGGTTGACTAATGATCCTCTCCTCTTTCCAATGAAAAATAGCTTCCTTCTAACTGAATTTTTCAACCATTAGCATTTTTGTTACTGGTTTGTTTCAAGAAGATTCTTGTCATTGGTTTGCAGACTGGCCATCTACATGTTACCTTGGCTAATAACCAGTCAAGAGCATATTCTTGGCTAATAACCAGTCAAGAGCATATTCTAGCCGTGTATTCTGTAAGTTTTTAATTAAATGACCTCAGTATGCCCACTCTTTGAAGTTGAATCTGTCCAACATCATTAAAACTTACTCACATGCTCTTACTTTGGTATTAAAATCTACTGAATACCTCTGAAAGTCTTTCATTCTTCACCCTGAGCAAGAATTATAATTACCTTACTATAATAAGAAGTAGAATATACAACCTAGTCTGCCAAAATTTGTTTACTTACCCATCCCAGCAGGGTAGCTCCCACTATTACGCACATTTTTCCAGTTCTCTAGATATATAACAAAATGAAAAATTGTATTCTTGAAAATGCTCAGTAGAACCATGTAATTAACAAGAAAATTTTTTGCTTCTGGCAACTTAGATAGTACTTTTTTGAATAAGTCCTTTTGGACTTTGCAGTAATGTTGTCAGACAATGCAATACTAGTTTTATTGGTTTTTTCTAGGATAATATTTTAATTTGATTTTAGTGCTTGGTAAATGCTGGTTTGTCATCCCTTTGAGACTTAAAACTCCGATTCATAGTTAATGAAGCATAGGCAATAAAGCTGCTATTCATAGCTAATGAAGCATAGTCAAAAGCAAGGCAAAAAACCAATCTTTACAGGTACCTAGGAAATAAAAGCAAAACAAAACATTCTCTAAATTCAGAATTCTTGGAAATTACCTTGACCAGTTGCTATGATACACTAGTGTGAGTGTGCCCTAGCTGTACCTTGGATGGAGTGCTTGAATGCTTAAGCAAAAGTTTCAGCTGAGTTGGTGGTTTTTAAACATAGGTTTAAATGCTTCAGCTAAGCCTACAGGCTCATTTTATATGGATCTTCTATAACTCTCAGGCATCATCAGCCTGAAACAGGCTCAAATGCCTGTTCTAGGAGTTACAAGCAGTGTTGTACTGAGCACTGGTGTTCTGTACCCTATTGCTATTACTGCAGATAATTTTTATGCAAGTATAATAATCTATACTCCTCAGTTCCACAAATGGATTATTCTTTTTGAATGACTTCTCCTCTGTTCCCCCAAATATTGTCCTCAATAGATGACACAATTGCAGGTGAGACAAAACTTCCATTAGGTAACTTATTTTATAGTTCTATTGTATATGCCATATGCAGGAGAGATATTTGCCATCATTGTATACTGTGACTAAATTATATATTACAGCATACTTGCAATGACTGCAGGAAACTCAGTTTTCTTTGTGACTGTGATCAGTCCTCTGGGGTAAAATGATCTGTTCATTAAAACATAAATAGGCAATGCCATTGAATATTCTTCAGCTTCATAAAATCACACTTGATAGCACCGTTGATTGAAGTGGGCATTATGTACACTTTTTATTGACTCCCCTCTCCCTGCTGAGCCCCAGATGGCATTCCTGTGGGCTCCTTCACCTCAGAGTGGGAGAACATGTGGGCCTGTTGAAAACTGAGAGGCAGATCTGCAGACTAACAGAAGGATATATTGCTGTGTTGAACAACCAAATTGCTAGTTAAAACTCAGTGAATACTATTTTATTGAATTCCGGCTAGTAAAGATTATAGAACTACTCTACAAGTAGTCCAGACTTAGCCCTTTACCTATCACTGAAAATATAAATTTCCAACTTCACTTTCTTCCGAAGGGCAGCGTTTTTCATGCTCTCCCAACAGGATCTCCTCAACCACTCTCTTATTAATGCTGTTTACTAGAAAACTGTTCAGTTGCTCCTATATCCTATCTCTCTACAACAAAATGCATCTGTCACTAGGACACAGCTGTAATTACCCTGCATCATTAAGCAGTGTTCAGGTACCTGGCAGCAAGACACTGTAGTTGAGTTACCCAGAAATTTGGACTTTGCTGGGCTTCTGCAAACAGGCAACTGGATGCTTGGTTCTCTCGTTTCCTCTGGAGAGTCATCCACTATTTTGCATTTAAAACACAGCTGAAGTGATACAGGATACAGCTACTAGCACGGTTACTTCACTACTATAATAATGCAATTTGCTTACTGAACTGTAGGACTCTACCCATCGGCAGAGTCTTCTCTCAGGGTTCCCGGTCCATCTTTTCAGTGACCACTTCAGTGGTGGAAGCAGCTTTCACTAGAGCTGGGGTGTGTTCACTGCTGACGGCACATGAGTTCCTCTGAAGGGATTCATAAAACAGGCTCTGGACCAGGGTCTGAGACCTGCACTCCAGTGGTTGTGGACCACAGCTAATTGCTTGCAGGTGCAGGCTGGGGCAGGAGGACAAACACCTCCATGCGGGCCTTGGCACAGGCCAGCTGAGGAGGTGGGGAGACCCTAGGCTGACAGGGCCCCTAGCATGGTGTGAGGACTGGCTAGGAGTCCCTTTCCTTCTGCATATGCATCCTCCGGGTGCACAGATGTCCCCACACAAACTAAAGGTAGGAGTCTCAGCACTGCATTATTTATAAAGACTCCTTGCTGTGAGTTTTTGGCCTTATTAACAGGAAGTTACATTCCTTTCATTGTAGTTCTTGGACAAGTTTGTTGATATGCATGGAAAAATCCTGTCCCTCACGTGTGCATGTGGGAGGCACATTTTACTCTTCATTAATTTTATTCTGGGCTTTGCTACTCTGCACTTGCATACAGAACATAGTACCAGCTAGTACCAGCAAAAGATACATGTGCCACGTGTAAAGCACTGAATGGGAAGGGAACAGGAGCTAAAATCTGTTACTGCCGCAGGCCACCCACTCAGGTATTAACTCTCAGAGTCCTCCAAAGCTATCTTTGATTACCCTTAAACCAAGGAATGACACCTTCCTTTAATGTCAAGTTTTGACTTGTCCCTGGAGGACGGAAGACGTGATATTTTTGCATCAGTTAGCACTTTGAGTTGCACTTGAAGATCAAATTGTAACACTGACTGACACACAGAGTTGCAGCCCTTAGAAGAAGATTATCATCACATCTGAAAGCCCTGGCCAAATTCCAGCTCCAGCACTCCAGCTGTGGGGTTTCATTGTTTTATGTTTCTATCCCTAGGTTGTAGGATTTGTTCTACCTCAGCTATAGACGCTACTAGGAAATTCTTTGACGCACATTCTACTCTCTGTCATCCCAGACAAACACTTGTCGAGGCTTTCATTTCTTATAAATGGGAACAAGTATTTTGTGTTTTGCCAGAAGTGTGGTGCTATCAAGGTCTTGCAAAATCCACGAGCAACTCATTCACCCATGTGTTCACCAAACGCTCTTCAGCTCTATCTGGGCATCCTGGATCTGTCTAAAAGCCATCTGGAATAATGCGTTGCCAACTTCTGATCTTCAGTTAAGTACAGTAACAACTTTCTGAGCTCATAGTTGCTAAAATGACTAAATTTGGAAATATCATAAAATTGCACTGCAATGGAGGAGCCTGTTGGATGTTTTATATCCCCAAAAGCATAATCCAGTGTTTTCTTTTAGTCTTTTTAAAGAAGTATATAAGTAGTAAACAGCTTGATCTGTATCAATTCCAGAATAACCCCTGGGGGCAATTTTTCTACCATTTTTACTTTTTCTGCATCTGCCTTTGCCCCTTCTTTATCAGTTGCCTTTTCAAAGAACATTACCAGCATTTGTCATTTTAAGCCTTTGTCTCCTTAACCTCACTTGTCATCCAGTCTTGCTTTACCCTTGGTCTGTTCATCCACTGACTTCTCCTATATCAAACTGTTGCCCACACATATGGCCATTTCTATCAGAGCTGGAAGATGTCTCAGGTCCTTGTATTCCCTTTGGAAATAACATCTTCCAAAAAGATTTACAAAACTCACAAGCCTGTAGGTGTCACAGGGAACTACAGCTTGCTGGAATCCCTAGCTACAGCTAGCAGCTGAGTTATCCTGTCTTTAGCAACTGGAGGCATTTGTGTTTGCAACAACAGCATAAGCAAGCACTGATGCTAAATGAGATTTTGCCTAAATTTTGTTCTCATGAGGCCAAGCTGACAACTTTGAAACACCTTCCAGGTGTTGCTGTCAAAATAGATACTGCAAACTGATACTGCAAAATGTTAATTATGTCAACATTTTACTGATGTTGCAATTAAGTATAATGTTAATTAGAAAGATTTTAAGAAGAAAAGGTTGTGAATAGAAGGTTGTGTATAGAAGCCTTTTATCAGTGGATTTTTATTGGACTAGATGACTTCTTTGAGGTCAACTTCCGTGCTGAGGAGAACATACTTTTCTCTCTGTACTGCTTCACTGAACTGTTATAAATCTGTGAAGATAGAGCTGTAGGTAAACAACAACAAAAAAATTTAGACAGGCTTAATGAGTATTTATCCTAATGTGTCAGTAGCACATTCTGTTGTGCCATTTTTCTCTGTTCTTATTTCATGTTCAGAATCACCAGGAACAGCTCATTCATGGCTATCTGGTAAGCCTTTGGCACACCATCTTTTGTCAATGAATACTGAAATGAACACTGAAAATTGGCACTGAACACTATTCAACTTATTGAATATATTTTAGGGCTCACTCAGTGGCTGTGCTTCAATTTGGATTTACTCCACTGGCAGAAAAGGCATCAAACAGAGGGAAAGGTTCCTCCACTGCGGCAAATCAGTAAGTGCTTTTGATGTCAATGAGTTGCACTGATTTACAGTGTCTACAAGATGTGCTCTAAATTTTGTTTTCCTTTTTGTTTTCATGTCACTGTTTCTGAAGACAGTAGAGACTGTCAATAAACCCAGCACCAGATCTGTCCCACTGGAGGAGTATGTAGAGCTGCTCTAGTCAGAGGGGTCAGAGCTTGTTTATCTAAAGTCTTCTAAAAAAACACAGTCATCCCTCCCTCTTAATCAGTTTTGTATTTAAACAAGAGCATTGCAAAATTTGAGAATAACAGTCCAAGCCTGTTCAGGAATGCCATTCTTAAGGCACAGATATCAGGAAATACATACTGTCCCCAGTCTCTGCTTCAAAAGCTCTTTATCCAGGTTAATATCTTCTTACATTGCCTGTAGATTTTTTCCCTGCCCAGATAACCTCATCTTGTGTTTCATCACCTCATGAGTTTTGTTTTGCTCTGAGTTGTCTTTTTGTCCCTGGCCTTGATTATGCTTTTGTTAGGGGACATGTATGACCATTAGCTCTGTTGCACAGCTTCTAAGTTGACTGATTTGTACTGTTTCTTATATGAATCAAAATCTATTTAAGTGCTGATTCAGCCAGGCTAGTCTGTAGGTTTACTATGTATGGACGATCTCTTGGAGGATTTTACTTGTTTTCTTTTTTCCTGAGGGTGTCCCAAGGGCTGTAGGTGATGCAATGCCCAAGTGGTGGATAAGGAAAGTGCCAGTAGATGGTGCTGAAGCACATGCAGCATGTTCCCGAGTTTTGGTTGTTGCTCCCAGCAAGTGGCTGCTGGTGTTCAGAGCACACACAGCTAAAGAAAAAAGCAATCTGGATTTTCATCTTGTGTAAAGCTGATTAAAAATCATAGAATCATAGAATCATTTAGGTTGGAAAAGACCCTTAAGATCATCGAGTCCAACCGTAAAACCAACACTGCCAAGTCCACCACTAAACCATGTCCCTAAAGCTATTTTCTTGCAATATTGAGAAAAGAACTTTCAGCCAAAGGGGAGAACAACTTTGTCATCAGAGACATGCTATTCCCTCCACTGCAGACCTTATGTTAGAACCTTCTCCAAACTCTTCTTGCTTTAAAAAATCCACATTTTCATATCCTGTCATGTTCTTTACTCAACCACTACTGCTTCCTTTTTCATTTCTTTATGTCTCATTCCAGGATATGAGACTGCTAAGCATGGGGCAGCCACTGTGCACAAAATCATTTTGAGAGATTCACTTCTGCCAAGCAGTCAGGAAATATAAGCCCACATTGGTCAGATCCCCATCCCTTCCCACTAAATTAACACTGAAACTCCTAGGACATGGTCTACCATCTTCGTACAACTTTCACTTTGCGACCTGGTCAAGACTAGGGGCACTCTGTAAATTTTCATCCTGTACTGAGTTGAAGGAGACCTTCACTTTGCCAAGTAACAGATAACACCAATTTTCTTCATCCAAAATCTCGAAGCCTTGAGGTAGGAGGGTAGGTTTTGGATGGGTGTGAGTGGAAAGGTGGGGAAGGAGCACACTTCAAATAATTTGGATTGGTGGTGGTTAAATAAATAAATTTAGTTAATGTGATTGAGACAGTTTAAATGAGTGACTTTTGCCTTGTCTTTTACCGTATTAAACTTCATAAATAAGAGATCCGGGGGACCAATTTGTCTGCCTGTGTCTGTTTTTATCCCAATCCGAATCACTCTGATATTAAGGAAGCCAGAAATGCTGCCAATAAAATATTCCGCTCCATGAGACCTTCCTATTGTCATTTAGGGCATGGTCTCATTTGGCAAATTTAGATCAGTTAATTTCAGAAAATTCCTCTATGCCTGTCTGCCAGACCTGCCCCCCCACTGGGGAGACAGCACAAGGGAAAGCATGTCATTACCACCCTAACAACTCACATACTGGCTCAATATCACAACTCCTTCTTCACCGGCAGTTTAATGCATTACTCAGGTTTATGATGTACTGCAGCTGAGACCAAGGCACATGTTTATTTCTGCTCCAGGGGTGACAATATCTGGCAAAGTCCACAAAAACTGTCTTTGTAGTATAAAGATCTCACAGGGCTGACAGTTCCTAGACAGTTTTCTGTACTGCCTTCATTTGAGAAGACACATTCAGCTGTAGCAGTGAGCACGGCCAAGGAAACCTCTTGTTTAACTCCTCCATACAAGAAAAACCAGCTCCATCAGCTCCTGCCCACTGGGCACAGGGCCATGCACAGCTGCTGTCCTGCTCCACCACCTGTACTGAGCATGCCATGAAGTACAGAGAGGTCTTAATTGAACCTCAGAGACGCATCTGCTAGAGGATTCCTGGGTGCCAGGGCAGTGAGGGTACCTAATATTGAAATGCTGTATTTCAGCACTCAACCTTAAGGTCTTGGGATATCTCCGGAGTGCTTGGGGGATGTATCAGCATTGCACATGGCTCCTACTGCTGTTGGGAATGGCACATTTCCCAGCCCAGAGCCTGCAGCCCTCCTGGAAAGGCTCCTCTAATGCTTGACAGTGATTTGTCTGCACCACCCACATATGGCAACCCTTCTATGTAGTTCTGCATCTGCAGCATTCATACCGTTATCCTCCATCTTAGAGTCAAAAGGAGGGGAGGACTCATACAGACCAAAGACCAGACCTGCAGGCTAACAGCCTCGCACATTCCTCCCAGTTTTGCAACTGCTAAAATGCCTAGGATTTTTTGAAAATATTTAATTTATGCCTTGAAGGGAGGAAATCTCTATTTCAGCTTTTGTCTAAGGAAAGAGACTTAACTTCTTCTGTCAAAAATAGTACTCTGGATGTATGAAAGTTTCTGTTTCTCTCTGTTTTATAGTGCATAGATTGTAAGAAAATTCTGCAGTGGCAAAAAGCATGGTCTTGTCCAGAAGCTCAGCCCATTAATAAAGCACAAAGATGCACTGTACTCTGCCAGGCAAAAACACCAGACAAGCTGGAAGCCAATATGGAAATATTCAATGATTTTTTTTCAGTAGAAACACCAGCTACTGTATTTCATTAAAAGGGAGGGGATTTTAAACTAAATAACATGTAGGTTTTGTAAAATGTGCATGTCAGAATTTACAATGAAAATAATTTGCGTTTGGGTCACTGTAGTCACTGAAGCTAAGCTGTTATTAAAAAAATGAACTGATTGTCATTTATGGTGGCTCCAAAAAAGGTCTCTGGAGAAAGCTCAATATATCATTTTTCTTAAATTTATACACATGTGCTCTGATCATGTTCTCATTTTATAGTTTATATGAAAACTCAGGTAAAAACATGGGGAAGTTTGGTATTATTAAGGAGGAAGGGGCATATTTGTTTGGGTTTTCCTTCCTTGACTGGATTTTAGAAGATACTCTACTTTAGCTAGAAAGATCTACTGACAGCTTTTCTGATCTTTGACAGTAACAAGAGATACAGAGAAACTGAGCCAATACTGTAACTGAGAGTTACAACAGTAATCTGAGTCAAGTTATAAACTGTATTGAGTTGCATGTATTGCCATCAAAGAAATACTGTTCAGAATAGCAGAGACAACATCTGTGGGAATTCCCGGGGTTGATCAGATCTGTGGGTAATCAGTAGGAAGTGATGACAAAATGCTGCCAAACCATAAGACTCATATTTCATATCTGCTTTCCACCACTGGAAGTGACCAGATGATGGAGCACAGTGGCTATTGGAGTTACAGAGCCAGATGGGTTTGGCTTTTAGAGCATTTAGGACACGTCTTTAGAACTTAATCTCCAAATTCCACTTGCACTTCTGCATGTACACCCACAAACATACCTTGAAATGTGCTTGTGTAAGCTGTTGTGTATGCCCCATATGAAAGACTTCTCAATAATACATGGAATGATGCTGGCTGCGTGATTTGGCTTGAGTCATATAGCCAAGTGGTCTAACATTACATTAAAAAATAACCCATTTACCTTTCTTACTGAAGGAAGTATCACTAAATGGAGGATAATTTTCTTTCCATGGATTCAATGGCGTCTTACCTGTTACAGTGCAAGCTGACTGTAACTTTTAGTTTTAATAGGTATTCTTCTGTTATGGCTCAGGTACGCTTCTGGGCTCAAAATATGAGTGTGATCTTTCCGAAGATAATTTTAGTCCCTCTTCATTTCTCTCAGCAAGTTTATTATACATTTTGCTCTTCAAAAAAAATCACTCTTGAAAACTGTCTGAAAGGTAAAAGTTATAGTTTCAGGTTAACATGTGTCAAACTGATTTGTCTACAAAAATGAAACAGGCATATGGAGTAAAGGAAGAGGATTTCCAGGCAACCAAGTGTCATGATAACTGAGTGACTTATAGTGTTACACAATCTTAGGGGCACTAATGCACGGCAAGATAAAATCCCACCCTTCACAAGTCTCAGGAAATGCATATTATATGTCTTCACAATATCTGTCTGATTTAATGCTGATATTGTTAAGTGCTCTGTAATCTACATCCAGGCTCCAACTGTACTTTAGGAGTACCATCAAGGAAATTAGCATTAATTAGATAGAGGAAAGATGAAAGACTCTAGGAAGCATTTAGGACCCAGTAATCATGTTTCCTAAAGAGAGAGACTGAGTGTGGTCAAATAAAGCTGCTGAGTGATTAGGTCAGAGGTTCCTGCCTTGCAGGGGCCAAATGCGGTGAAAAATGCTGAGCAGTCAGAGCCAAGAGGGGAGGGCAGTTCCGCACTCGCTATTCCCATTGGAACCAGTTCCCCCTTCCTCTCCTGCCTGTCCTTACCATAGCTACAGCAGCGGGCTGTGAATCGGAGGCACCCTCTCTAGCCCAGCTTGGCATTCATCGGAGAAATGCTTTGGTCTTGCTTAATCTCTGAGGTGTGCAAAACCTGGAAAGTAAATAGTAGAAGGACTGAAGTAATTGCTTTTACTGGGATTGTGTTCTAATGGTTTAAACTGCAGTATTTCTCTGTATTCAGTCCAGCTGCAGCCACTGGACTATATGTAGCTGTACCGAATGGTGAACAGAGTGGCAGTTCCCCAGAACTATGACTATGGCAAGAGGGGAAGTATACATGTACATGAAACAAGGCTTTTCTCAACACTTAATTGTGCAGATTGTGCCTGCAGAGGTATAAAACCTCTCCTGTCACCACAGAAATGATCAGCAAGCTGGATGTATCCTACAGAAAGGACTCCAAGGTTTAGTGAGCGTCAAAGGAAGGCAGTAGCCCAGAAGCAATGTTGAGAGCAGAAGAAAGGAGGAAATTAACATTTACAGACTCTGAGATGGCTTTTGTGAAGTAAGTATCTCCTGCTCAATGTAATTGACCTGAGCTGGAGATTTGTCTGAATGAAGAGAAGAGGTAAGGGTTTGGTTTTCAGGGCTCTGCCTTGGTGTTGGTTCCCAAAGTATCCCATACCATCTGTAAAGCTATTGCATTTCTGGTGTGCAGTGTCATTGTTTCAGAAAGGCAGAGGTAAGGTTGTGCTGTAGAGATGATGTGTGCCTTGATTTCATATTCTCTGTTTTCCAGAGTTAACATTTGGAGCAATGCAATGTATTCCATCTGCCCTACCGCGTGAGGCACAGGACGATACTACAGCCTGAGATTAGAGTATGAGGATTCATGTCCAGAGACCCACATCACTTGTGGAATCACTTCCACTTGCCTGGAAGCGAATGGAAAATGCTGTGCGTCTGACTTGGAAGCAATTTATCTTCATGTTCTCTTGGTGGAAGCAACCATGTAAACTCAGAAAATGCAGGCTGCAGACATCAGGGTCAGATAGAGCAAAATCAATCAGTAATTGATTAATTAAAAATTACCCTTTATGATACAGGTTGGCTACTGAAAAGCTTTGTTCACATTTACTCAGTTACATAAATTTATCAAATTATTAATTGCCAGTGGGAAGACAATGTGGTCAGGAATTTGCAGTCTGATCTTCACTGCATCATTGAAACAGAATCTGGTGCCAGGTAAATTTGATCCACCCAAATTACTCCATGCATAAAATGGAAGTCACTGCCATGTCAGAGAGGTGTTATGAGGATAAATTAGTGGATAATTGATAATCAGTAGATAATCAGTTGATAATTCATGGATAACCAAGTGTGCTTTGAAGAAAAAAATGCTAAGTAGTATTATCAGTATTTACCTTTTCAGTAGGATATGACTCAGCCTTCATTTTCTAACAGTTCACATAACTATATAATTGATTTTAATATTTTAATAAAATTTTCATTCTGATTTTATTAGACAAAATTAAAAGAGCCCTCTAGCAGACATAGTTTTGCCTAACAACACGAATGTGACTGACTTTGGCACCAATCTTCAGAAATTAAAAAACCTGTTCCCAATACAATTTTAAGATCTGTTTCTTCCCACACCATCTGCGAGTTAAGCTAAAATGCTGAGTCCGAGATCGGGCACATATCTGGGGCAATGCCTCTCTTTCTGGATGGATTCAGTGGCACTCAGTGGGGTTCAGCTGAGGAATGGGATATTAGGGGTACTTTAGCTATTTTGGGGCTTGCAGTTTTAGATCTGTATGAACAGCTGTGGCATGGTGGGTGACGTGTGCATACCAGCGCCAGCAGAGAGTCCTCTCCAAATCAGTAGTAGTCAGCCTCCGCAGCTCCTTGTAGGACTTCTTGATGAACAGCAGAGCTGATGGACAGGCTGTTTTGTACTTTTATGCTTTATTATGTCTTGTGCAACATATTGATGTCCAAGTGTTTGACAAACACTTTCAGCCAGCAAAACTTTCCTGTTGCTGGAGGAAGCAATCTTGCCCTGGCCTGAGCTGCTAATGCCCTTGCCCTGATTATCCCCTATTTGGTGCCAATACACATACTTGGGCAGCCACAGGGTGAGCTGGAGAACTGACCTAGCTGAAAAACAATTATATTGGCAGAAGCAAAGCCCCTCCACTTACAGAAGTGGGGACATGAANTTGTCCAACTAGAGCTGAAAAGATCTGGTTCAAACATGGGAAGTAGCTCAGCTGCAATTATCACAGGGCTCCTTGAAAGCCCATTTATCCTGCTGAGAGCCATTACTAGACAGCTTCAGGTAGAAGACATGTTTAGCTTCTTATCAGAACCCCTTCACTGAATTAGGAAGTACAGAATAAACATATCTTGTGCCAGAGGTGCAAAGTTTGGTTTGGGAGTTTCGCAAATATGAGGTGCTCCTGAATCATGAATGCTGATTTCAGTACATGTCGGGGGCTAATAACACCTGGTGTGGACCACACGAGGACTAAACAAATTGTATGTTACTGATGTTTAAAGACCCTTGAAATATATATGTATGTATATGTACATGTGCACACTTATATGTGTGTAAGCATGTATGTGTGTGTGAAAACAAGTTATATGGTTAAAGGGTTTTAGAAGTATATGTACAGGGTCAAGATTAAGGGAAGAAGAACTCTGTTGCAAGGAGAACGAATTTCTCAATGTGATCATAAAACTCATTTATGATAATTCCATAAATCTATATCCCCACAAGGGAAAGACAAGTCTCTAAGAAGGATTTGAATGATTTGTTTAGGTACTGCCAACTTAATGCAAGTCTTGCTGAAGTACAGCAATCCTTCTATTGGCTCCAGTCAGCCTTGAATCAGGTCTTGACTTTTCAGGGGGCAGTAGGGGATGGGGGACACAACTCATTGCAATGCTTGCTAATGCAGAAAGTCGCACTGATGTTGATCTATCCAAAGGAGACGAATGTAGCCAGTTGTTTCTCCATGTATTTGTTCATAATTCACATTAAATATGCCTGAAATGTGGAGACTGTGACAATGTACCGCTCGTATTTCATATCAAATATGTTTCGAGTATAGAGTTTATTGAAAAGTAGCAGAGTGTGTAGTAGTTTTCACACCTACTCTTGAGTTACTGTATTTTTCAAAATTGGGTGGTTTACCAATATTTGTATATAACATAAGGGCACTACAAACATTTGTGTTTCTGAACTATATTATTAGTATTAGAAATCTTAGCTTACCCCTCCGCCTATTTTCATGCTAAGCACAGTGTATACATCATTCTAGATACAATAAGCTAGAAATTTAAGATGATAGATTGTTTTGCTTTTTAATCCTTTTTTCAGTCCACTATTCATTCCTCATTCAGATTTCCTCATTATGCTTTTAAGTACATGCAAAAATGCAAGATCTATACTTAAAATGACAAAATTATTTTTGCAAACTAGACACTGATTTTGTGACAGTTTCTCAAGCCCTTTGTAGCCAGACCGCTATATCTTTCCCCCTACGTCACTTTAAATGTCCTTACATACAGCTGGCAGGGGAGGAAAGCTGGACGATTTTAAATAATGTTACAATGGCAGTACAGCTGCGAACATGGCCTTTCACTCTAAGCCCTATGGTATTTACTATGTTTCATAAGAAACCTAGTCCCTGTAATTCTGTGCTGCAAAAAGCATGAACACATGGTACTATTAAATAAGTTATAAAGACACAAAAAAGACAAGACAAAAAAAAAAGTACCACATTTATTTCTTTTTTAATACTGTGATTTGTAGGCTGACCTCAAGGCTTGACTCAATGTTGGGACTGGCAAGGTTAAATGAAGAAATACAGTACCCAGCTTATGTTTAAACAGCATTAAATCTTCATAGTAGCTATTGCTAGTTTGTGTATGTGTAAAAAGACACCATATTCATGAGAAAACTTGCACTGATTAATGCACATCTGGAATGATTCTTACTTTGAAATACTTCTGATTTGAGTAAAACTGCACAGAAACTGATGATATGTCAGAGAGATCTGCGGAATGTCCCAGGGACATAGTGGGCTTTTAAGGAGAATGAAATATAGTATCATGTGCTGTTTTTAGAGCAAGGTATGACACAGACTAGGTAGAAGGTCACAAAAAGTGTATCTAATATCAAGGAATAAAAACAGTATCAACATTTTTATTACTTAAAATCTTATGATTTGGGGGGGAACTATCATATTATTTTTGGATGCCCGAGTTCTGCAATTGCATGAAATAAACTGCATGGTAAAACAGCTCCTGATAAAATTCTAATTGGTATGATCTATCTGTTATTCTGATGGCTTTTACAGATCCCAAAGTAGCTTAGCTGGGATGGGAGCTGGTGTGTTATAAATGCAGTTATTATTTTAAATAAAACATTTATTCAAACAAACTAATGAAATTCCTTAGGACTTATAATCTTGGCAAAAGATGATTCTCCTTTTTTAATGTTTACCTTTGTTCCTATATTATATTATTTCTGGAAAAGAATGGATAGGAAATCCCTTCTTGACTGAAAATTCAGAATGAAAGTGTAAATGAAGCAAAACCATGGAACGAGCATAAACACAATCACAATTGAAAGGTAAACTTATATTTGACAAGCTCACATATATGGAAATTATATCAGCAGCCCTATCTATGTACAAATCCATCCCATACGTCCACAAGCGAAGGACATTGCACAACCCAAAATGCAGGGCTTTTTTTTTTTTTTTAACTCTAGCTCACCGAGCACCAGACAAGAGCCTCTTGAGCGATGAGAAAGCCACAGGGAGGCATGTGCGTTTTGCATAGAGGGCTGCATTCCATTCATGCACTGAAATTAAAGCTAAATGGAAACTGGAGTTCCTCAGGGCAAGAACCATAACTTCTAATTACCAAAGGTAAAAGATAAACTGGAAAAAAAAATATTCTTTCAGATACGGCTAAAATTATGATGTGAGTCTTAGAAATATTTATCTTTCCTTCCATAAGTGAACATTCTTCTGGTAACGTGGAGTTTTTCTTGGACTGTTATTGCTGTTTCACAATGATCTAAGGCTTTATTTGTAGTCTTAGCGGTGCTTATATAATTACATAAATCTAAAAAAATAGAAAGTCTGATTATTCTAAATTCCAGTTAAAATGAGTCAATTGAAAAAGGCACTATACCTCAGTGTTTCAGCTACACTTCAGAGGTTCATATATTCATGTGCTCAGCAGCCAAAGAATGAATTATCTTGTCACAGAGATCATCAGGAGTTCTTTGAAATCCCAGATATACCTAAATGTCTAACGTGTGTTCACAAATATATTAAGCCACAAAAGGCAGCAGTGTCCAAAATCTCTGGTAGTCCTGAAAAAACCCTAGAGCTGGGCCAAGTGAGAAATGAGACTATCTCTGCTGAGAGCTTGTCTTTGAGAAAGCACTCAAGAAAGCCAAGGCTAAGTAACTGAAAGTACAGAATTAAAGTTGATTAAATAGCTATTCTTGTGCAATTGACTATGGGACCAGCTGAACTCTGCCGCAGATGCTTTATCTCTGTGTGGTACCACCATACATACCTGTGGGATATCCTAGACCTACTGCCCCTCCACAGAGTAATTCTGGCAACACCAGCCCAGTAGTTAAAGCTGATTCTTCCCACAAGTGTCAAACTGATTGCACAGGTCCAAGGTGGCTGTATAATGCATGTGGGGTATATCCTATGCTTGCCAAAGCACCAGGCATTGTGTGAATGAGGTATATATCC
Organism: Fregata magnificens; assembly: GCA_013389945.1. Lineage (NCBI taxonomy): Eukaryota > Metazoa > Chordata > Aves > Suliformes > Fregatidae > Fregata > Fregata magnificens. The sequence continues at coordinate 69,558 of WAAD01002692.1, forward strand.
ATACTGTGTGTCCACACTCTGTCGTTGTCTTCGACCTCTGTATACAGCCAGGTCCAAAACTGTCAGCTGATATGTCAGTACGGGGCATACACAAAACAGCATCTGACCTTTCACCAAGAACTAGTCTCTAGGAGGGCTGAAAATCCCAGACAAATATAGAAAGTGATCAAAATTTGCCCAGGCAAGATTTCCAGGCAGAGAGAGGGCACATGCTGGGAAACAGAAAGCAAACAACAAACCAGGGGACATGCCAGGAATGGCAGTTTTCCTGTATCATTCACAACTGTTAATGCATGCTATTGCTGTTGGAAAGTATGTAAATATAAATTTTAAAAGTTCTTCTGCAGAAGCATGCCTGTCTACTGACTAATCAAATAATGTAATCAAAAGTCTGTATTATATTATATATTAATGACTAGAGCTGGATCAAACTCAGTTCAGATTCATTGCTTCATTTTCCATGATTACAGTTCACCTTTTTCTGGTGCTCAGGTCAGAAAAGTCTTATTAAAGATATACAACTACAATTTCTCTTGTTTAGGATTAAAGGAAACCTGAGGAGGAACGGGATAAGACATGCTGAGAAATTCTCTCAGTAGTTGTTCATAACAAAACCCAAACACCTTACAAGATATGTGATAAAAAATACAAAACATTTAAAAAATGCACAGTGTTTAAAAGGAAACATAATTTCCAATACTTTGACTGCAAGTGTAATGTGTTGCCAATAGAATAAGCTGAATTTTGTAGGCAGAGTACTTTGCAGAGCACAGCGGATCTGACTCTAAAATTTTCCAGATTGCAAACTCAGTAACAATAGCTCAAGTCTTTTGCACATGCTCTCCCCTGTGCTCCACAAGAAACTCTTATAGGTGAGAAGTCCCTAAGCTTTTGGCTGGCTACCAGTCTCAGTATGTTCACTTTCTCTTTCAGTCTAAGCTAGAGGCAGAAATGGCAAAAAAAATGTAGGAAAACATTCAAGACAGCTCTTAGTACTGGGTCCCGCTCACTAGTGCATTATTGTGTTCGGACTGCTAAAAAAAGGAACGAAGGCAGAAGGTTGAAGCAGATCAGAAATCACTATTTCCATACTGTAATATGTACTATATGCTGCCACGAGGAGTTTGGCTACCATGCCCTTCTCCTTTGGAGAAAACATTCTCCATCTAGTAAGAATTTGCTGAATGTTGAATGCCTCCCTATTAATTTTGAATATCCGGGCCAAGAAATGTGCACCTGTGGATCCCAATATGCAGCGGGAGCAACATTCCAGCAGGCTCCTGTAATGACTCATCAGCTCTGATCCAGTTCATCCCTCCAATTAATGAGAACAATAATACCTTCAAAGTCCAGTTTTAAGCTTTTTATCTAGAACCACTTGGCAGTTGCTAAAAAAGAATTAATTACTTCCTCTGATACACATGGAGATTCAGGATGTTTTACAGAGAACACTATAAAAGTATATTCATCTTCACTTAGATGATGATTTTCATGTCAGTGCCTTAGCTTAGTCTGTTATATTAAGGACTTGCTTTTAAAGAAAAAGTACAATGTTATCTACTTAGTGCAGACTCTTTTATTTCCTCTTTTATTAAGGAATTTATGAAATTATCCAAATATAAGGCAGAAAAAAATCTACACATATATGTTTTGGAAAAAAAAAATAGGAATTAAGTAATCAGGCTAAGCTTCTGGTTTGCACCTTCTTCTTCAAACTAAACTATCCACAAACACAGGGCAGACATGAACACTACATTTTTTCTTATAAATATCTTAGAACCAGCAATTATCATTGATGTTTTCACATTACAGCTCCCCTGATACCTGTGGAGTTTCCTTCTGATTTGCACTGCACTTAATGAGAGCAGAATCAGTCCGTTAAAAGATCATCATTTTATTAGAATTTGGCCTGGCAGTGTGCCCCCTTTTTTCTTACCCTAATAGTAACAAATAGGCGCTCTGGGTAGAGGCCTCAAGCACCAGACTTTTTATTTGGAGAATGATGAAGTGGTAAATTATCTCAGCCCTTCCCTTCCATTAACTAAGCAATACAAAATGCGGCATTATTTGATTATGCCATTTTCTTTATGAGACCTACATTATCGAAATGAATACTAATAGTCACCATTTGGTCGCTGGCAAAAAGCATATTAGCGAAAGACACAGTTACTATTGGAGTCTGTTGTCCCACAAAATCATGTGAAATTCTCTTTTCACTCTCTGAAACTTGGAAAAACAAACACAGTGAAAACATAGGACATGGATGAACTGTGAGGAAGAACAAACAGCCCTGATAAAAGTCACACAATTATTGGGTAACTGCAGAGACAGTTAAGAGAAAACACATAAATCTGTGCAGTCAGCCACAGACTTAATCCGGCCCCTAGTTTCCCTTCGAGGTGCCCACAGCAGAGCCTTGCGGCGGCCAATGGGACTGTGAGTTTCTGCCAAACCCACCCCCCATCTCCACAGCAAAACCCTTGCTTCACTCCTGGCAGTTGCTTACCCCATGGCCAGGACGATGCCAGCACCCAAGGGGGAGTCCTGTCCTGCTCGAAACACCCCAGGGCTGCACACCATCAGTGCAAGGAGTCCTCAAGCAGCAAGCAGGCAATGCCCAGTTCCTGCCTTCCCACTGTCTCCCACTTGCCAATCTGCCCCTAATTACAGGTAACGACTGTGGAGGGAGAGAAAGGCTGATTGCTAGAAGGTAATGACCTTCTAGTCCTTCTAGTCAGAAGTTCTAGACCTTCTGGAAGGTCAAGAAGCACCATATGGATGCTGTGGAAAGAACTTCGATGTGAGATGCAAACAAGGGTGAGGTGTGGCTCATGCGTTTTGAACCTAGAGAGGGGTGACCCTCATCGTCAAACCGAACTATTGCTGTAGAACCAGCTTGAGGCCTGCCTAAACTCGTGGATCCAGAAGCACCTCTGATCCCCTGGGTGAGAGCAGCCCAGCCACTTCCCAGCTGCCCACTGGAGGGAAAGTCAGACACGCGCTGTCTCCTCCCTGCCCGGGTTTCTGCAGGAAGCAACGTGGAAATTGAGCAGAGAGCTGTCACGTGCTCAGGGCAAGACCTTGATGGAGCTGTGAGGAGGCCAGGATCCTCACTGCATACCAGAGCAGGCATCTGCCCTCAGCCTAGACACAGCCTGGATGTGCCAGCTGCATATACCAGGGACCAGGGATACCTGTGTTCCACAGGGAATGGGAAAGATCCTTGAAAAACAATGGGCGAGGTTCGTTTGTAGCAGCTATCAGCCCAGGGTGATCTAACGGTGCTGCAATTTCACATACTCACATTCCTCGATTCAAACCTACCATGAGCTAATCGATGATCCATTTGTCTCCCCATTGGATAGCAAATAATAGGGGTCTAGATGCCAAATAGGAATGCGGCACAATGGGGGAAGTTTAAAGTTCCTATTTATTTGGGACTTCCCCATGTTGAGATCAGCAGTGATAGGAGGGCCAACTGAAGCAGGAAGGATATTATGGGCTATTGCCTACTCTTTGCGATCAATTCCTTTCAAATCCATGCAGGATGTAGCCTTGTCATCCTGTTTGAAAACATTCTTCGCATGTTGGAGTATACAATGCTAAGAGAAAAGGTGGCTAAAAGGTTTCTTATAGCCACAGGGATCAAGAGACACATATATTTGTGAGGATGAGCGTCACAGAATAACTCTCTATATCATCCTGCTTGCTCACTGCACCTGTGCAGGCATTGTGTTTTTTAGGAAGTGTTTCAGTTTACAATATCCTGTACTGCTCAGCTGAAGCCACAGCTATTTACAGAAAATGGCAATACTACTCCAAAATGAGAAGTGCCGGAATGTAGAAGTTCAGTGTTTCTTGATCCTTCTCTAGTGGTGACTGTCATGTCCCTACCCACAGAAAAGATTATTTTGCTGTAAGAGAATTCAATTCAGATCAGTATTTATCTCCACGGTCAATATTTTCCTTTCAGGTAATTCCTTTTGAGGAGAGTAAAACTTTCTTACCTTGCAGAAAAGGAATCCCCCAGACTGTAAGGCATGCATAATAGTGTCATTGGCACTATGTCCTTATAAGTCAGTTTGATGTCCAGGCAGGACTTTCTGTTAAGGGCATGTTTTGCCAAATGTCAGCAGCAAAGTACCAGGAAGTTCCATGGGAACTAATAATGAACTATAAAACCCACCTGTTTGCATGCTGCATCATTATGGTAGCTTGCTTTTTAATGGCACTTTCCTTCCTACGTTTTTATTTCCATTTCACTCTTAAGAGACTGCATATTTCAAAATTAATTTCCCTATGTGTTAATAATGTTAACTTGTTAATATTGTGGGGTTTTATTTATCCTAAATAACAGTGTAATTTAAAATTAGATCTAAATAACTTGCTAGTCAACATGCTCCAAACTTCTAAATCTTATTAGGCATATTGCCGGGCAGAGAGCTACCTGAAGTCAACAAACTTTCCTTTGAGCTCAAGTGGGCCGTAAGATAATCTCTCCCAAGCAAAATCCCTGGGACTGCTCCACAACAGGGAGTGCTGGGCATGGTGATTGGCTTTACAGACTAAACCTTTAATTTGGAAGTTTGTATTTTAAAAATCCAACAGTTTTTCAGATAATGTAGCATCGATGTGTGTAATCTCTTTAAATGTGACCCCCTTATTTCTTGTGGGTCAGTGTGTGTGGAGGGATGGGCTCTGTGGGCCTGTGAGCTGCCACCAAACACTCTGTAAGCCTTTTAGGGGGGGTAGACCCATACTCAGAAAGGCTGCACATCACAAAATAGGTTTTTGACAGAATTAAGTTAGAAGGATTTGTCACCGCTTGTTATGTTTCACAGCTCAGAAATGCAGTTCCATACAGAGAGGGTATTATTAACCAGCATGCAATTTCTGCAGGATGTCATGAATCACAGGTTGCGGGACATCCTCCTGAAAGGCTCTGTAAATTCTGAGTCGCTTTTAAAACAAACGCTACACAACAGCAAGCAAGGCCAAACTAAGGTAAATATGAAAGCACTGAGATGCAGAAATAGGATGCCTTCCTCTGTCTCCTCCCAGCTGATACCTTCCTCCCTTCTCCAAACCATTGGAAATGCTGAGAGCTCTGGCATCCCTTCAGGAGGGATCGCCTCTGCATCTCCACGTGTGCATCCTACCAAATCAGAGCCTGAGTAAATCTTTGTTCAGGACTTCAGGAACTGGTTGGCTATGAGTAAATGCTGAGTAAGAGTCCTTCCTTTCTTGATGGAATCCATTAGGGAATTTATTGTAATCTGCTCTGGCAATTTTTTTCAACAGTGCATTTTTTAAGTAGTTTTTTCATAGTTGGACGTGTCATGAGAGAGTCCTCACATGACATTTTTCCATGGTGCCAAGATCTTTTTTCCAAAACATGCGCCTGTACTGCATAAAATATACAACTGAGATCTGCACGTCAGTTAGGAGTCCAGTTAAAAATGGAATAGACTGAGTAGGAAAGTCATCTCTTCAAGGATAGAAATGCAAGATAGCCACACATGGCTGGAAATCCGAAGCTGAGCACTAATACTCTAGCTTTAAGCTGATGTGGCTCCAATATTAAACTGAAGATTGATTAATCTACTGAAATATTTGTAAGGAACTCAAAGCTGATGGGAAAAAAAGACACTCCCACTTCATAGAAATCAGATCAAAATGGAGGAAAAATAGATATCTGAAAGCAATTTCACGTCTTTCTATTTCTTTCAGGTTTACTTTTTACAGCCTTGAACAGGCAAACAGAAGTCAAATATAAAGATGCATGCAATGGATTTTCTAAGTATTCAGACAGGCTGAATAAGCAAATGGTTGGAAAGCGGCGTGGTTTTCTGCTCTCTGAGCAGTGCTAGCTCAGATCCAGCAACGTTTATTAGATTCCAAATTGTCTGCACTTACAGGAGGGCTTGTGACAAACTTTTGGGCTTTTTTTTTTAATTCTGTCATTCGATGATATCAACTCAAATGTATAATCTGATTTGGGTTAACACATACCTCTGTGTAGCACCCTGAAAATTTAGACCAAATAGAAGGAGCTGTTCTTAGAGGTTTCAGAGCACTGGCTGCTGCAAGTAATGGAAATCTTGTAACAAAACCACTTCGTGTGTTTCTAGTAAACTGGCAGATGGTACTAACGGACTCTATTTGTTCCACGCCAGTAGTTTTTACAGACGTAAATGTAAGTGTAATACACCTATAGTAAACAACATTAAAAAAAAAAAAAGCCAACATTAAACATACCAGACCCCAAACAAAAACCTGTAAGTATTGTGGTTACTTAAGAAAAACAAATTATGTCATTCAGCAGAAAGACTGTTGATTAAGGTTTGGTACACATCTGTCTTCTCTAAAATATGTATTCCAGTCATACCGGTTTGCTTAAGAGGTTACTCAAAAAGAATAATTTAGCTAAAACAGAATGGGATTTAAAATATTCACCGAGTGTCAAAATTCCCCCAAAACATAAGCTCCTGGTTCTGGACTAAGCTAGTGCAGCCAAAATTCCTGCTGAATTAAGTGGGAGTTTTCTTATTCCAGGCTTTAATTACACTAGCAGGGCACTTTTTGCCTGTAGTTAATAGCCAGTTTGTAGGCTGTTACCACATTTTAAAAGATTAGTCCAGTTGCTTCCCAAATGATCTTCTAGGATGACAATGTATTTATATATGTGTGGGATGGCAAGGAAGGGAGAGAAGGAGTTAATGAGGGTTATATTCTTCAGATGAAAGTGTTTTTGTCCAGGGAAAAAAACCACCACTATTTATCACAAGCAAATGAGTTTTTCCAGCACTGTCATATTATTATCCTATGCAATTTGATCAGTGTTTTAATCACATACAGTATGTTGGTTCTTTAGCCAGATGTCAGGTCATCTAATTATACAACAGGAGCACTAGTAAAAACATTATCATAACCGATGTGAATATTATGAAAATTAAAACATATATAACAGTTTTATTTGTTATTAGGTTTCCAGACATTTTTTCTGCAAATGCAATAGGTATCTTACAAAATGGAGGTATCTTTACAAAATTTATTTCAGATTTTATCATGCTAACCATGCTTTCCCTATGTTTTGTTCCCACTAATACTTCTCAGTCTAAAATAAATCACTAAATCTTTACCATGTGTAAGAAAAAGGTGTGAATCTGCACGTCCTGGATTAGCTACTTCCTTTTTTCTCAAATTGCGGACTCCCAAAAATTTTCCTCTGCAGATACAAACCTACTGACAATAAGCATTCTTTTCTTATTTACCTTTCATAAGACCCTCAGAAGTGGGCACCAGGGGCCCACAGACAAGAGGTTCAAAACTAGTGCTTCAAAAGTAAGGTAGCAACTCACTTCTCCTAACTGCTCTGGGGACACCGGGCAATAGAAAAAAAGTCAGACCTTCACAATCTTAGGGGCTTTGGTGGTTTCAAGTTTGATTTGTGACTTGTGCAAGTTGTGAACTAGAGAATATTTGTGGGACTGTGGAATAGGTAATTTTATTTTGCATTTTAAATGCAGATTTTGTCGATATTGATGCAGAGGATAGACATAGCTAATCACGTCTGTGAGAAGGAATAAGTCTCCAGTGCTTATGGAGTCTGTGGTAGAGGCAGACATGGTCCCAATCTACAGGGCACAGGACAGGAGCTGCACACCTACCATAACATCAGGAGATGTAGAGGTGCACACCGTAGTAAGTACATAGTAAAGACACATCTCCATGAGATGCATTTCTTTAAGTGATGCCTGCATGTAATTTCACACCAGCATCATGCCATTGATCTTAATAGTTATTAATGACTTACAGTAAAATCAGCTGAGAATCAATTTCACAGTACTTAATGTGCGAAGGCCAACAGAAGAAAAGATCAATCACTCCTTTGTTTCTGGTGGGAATAAGGTCTCAAAAATATATTCATGGCAAAGAAAATGGGTAATTGTTGATTTTTAGCTCAGGCCTAAGCACATGAACAGCAGAGCTACGCTCAAGTGTATCTATTCTGGTACTGTATTCAGTTATGGGATATACCATGATGTCTGAGGTTTTTTACTATTTGCTGGTTTTAACTGCATGCTCAATTGCACCATTCTGTGGTGTGCTGTGGGAAAACTGGTCTGTCCGTTGTGAGTACCTGTACAGATGAGACTTTGTCCCATAAATACAGTAAACTACTTTCAGCTTGGCATGCTGAAGTTTTCTCTCTGCAACCTCTATTCCAATCAGCGGTAAGGCATGAATCCAACTTGGAGCACTGATCTGTTCCAGCTGTTGGCCTTAATGCAACTTTCATTTTGGAACCAGGAGGTACATGCAAGACATGAGACATGTTTGAAGGCATTTTGTCAGTGACTTGTTGTTAGCCAGCAGGATGCCTGGCTAACAACGTGTAGACACATGGGCAGCTGATACAGATTTTTATAGCTGTGAAATCCCATAATGCTGATCAGTGATGCTGTGGTAAGGCTGCAAGCAGAGAGCAATGAAACAACCCTGTCTTGCAGACCAGAAGGGATGTCAGAAGAGCCAGATCTACAAGAAGAGGTAGGTCCCCTGAAGCTGTTGGAAGAGCTTGCCCCTTCACTTGTCCAGTGAAGATGAGCCCTTAAGGAATCTGTAAAAAAGAAACAAAACAGAAGGTCTTCTGATCCTCTAAATACATCCCATCCAAATGCAAAGACGAAGAAAAACTGAAGCTCCATTACAGCTGGAATTGTCCCGTCATCCAGGTAGGACGCTGTGGTCTACAGGTATTTGCGGTCTTTTGCTGCTTTATTAATACCTTTCCGAGGAAGTGTGCAAGGACCCAAAGGAGACAGCTGGCTTGCTAAGCTCTCTTTTCTCATGTGGTGGGGGGAAGGGGCTCTGTAGTAGGTGGTGTTGGGGAAGCATAACCCTCTGCGAGGGCACGTGGAAGAACTGCTTCCTGGAACAAACTCTGGCTGCGTCCCTCTGCAACCTCTTCCTTCCAGCACTAAAAGCCAGAATAGAGCTCTAATTCTCATCTGTGTCGAAAATAAGAATGTGACCAAATTTGGTTTGTCCTGCTGGATTCGCAAAGTGTTTACAAAAGAGTTGCATGGAAGTGAAACTCGGGAAGCAATTGTTTAACTTAGCGGTAAGGGTATGAGGAATGTGAGATGCCTATGTGATATCTGGATTCTGGATTGAAACCTACACTGTTACCTTTGCTTTATCGTCCGTGAACTCTCATTTGCAGTAAGTGAAGGTCATGTAAAATGACTCTTTACCAGCCCACATCCACACCCAGCCGACTTCAGCATTTCCTAATTAGGTTATATTCAATCTGTATAATGTGCTTGTAATAGATGTGGTACTGTAGCGTAATCTCAACTGATATTATTCACTTCCCAGGAATGTACAGCTGAAGCTGCTCTGCAGGCTCTGACTGAAAACAATGGGTGTGCAGCTGACAAATAAAAGTAGCTATTTTACATGCCCTGGTCTATTTGGATGCCATTGTTTAAGTGATGTCTGCTGAACAGGTATTCACATTAGAAAAACAAGCACAATTACAATTTTCTGATGTGGCAGCTATTTTTGAAACTCATTGAAGCTTGCTAGTGCTTTTCCCATGCAATGAAAAACTGGAATTGCCTGTTGTAATATTGGCTGGCAGTTATGAATGGTTTCAGCTCACATTTTATAATGAAGAAATGAGCTCATGCTATATAATTGCGGGCTATCCCCAAGAATATTTTTATTCAGCGTCATTGTCAGATTAAATTAAAACCGCCAAAGAGCCTGATTCCTCAAGATGCCAGGTGCTCTCAACTCCCACAGTAGTTAATGGAAGGGAAGAGTACTCAGCAGTTTCAAAATTAGTCCCTAAATGCTGATAATGATGCACAAATTTTCATATTAAGCAAGACAACACTTTGCAGAGCTCTCATTGTTCTTTCACTCTTCTTTTTCTTTGTAAAGTGAGCAATTATTACTAAAAGTAATATTTATTCTATGCTGTATCCCTTTATTACATTTATATGAGCTTCTGCAATATCCTTTCAAGGGACTTTTGGCTTACTTTTCCCCTTCTAAGCTTAAAACAGCCATTAACTTCTTTTTATTAAAAATTAATTAGGGATGTATTTGAAGCTGCTGGTGATCACAGACAGTGGCATTCATCTGGCACTAGAGACTTGTTTGCATTCCCTCCTGCCAAACGCTGTGGAATTTTTGTTCTGTTCTCCCTGGGGAGTTCTGCAGAGAAAAGCGCTCTGAGCTTAGAGGACCCAGAGAGGGCAGATGACAAAAGAAAGGAAAAGCCCTTTGGGGCAAAATGTGAATTACCACCTCCTTTCACCAGCTGAATCACCACTTCACGCCATGCACTCCCCCAGGCAGTACTGGGCAGCCTGGGAAGACTGGGGGGCAAGGGGGGAAGGCTGGTGCCGGCACACACGTGTGCTTCTACTTGGTGTTTCATAATGCAGTAGGAAAAGGCAGACTAGGAAAGCCAAATCTTGTGCAGTGTTTGAATACCAAAACAAGTTGAAAGTGAAACATTCATCATTAATATGTACAAGGTCAGGCAAAAGCCTTGCTCAAACCGTGGGTCAATTAGTCCTTCTTTTCTCCCCCAGGTTCAAAGTGTTATCACCATGGAGGATAATGAGTTAAAGCCAAGTAAGGTCTGCTGGAGCTCAGAGGTCATGGACGAGAGTCGAAAAAATGGGTTCCAAATATTATAAGTCTTTCAACACTGTTTTCTAGGTATTCTGTTAAATATCCCAATGGGAGGCTTCTTTTCGTCAAACCTAACCACATTTCTTTGGACTTTCTTCTCTGAGTGATTTCAAATATATAAAGAATTTAGATGAAAAACAGATCTGTATTTTTTCATTGTTTAAAAAATGGTAGTAAATGCTCACTTCTCAGAAGAGTGATAGTGATTTTATTTATAGAAATTCCCAAAGTGACAGTTATAGAAATAATCTGTGGCAAACAAGTTGCAGAAGATTCTTCCCTCAGTCAGATCATGTTCTTTCTTTCCAACACTGCATAATAATTTCCATGAGAAGAAGCTGTATTATGTAGCCCTGATCATTGTTTCAACTTGGTAAGAACAAATGGTGAGAAAAATCTATATGGTTGGGCAAAATAGCAGCGTCCAAATAGGATTGTTATAAAGAAGATGGTCTCACTGTTCTGCAGGTTCAGTGAGAGAAGAAAGCAGACTAATTTGCAGCAAAGAGAGATGTAAGTTGTTTATCTGTTGGGAAAACTGGAAAAATACAGATCGTGAAGGGATGAGACTATGGAGCTACCTCGGGAAGTTGTGGAATTTCCATCAGTGGCTGATTTTAGGAGCAGAGGATAAATGAACACGTGTAGGAAGAGCCTAGGCATGTGGTTGCCCAACTTGCCCACAGTGCCACAGGGATCTGGGAGGGACTGTGACAGGTGGCTGAGGAGACGAGTTTGTATGCGCTACGTAGCAGCCTGTTTCAAGGAACTCTAAAGGGGCTGCATCTCCCCTGGAAAAGAGCACAGCGAGGTCCAGAGATTTTGGAAGGTTTTAAAAGTTAAGTGCTTGATCCTGCATCAGGGCACAACGTGGAGGAGATGACCCCAAAGACCCTTCTGACCCTACAGTTCTGTCGCTCTATAAAGTAACTTATCAGAAATGTTGTGTGTTTGGATATGTGTGCATTGGTAATCCACGGGAATTATTAAAAAAGAGGCAAATATTTAGACTATTCCTACATAGTATTGCTAGACACTATTTAGCAATAGTATTTCAGAATGCAACCTTCAGGAACACTGGAAAATGGTATTAGACAGTTTTTGAAAAAGGTTTTAGTAAGATTTTCTTGTTTATGGTGGTAATATGAAGAGTGTTTACGTTAAATATTTTAACTTACCTTCCAGAGCTTATGTTAATCATGTGTACTTTAAGGATCATAAAACCTTTGTCAAAGTACAGCTTTTAAACAGACAATTTCAAAGCATAACAGACTGCTTAACAATCCTCACTAAACTTATGATCTAGCTCCAGCTGAAAGAAATGCAGAAGCATCACGGACTTGAGTTGGGCATATATAAATAAAACCAATACTGTGAAGAACAGAAGCTGTCCTGATTCAGCAAAGCACTTAAAAAGATACTTACATTTTCTAGATATCACAGGGACATAAGTATTCAAGTATTTAAGTATTCCAGCCTGCCTGCCATTTAGGAATCTTAAGACCATGCTTTAAACTACAGTTTTAGTTCCTAATGAGAGAGGTTCGAAATGACAGGGGAGCCAGCATAAATCCATGGTGGAAAGAGACCAAACAGCAGAGGATCCCATCACTCCTTCCTGGTGATCAATTCAAAATGTGCATGTTATTAATAATGCTGATACTTTAACTGCTAAAAAGTTGAAGAAATTCAGAATTGAGGTTCTCCTAGGAACCTTGGTTCTGCCCCTGGCCCCTACAGTTCTGTCTTCCAGAGTTTGCCATAACACGTTAAGCTGGGGAAGGGATCGGCATTTTTTCTGCAGAGAAACTGAAACTTTTCTCTAAACCATTACTGCCTCAAAACACTAACTGTATGTATGTCTACACATAACAGTTTCCTATTAATATGTCCTTTGCTTCTTCATAAGGGAACAAACCAGTATCATTATGGCCTATGAGAGTACACTTGGGCGCAATGCAGGGTAAAGAATGTGCTCCTTGTATGGGGGAATGCAGCCTGCCTTTGATAACCTCGGGGTGACTAACATGGGATTGGAAAAGGTAAGAGCAATGATACAGGAACAGCAGAAATGGCATGGCTGTGGCTTTGGGCTGACTAGGCTTTTAGGGCTAAAGAGAGAAGCAGGTCGTCTCCTGACCACAGTGAAAACAAGCACGAATCTCAGAAGGGATAAAGACAAGGGAAAACTGAAGAGGAAAAGCTGGAGCAGGTGCTGCAGGTCAGAGGCACAGGAGGTTGCGATATGAAAGAGCACAAGAGAGAAACTTGAGTTAAACCAACTCTGGGGCAGTACGGTGGCACACAGAGATTTGAAGCCCAGCTCTGAAAAAGAAGAACCAGGGAAAGAATTCAGAAGAGGCAGGGATGTGTGACATGACTGGGACAAACTTTTGAGTGTGCTCCTGTAAAATGTTGTCAGCCTGTTATTATGAATCCGTGTGTCTGTCTGTTTTGTCCTCAGAAATGGTTGTGTGGATTTTCTTCAGCTTCAGCACATGGAGCCACACACATGCGTGCCCACACACATGTCCTTTCTGAACTAAAAAGAAGTATGAGCAATGTCATCCCTCGAGTGTCCCTTTTAAAAAGTTTTAAACCACTTAAATGAGGTTCCTAAATGAGAAAGTAGTCTCAAGAGTAGAGTTGGTAGATTAAAGGTAGCGTGGAGTGCATTCACGCAGGATAAATAATTGAATAATTGCAAAGTTGGAAATGTATCCAAAGAAGCCAGGATTTATTACAGAATTCTTTTTTCTTTTGCTTACACAAACTTTATAATAGCTGTTTTCTCTGACTGTCCTTTTCCATAAACTGGGAGCAGCCTCTGGGCTGCTCTCAAATTTACTTTGGCTTCTGCAATAGCAATTAAGAATTACTGGAACTGTGCAGTCTCAGGCCATGCCTTCAGTACCGTCCGAGGCCACGGCACAGAGCCATCCTGCTCCCTTGGGCAGCGGCGGGGCTGTTCCCTCCAACCACCTGCTTGGTCAGTGCCTGCTCCCAGCTGGGGGGCTGCACGCCGGGCAGGGGAAGGACTGTTTGCATGAAACCCTTGCTCCAACGGAGCAAGCAACTTCACCCTCAGCTGTTAAACTGACAGATGGAGGGCTTGCTTTTTTTTTTTTTTTTAATCATGTTATGTAAATCAAATGGCTAAAAGGATTTTCATAGAATTGAAAATACTTCTGCAAAAAGAAATTTCATGTGAAAGGGCAGTATTTTCTGTGTAAGTTTTATTTCAGATAGCAGGATCGGGGTATAGACTGCTGTGTACAACCTGATGTTTCCCATCCAGAGGCATCACCCTGTATGTGTAAAGACACAGCAGCCTGCGGGCACACTGAATATTACACTCTCGACATCTTGAAATAAAAATGTTCTCTGAATTTGGGCCCTGTATTTACAGAAAAGAAAATACAATTGCCCTGTGGTAAAGTGCTTTAGCGTTAAAGTGCTCCAATGCTAACAATGCAAAGAGAGAAAACGGGAAAATTCTCTCACCCAGATGTGGGTATGTAAACATATTTTAAACTAAGTATACATTTATATACAATGCATCCACTGTTTACACTTATTTTAAAATGCCATATGTAATGAAAATTATGCAAATATTTATAAAAACACCTTAGCCTGGGTAAGGTACGTACCACACTTAATATTTCAATAACGGCACATGCAGTGCTTGTACGGCAGTGCCAAACGTAACATTTTGAAAAATGACCCTTCGGTAAAACTGTCAGATGCAGAGCATTAAGTTCAGGTACCTGCCAACAGAAACCTCGGGGAGGATGTCCCTGGGAGAAGTGAAACAATACCGGGGTCTCTATCTGGATTAACCAAGGAACTTGCAAAAAAATTTAACATGGGCTCAAGTATTTACGGGCTTCCTAGTCAGTAATCTGCTGGACTGCCAACAGCTATTTCGAGCCCCTTCCCATTCTGGGCAAGGCAGTTTCACTTGCATAAAACAGAGGGGCAGGTGCCCTTAAATCTGTCATTAAAGGGCTCGTGGCCCCGGCGGGTCCCGCAGAGGCGATGCCGGATGCTCCGCACCCGGNCCAGCTCTCGCAGTGTTTGCCGTTTACCTGCAAATCGCAGAGCGTGGAGTCGTGAAAGCCTGAGCGCTCCTTAAGAACGCGTAAATGATGGAGGAAGGGCAGAATGAATGAGTGCGGCGGGCGCCGCTGCGGAGAGCGGGCCTTGAGGGACCGGGGCGTCGAGGAGGTGAGGGGGAAGAGGCTTTGGGTGAAAAATCGTCAGCTTTTAAGCACCTCTCCGAGCTGGCCGTGCTCGGGGGAGGGAGGGGCGAGGGGGGGGCTGTCCGCCCGAGGGCTTCAGCGGGGCACTGCCGGGGTGGGGGGTGGCCTCCCGGCGCTCCCCGCAACGCCCCCAGCCCCGCAATGAGCTCAAAAAAAGGGGGGAGGGGGACGCCCTTTATTGTTATTGTGGTTGCTGCTCGCCTCCCCTGCCCGCCTCCCAGGCGGCGCTCCGCGGTGCCAGGATTTCCCTGCAGCCCGCCCTCCC
>WAAD01002692.1:85039-97913 GCA_013389945.1 Fregata magnificens
CCGGCACGGCCCCTCTTCCCTGCGGAGCGGCGGCGGTGCCGCACCGCGCCCGCTCGGGGGGCAGGGAGGGAGGCCGAGAGGGAGGGGAGGCGTTTCGGGGTGGCCTGGGAGAGTATCCATTAATCCTGGTGTTTGGCTGCCCGGGGGATTTATGCCGGAGCAATCGCCTTGCTAAGACCGTCTCGGGGTGTTTCTACATCACTGAAATTCCGAGCTGAAGTT
This sequence comes from Fregata magnificens, assembly GCA_013389945.1. Classification (NCBI taxonomy): domain Eukaryota; kingdom Metazoa; phylum Chordata; class Aves; order Suliformes; family Fregatidae; genus Fregata; species Fregata magnificens. The sequence continues at coordinate 85,262 of WAAD01002692.1, forward strand.
CGCCCCTTATAATCGCTTTAAATTTGCTTCCCTGCCTATTTTGACATAGCTGATGTTATGCCCTGGCTTGGAGGCAGACGGCATACCTACATCGCCCCGAAACAGCGCGGGCGTTTTTTGTGCGGGATGTCCCCTTTTCTTCACGCGTTTAAAAACAACCGTGCGCTTGAACGCGCCGGGGCTGGGGCTGCACCTAGGGCAAAGGCAGGGCTGGGGAGAAAGGCGGTGGCGCGGTGTGCTGCTGGCTGTCGAACAGAGAGTTCAAGTCGGGAAGTCAGAGGAGAATTTGTATTGGGTTGCCGATGAAGAAATGCGGGGCGGTAGATTAATAACAGGGACTCGATTTATTTTCAGTTGAAATCAAAAAGAGACCAAAATAGAGGAAGTAATTAATTTAGGACTTGCGTCACTGTAGATTGTTGTTATGTTTTAAAAATAGGAAGAGGGGTTATTATGAAATGTTTAGTGTAACAAATGTGATCGTGATCTCGTACTTTCCTTTGAAAAATATTTGGGGGAGGGAGGCAGGGAGAGCTCCCGGGAGTGAAATTACTCATGCGTAGACCATTATTTTCAGTTACATGTAAGTTATAAATATGTAACATTGTTCAGCAAAGTATAGGGAAAAAAACCAGAGGCTTTAAGGTATGAAAATCTAAAGCTGAACAATTCTTAAGACGCGGAGTACCAGAAATCTTATAATCCATGTGCTGTGGCTCAGATGTTTAGAGGAATGACAGATATACCAAAAAAGGCATCATCATACTCGGCGTAATTCCAGGAGCAGAATTTTCTCCTTCCCTACAGAAAAGGAAAGCACATTTGTGGAAGCAAGAAGTGACAGATGTGGCATCCTAGCAGCTGGCTAAACATAAAAGCATATATCAGCAGGTGATTACTGTTGCAAGGATTTATTTTTAAAGTGTCTTGTACCGAAAGGGTCCAGCCTTTTTTAGTGTCAGGGTTAAGATTTACTTTAGCTCTATGGCGTGTTAAAAATAGTCTTTCAGCAGAAGCATTCAGAAAAGTAAGAGAAAACCCCTGTGTTCAGGGCACTCCTTGCTTTGAACATTTGGGTTTTTTATTACAGCATGCAGAGGAGAAGAACTGAGCAAGTTCTTCTGTTGGTAGGATAGTACTGAAGGGAACGAGTTCTCCTGGCCTCAGCATAAGCCAAGGGTATCTGGGAAGGAAACAATGGGGCCTATCTCTTCCTTAGATTAAAGATAATCACAGTTACTGTTCTCTCTGGAGCACCTTGTGCATCCACAGAAGTGAAAATCAGGCTGCAGAAAATACCTCTGTGCTTCTACCTCTCTTCTATGATCGGTAAAGCCAGTCAGAATCACCAGGAGGTGGCCTGGGTGAATTTTGGAAAGGAAGGAGATGGATATCACCTAAGAGGCAGCCCAGAGCCACTCTTTCCCTGAGGCAGCGTGGCTCTGTGCCTTCCCTATTTGACTGCTGTGGCTAAATGTCACGTTGGCTTCAAAGAGGCATCTAAAACTGTTCCAAACCACTTATATCAGCTTTACTGTAACCAAAGAAAGCCATGGTTCATGGCAAAACATGTTTTGCTCTCAGCTTTTCATAATTAGGTATGCTGCTTTAGTTTATAGTCTTCTAAGCTAGATGACTTCTCATAGAAGAAATTCTGGTCCTCTGCCCAAGTCTTCAGAAATAATCTGGGGTAGGAGAGGGAACTGGCATTTAAAAAGAAATTTCCCTCTGCCATGCAGAATTTGACATCAAGTTCTTCTTCACTTTTTGCCAGTGAGGCTGTGTCTCAGGGGCTCAGCGATGCTCTCTGACCAGTTCTTCCTCCTGTTCCTCACCGGTGTTGACAGAATTACTGTGGATCAGGTCACCTGGTGCCCATTTTGCCTTTCATAATGATGTAAAACACCACAGGCTTTCACCCTCCTGCATGCAAATGTTACTTTTTTTGGGAAAAAAAAACCCAAAACAACAAAAAAACTCACCAAAAAACCAACAACAACCCAACCCCAAAAAACACCAAACAAACAAAAAGCATCACTTCTTTACTCCCCCCCCCCCCTTATCATGATCGAGGCAGAGTAAATATATTTTTTTTAAGATCTGAACCATCTCGGGAAGAAATGGCTGCCTCTCCCTCCACCAGCAGTAAAACTGAACTAATTGGGTGGTCTGTGCCTATTAGGCACAGCCATGCTGCAGGGACGTGGTATCCCCATGGGTACAGCGCTTACAGGGGTGGCAATTGGCTGAAGGTATATCCTGTGGTTGGTTGGTTGGTTTGGGTTTTGTGTGATAGCAAGGTGAATTTCCCAAATAAACTCAAGTCTGAACTTAAATGGGGATGTGGGGAGAATTGTATTCAAGTGTTGGATGGAGGACTGTTTTTAAATTATTTCCTCTCACTGCAAAGCAGACCAGTTACTAGCTAGTGAAAGCAGCTAGCTGGCGCTGATGGATGTGTTTGGGTAGAGCAGTGAGAGTGGATTTGAAGCACCACCTATGTAGGGGAGGATTTTGTGTGAAGCAGGATGACAGAATGAGGTGCAACTACTGAGTACAAGCTCAGGTAAAGTTAATGCTGAAGAAGAGATCTAGTTTTAGTGCTAATGTTAAGTAAGAAAGATTTCTGGATGCTTATGATATTTTACGATGTTCTATATTTACATGCATAATGTTATTGAGCAAAGACATTGATCCAGCATGGTGGCTGCTGGGGACATGAGTGTAACAGGAGCAGCTGGAACTGGCTGACAAGATGACTAGCTTCCTCATAGTTTAAGGGTTAAATCAAGATGCAGTAAAGCTTCAGAAAACACTGCCAAGATAAAATGAGATGGTTACAAATGGACAGAGTTGGCCAGGGTGACAAGATATATTTATACCTTTACTTGGGTTTCATTGACATTTATGGAATAAATAGTCAGGTGGAGAAACAAATGTTTGTCTTATGGTTCTGCCACTAGTTAAGTCCACAAAAGCACAGTTAGTTAATCATTTTTGTAAGCAACTGTAAGATTTTTCTTCTAAGAGGCTAGTGAACTGTTGAATGTTTTACTCCTTTTTGTTTTGTGTTGGTTTTTTTTTAAAGGGGGGAGATAAGCCATTTGCAGGCCGTTTACAGGCTGACCCTACAGTTTAATAGCACAGTTTAACATCTAAAGCTCTGAAAATGTGATAGTTGAATACTCAAACTAAATCGTATCTTCATGACCTTAGTAGCTTTTTATGTGAGACCATTTTATTGAAATGTATGTTTAGCAAAAGTAGTTTGAAATACAGTTGAACTTATCTTTGAACTTATGCAAGTTGCACACTACTCTTAAAACTTGATGACTAGTATCTCATGAATGCCAGGGAGCCACATTAAGGGTTTCAGCCGCCACTATGTGTGGGACAACAACATACAACTTAACTATGTAAATGTTGCATTAATGTTGTTTACTTGCACTGAATAATAGAAGAAGGCTCACCAAGTCTGATGCACTGCTTTGATTTCTATCATAAAGGTCAACAGGGAACACAAGTTAGATAAGAAATTAAATGGACTGATATAGTGAGTTATTGTGCTCGGGCTCATTCTGAACGAGCTAAGTGAACTTTTCTGTGGTTACGTGTTAAACAGCAGGTGACCTTCTGTAGAGATACAAGTGCTGATGACAAGCTGTGGTCACTGAAACTAGGTATGACTTGCTTAGTCAGGTCTCTGCAAAGTTGTTTAGATGCATTTAGATGGCAATTAAATTTTTTTAAGTCATCTGTAGAGAACTTTCTAAAAATAAATACTTCTTCATGGCTTTGGTGGGAAGGTCTAAAATGTAGGGCTTGGTATATATTTTTGTGTACCCGAGTATTTGTATTGTGCCTTCAACAAAGGAAACAGGTGTTCAGTCTTCATTGCAAATGGTTTTTTTTCATATTAGAATATTAGACACTACCATAAAAATAGTAAATAAAAGCAAACTGTTACTCTGAAAATATTTTTTTTTTTCCCTCCAGTTAATTTTTTTAAAAAGTCTGTACAGTGTAACAGTAAAGTCAAACAAACCCCAAAACATAAAGCCTGTTATCCTGGTAAAAGCAAGTATCCATAAGTTGGAAAATGCCTGTAGAAAATGGTGATACGTATATAAGTGCATTATGGTAACATCATTTCTCATAGCCCTCTTGCCTCAAACAGTATGTGGGGTGAATGAGGTGAGAAGTAACAAAAAGAGAGGATCTGTTGGAAATTCTGGGCTAAAGCTGAAGGTCCTGCTCTGTCGTAGTCCTTTTGGGTGGTGCTGGGCAACATTCTAATGCAGATGGTGAAGGAACCAAATAATGGTTGCACAAGTAATATAATCTTGGGTTTTCCTAACTTTGCATTCTTTGACTTTGCAACCTTAGTGTTCCACATATGATATTTCTAATTATGGGGTTCAGAATTCTCAGTGATACTCTGCAAGGAAGATCAAAGGTGCTTTGCTGCCACCACAGTCAGCATCTATGAAGCATTTCTCCAAAGAGGTTGTGAAACTAGCTTTCTAGCCAGCAGAGCTCTCTGTCATGATCTTCACAAGGAGAAACCCTGATACCTGTAAGGGTGTGAGTAATACTGTTTCAAATCTTCAGCAGGAAGCAAAGAAAAGGCAGGAAGGAGATGGTAGGCAAGACTTGAGGCTTAAGTCTTTAGTGAAGAAGAGGCTGATGGATCTTGTTTCTTTCATAAACACTTTCTCTTGTTTCTCCTATTGTCGTAAAGCTCCTTATTGACTTTTAAGAGGTGGTTTTCTCTAGCCATACGACTGGGTCAGCTCCTGTGTAGTAGGCAGTTTTTTGCTTGGTTGGTTTTTCTAGTGCTTGAGTGATGCACTAGTACCAGGTGATGTACAGGAATGTGACACCAGTGTTGCTGGCTATTCTGTCCTCACATTTATGTTCTTGCCTTTTTGTTTATTTTTCCCCTTATTTCATTTATATTACCAGGAAGTGTATGACAGCACTAATGGATTCTTCTCATTAAGAAAGCTTTTAAATTTTACAAAAAACAATACTTCAGTAATTTAGAACCTTAAAAATCCTTGTGATAACAGAACAATTTTTGAATGTTCCTCTTGATTCTAATACTCACTAAATCTAACCTTTAAATAGTATTCATCAAGATACTGTCATCAGAAACAAGTTCCATTCTTTTTTCCTACTATGTGTATCATCAGTTCCAGTTAAGTAAAGCCTAAATTGTGTGTGTTTACATACATCTTTTTCATGAAGGTCTAAGTATTTTCTAGAAACCTCTAACTTTACCTTTTTGCCTCAGTTCATATGATCCAATGTATACTTTGATTTAGTTTGACTTTAATTCTGTTTATTTATGAGATTGGGTAAATTAGATCTGAAACTCAGGCAAAGACTAATCCAAGATGTGATGGAGCTTAAGGGGACTGTTTTGGTTTACTTTTTCTCTCCCCTTTTCGGTGCCCGAGATGCACGCCATAAATATCCTGTCTTCAATGTGACAAACCACCATTAAGGAACAGCATCTTGTTCAGGCACTCTTGCCACTGTTTTTAATGATGAATTCTGTTGTGGAATGGTCATCACCATTACTTTTTGGTCTTTATTTTTGGATTATTAGATGAACTGTCTTTGGGGAACTAAAGCATAGTTTCAGTTTGGTTAAAATTTATCCCCAGAGAATGGCTAGGCCAATCTTCAGATTCCAAATGAAGGCTTAATCAATTTTAATTTTACAAGCTCCCTGTCATTTGAAGCATTAAAGTGACTCATTTGTTCTTTGAGAATACATGTTTCTCTAACCACAAAGATTAAAACCAAAAGCATCTCTGACACTAAAAGCTGCATGTGCCACAGTGAGGTGGAGGAAAAAGAAAATGCAGGTTCTGCCTTTTGTAGTTTGATGTAAAGGCCAGCCATACCATTTCTCCCCAGCACTGTGGTCCTGGCAAAGGCACTTTTCTTTAGCTTTTGCATGGCTTGTCTGTCTTCATTTGGAGGATGGTATGTGACTGTAGCCTTTGGTGTTTCCTTCTTTTAAGGATGCGTGGCTCCTACAAATAATGTTAGGGGTTAGCCCAATTTAAGGAAGACTTGAACAGTAGGAGAGCTACATGGCAAGTGAAAGAGGGACAAGGAAAGAATAGTGCCATTGATTGTCCTGCATGTCAGATGCAGCTCACATGCTCCTGCTCCAGATACAAAAGATTACTGCTCTTCATGAAGTTTAAGCCGGTTCTTTGCTTGCTCATGGCTCTCTAGCAGATGACCTTGGAAGAATAACCACAGTTCATAGAAGGGTAAGATGCAGTGTATCTGGAGGTCTTTTCTGCTTGGATGTTTAAAAACCAGATGGGAATGTGGAGGTAAAGAATGGAGCAGTGTGTCCAGGCATAGGCTGTATATATGGCATATGGAATTGTATCTTACTTCAGTCCAAACACTTGGAGTAGAAAGATGAAAAGGGAGGCAGGTGATGCTCACAACAGTTACAGTTCTGTTACAAAGCTAACAGTATTCCCTGCAACAACCAAAGGACTGTCTTTTGTGAGATTTTGTTGTTGTCATTTTATGTCTGCCTAATTCTTAATGTACTAGATACCTGGCTTGTGATTAGGGCTTCTGATGCTACAGTAATACCAATTTATAGTAATATGTTGCTCAGTTTGGTCATCTTGCCTACAAGTAAATGGTAGAATCTAGTCAGTTTGAAGAAAAATTTAAATGAAAAGGTTGGATTGTTAATGTTATCGTATCTGCTCTAACTTGTTTCTTATTATCGATATGCAAAGTAATTAGTGGTAAGAGAAGTCATACAGACTGAATAGAAGATCTATTGTTAGGAACAAGAGAGTGGACTGAGCAGACCAGTAATTTGTATGGCAGCTGCTCTGTTCCTGTATGTCCCTTCCCCACTTGCACGGTATGATTTTAGTGGGGAGGGAGGCTATATTTCTTCTGGTTTTGCTTATGTACACCCTCAGGCATGATGAATACTCAGTCTTTCTGATGAATCTCAGTCTCCAGAGTCTTTTAGATAAGGTCCACTAAGGTCAACAGCAAGGACAACATCCACTAAGGTCAACAGCAGAGACAACAAAGTCATTCATTTCATGGCAGAGGAGGCTGTACAGCTCTCTTAAAAATACATATTTCTAGTCCCAAAGAGGAAAAGGTACAATAGCAAGAGCCCAAGTAGGTTAGGAATCTGTAGGAGTTCCTAAAGGAATTTGTGAGGACAAAAATAAAACCCACATCTCCAAAGGAAAGCGATGCACAAATCAAGTCATTTATGCTGCAGACAGCTTTCAGATTTTTGTCTGGGAATTAACTTCACTTTTAGTTGCAGTAGTTTATTGTACCTTGAGACTACAACAGTGCCGCTACTTTGGCAGAGGAATATGCATTGTAAATAAGGTATTTTGTGGCGTGGTGTAACAGTTGGATTGCTGGGATATGCTCTGACAACCTTATAGGAAGAAGAGACAGGAGTAGCATCTAATGAAGCAACAACAGAGAAGTTGGAAGCTTTTTGATGCTGCCTTTGGTAAGAACAGTATATCCATTGAAATATAAATCTTTAAGTGTATTCAAGTAATCTCTGAAAATACAAAGATATAATCTGCATAAAACTGAAAAATCTGTAAGGAAAGAAGCAGGCTTCAATGGCCAAATGAGCAATCTAAACGTGAAATTAACTCCTATTGCTAAATTCCAGCTAATTTTCCTGCATCAAGCCTGCTTACATGTCTTTCTCCCTTGCATCTGTGCATAAGGGTCAATCCCTTCTCCACTTCCACTGTCCTCCATCTCTTGGTTCCACATTCCTAGCTCTTATGCAGAGGTTCTGTCCTTCCTGAATTTGGGTTGATGGTTATTCCTTCCTGCTGACTTGTTTGTGGGGATAGAGCAATGTAAGCAGGAGGGGCAGTATTTTTTAATAGAGAGGGGATTTTGGAAGACTTTAGCTGACAGACACTAAGATACTGAATCTTGCAAAAATTATGTAATTAAAACACCTTAAAATTGACTATCCTGGTAATTCACAGTGATGGGGAAAGAGACATTCCCAGATACAAATGCGAATGTCAGGACTAGTTTTAAAAGTACAGAAGTCCCAGAACTTTTTAGCAAGGCTGTGGATTTTGATGGGTGGTGTATGCATAGTAGTAAAGGGCATTATGGTGGAGCAGGGGAGTAGAAATACATAATTTTGTTTTGTCTCATTAGAGAAACACTTTAACAGCTTCTGTTAAAATTCTCCCACCTCTTTCTAATCCTCCCAATAAACAAACATATACAGATTTCTGCAGATGAAGGACAGAAAATGTTGGCTTGAATGGCAGTCTGATAGTTATAAACAACTCTGAAAATGAGCTTTAAAATGGAAGCTTGCAAGACATCTGAAGGGTAGGTGGACATGTTAAAAAGACATCATCTAAGAAATTGNCTGAGCATCTGAAGTTGGACACTGGATTCTGCTTGGTCATGGATTTGAGATACCCTTGTTAGAAAGTTGTACTTTAAAATGTTTAGTTTTCCTTGTTCACTTTGAATAGGCTAAGTTGCTGTGAAATGTGTGCCCTTCTGCTTGCATGGCATCAGAGGAGAAACAGCTTCTAAAGCTTGCAGATCTCAAACTGTTCATGGCAATTTGACAGGAAAGAATTTATTCAGTTCTCCATGCAGGATTTGAAGTAGTGTCAAACACAGATATCTATGCTATTTTTCTATTTTGTGCTGAAAGACAAGAACTTTCCAAACACAACAGTTTGGATGAGAGCTCTATTTTTATAACTTCCAGGAGATTTGCCCTTTCAACCTTCATAATCATCTTGATGGCCAAGAAAACATAATCTGTGGACAAAAAGACTCTAAAAATTTAGTATGGCTTTTCCTAGATAAAAATGCTTTCCAAAATACTTAATTCTTAAGAGAAATGTCACTTATTTAGGGAAAATACTGTTTATATCTTGAATAATAAAAGCCAAAACAGACCATTGGGAACCTGTCTATGACAAGCTAGTCCTTTCCTGAATTGTTACCCAGTTCTGTGTTAGTATGACTCCTGGCTCTGCCTGAATTGTTTGAATTGTGCAATGGGCAGTTTTTAGAAAAAAAATTTTTTTTTTTAAATAAAATCCAAATAATAGACAATCCACTACAAGCCTTGGTAAATTGTTCTTGCTGTTACGAAAAGGTACATGTTCTTTCTTACCTTGCTTTGTCTAGCCTCAGTCTAGCAAACATAAATGATAGTATCAGTCTTGTGGCTCTTCTGAAACCCTCTTTTGTTTAGTGGCATCCTCCTGGAATTGTGGCTGCTGGGACTGGACATGGTGATGGCCAAATACAGAATTATTGGACCTTTTCTTTCCCTTGACAGTGCCCTCTTACGCAGCAGGGAATTGCAGTAGCTCCTTGTGACTACAGCACAAGAGGTTCAGGTTCAGCTGATTATCTCTTCTAACCTGCAAAACTCTCATTACTGTTTCTGAGCACAATCTTCCACCCTGAAAGTGTGGCCAATGTGATTTAGTCTTAAATTTTAATCTTGAATGCATGACTTTGGCTACTGTTAAAACTCAAATGGCTTGCTGATGTTCAGATATCAGCTCATCAAGATCACGCTTTTCCTCTCATTTCCGTTATCTACCAGTTAGTTTTCCTCTTCTCCCTCAGTCCTCCAGTGCAGGTCATTGCAGGGTAATTCCCCAATTGAAATGGATGAATTGAAGGCAAAGAGTTTAAGAGCATCCACTGGCAATGCAGGTTGAAAGTTCTGCTGAGCAGAAAGCCCACACGATTCCTAACACCCATAGAAAAAAATGCCACAACTTCTGTTTCTAACATCTTGTAACATCAGTCTGCCTTGGGAGTGATGCTACTTTTTACAGCATACAAACAGGGAGAAAATCCTATGAAATCAGGCATATTAAGGTGGTGTATAAGAAGTCATACTTGATCTACTCTGAGATCCCATGACAGGAAAAAAGAATATTCTTTTGGGTTTGAGTGGATGTACTGGGCAGAAGAAGAGCTGTGTATATTGGGTGTTGTACAGACTTAGCCTTCCATTGCAGGTGTATCAGTTTTGTTATCCTGTCATCTATTTAGTAAAGCAAGAGTCCTGATTCTGATCTGATTTGCAGTAGTTATAGCCTCCAATAATTACACATTTAATTACTGCTGAGAGAGAGAGAGAGAAAGAAGATGTGGACTAAGTGACTCAAAAAGTTAATCTTGGTTATTTTTTTAAGCGATCAGAAAAGTGTCATTAGTAGCTGTCAACTGCTACAGTGTTTCAACATGTTAATTTTGTTTCATTATTGCTTCTTGCATTTAATATTGGAATATTCTAGCAAAAAACCAGAAATAGGAATTCATTGTACTTCCTGGGATGGGGGGGTTGTTGCTTTCCAAATGCAGCATGTGTACCAAGGTGTTTATTATATTGGTAAACTCTTTATTGCACTCTGCTGAGGGCACAAATGCTAAATTTGCCGCAGGAGCAAATGGCTATTTCCAGGTGCCTAGTAAGTGACAGCCTTTCAATGGAAAGCCCAAGAAGAATATTTCAGTGTCTGGAAAAACACATAAAATTTTCTGTATCTTCTCCCGCATGAGAAAGGTGAATAGCAAGAGGTATGAAGGGCGTTTCATTATTTATTAGGCTTAATCAAGTTCTAAAGCAGCACTTACTTCATCTTGTTGGATAATAAGTCACTGGGAACGTAACAGCCAAAATGCAAGGCAGATTAAGAGTCTCTCTGGATTTTTCAGGTGTTCACAAAATTTTTGTTTTTAAAATTGAAATTTTGCTTTCAGTTGTAATGCTCTTTCAGCCTTGTTGACACCCTGGGTGAAACTGCCTGCCTTGTTTCAGACAGTCTGAAACATGCTTTGGGAGGTGTGAACTTTCTTAATCAGCAGCCACTAACCTGGGATCCTGGTGACTATTAAAAGTTAACTGTTCTATTGCAAGCTGCTAATGTGTTGTGTTTGGAGAGTTTTGGTTTACTGATTAGGTGCAGATTTTTTTCTTTTCATTGTTTGGGCCTTTCTTCTCTTCCCATGCTAAATTGTCTCTGCCTTCCCACTTTTGTTCTCTAAAGTGAATGGACTATCGTCTTTTCAGAAATGGCAAGAGTTTAACAGCTGTGTCTGTGGCAGGATTTTTGTTTAGGAAAATAGATATATTTAATTTGAATTATTGTAGGATAACCCATATTTAGTGTTCTGAGAGAACTTAAACAAAACAACAACAAAATAATCCCATTTTTCTGAAGGATGTGGTTTAACTTAAAAAGCATAGGACTATAGCAATAGGAGAGTTGATGAACTATTTCTAACATGGATCTTTGCAGCTGTTGGTGAGCAATTTAACAATTTCCTTCAGTAAGGATTTCCTTGGGCTCCTTCCTCGGTGCCCAAGTATGCTGCCCTGCTGCTTCTGCAGCCAGAAGGAGCATACCTCTGGTGAATCCAGGTAGCACCCATGTACAGAGGAAANTTAAAAGAAACAGTATGGACTTTTACAAGAGAAGAGAGCACCACACTGTGCCTTAAATTAATGCAATCCTGATGCATTGTTACAGTATTAAATGCGGGAAATTTTTTTCTGGGTATGGTTTGGATTTGCACTCTGGACAAAGAAATTGACCTCAATTTCTGCTCTCCTTGCCTACACTAAGGAGCTCAGGAATACCTGGCTGCTTACTTCTGTGGCTTGGATTCTGACCATCTTTACATTAANAGTTTCAGAACATTTCCCAAAAAGTAGCACAGGACACAGGTTTTTGGGTGTGGTTTTCTGAGTTGGTGGGTTTTTTTGTCATAACTGTTGTGTTTTATTTTTTTGTTTGTTTGTTTTTGGTGGTGTTGGGAGTTTTGTTTGGTTGGGTTTTTTCCTAGTGTTTGAGTAGAGGTTTTTGTCAGCACTGCAGCACTGTCCTGGGCTCTACAACATGTCACCTTTTCTTAAATTTCCAAAGGATGGTAAACCACACTAAGCAACATATCACTCCTCCCATGACTTGAATTCTGACTCCCTGGAGCTTGCAAGAGCCATTAGAAATTTGCTTTAAATAGCCTTCAGTAAAGGCAGAAGTTCATCTTACCTACTTATTAAAGGATTANCTGCTGCTTCTGCAGCCAGAAGGAGCATACCTCTGGTGAATCCAGGTAGCACCCATGTACAGAGGAAAAGAAGGAATGCCAGTTTGGTAATATCATCTTCCTTCTGGAGGTTACTGTACATGCCTTTTGCTGGTACTGTGTTTCCAAATATTTTGGTTATGATATTTCTATTCCTTCCCGCGTGAGCTATATCCAGAGAGTCTGTGGAACATGCCCTACATCATCCATGAATTTCTTCCTGTCCAGTACTGAAGCAGCAACACTNTTTACAGAGGAAAGTAGGTCCCTGAATTATGTTCTTTTATTTGTCTGCCTACACTCCACTGCCTTCCATACCAGCTGTATGAATTAGTACATGAACGACTTGCAGCTTGTGGTAGCAGCTCATTCTTGGTCAAGAGAGAGGTGCATCCATGCCCAGAGGGATTGCTGCACCTCATTTCTATGCTGTTAGAGTTGTATAAATAAGATATGCAATGACCAAGCAGAGTTATAACAGTCTAGCAGCAAGTGTCACAAT
>WAAD01002692.1:97972-109701 GCA_013389945.1 Fregata magnificens
CATATGTCTGCTCTGTTTCAGAATGAGCTTCTCTCAACTCTGAAGTAATTAGTGCAAACTAGATAAAGTATAGGCTTAGTATATTTAGCTGCTGTTGTTTTAGCCAGACCTAAATGTAACTTTTGCGTTGTGCAACTGACTGTTTCTCCTACCTGTCCCCCAGTACTTTGCATCATGTGAGGGGCAAAATGTTTGAGATTTCTAAGAGGCAAGCTGAAGTTTTACTGAAAAGCCAGGTGGTTGTTTAATTTGGGTGGAATTTGGCTGTCAGACACCTGCTATAGGTCTCCTCAATATCCTGGGAGTGGAGTGCCACTGCTGATCAGTCTTAATTCTACGGACAATGGTTTTGGCAATAGGTTATATATTTAATGGTCAACTTCAGGCACTCTCTTGCCTTTGATCTCCCTTGTCAGAAGCAGCATAAGGAACCGGTCACTGGTGCCAAGGAGCATGTTTAGCAGCTAGCTGGTGTTTGTAAAGGAGAGTGAAAGGGACCTGCAAATGCAGGGCTTTGCTCCTGAGGTAGGAGGGAGGAATAAGTCGACTCATCCCTGTTTGGCCTATGAGGGCTGCAGAGAGGTGCAGCTGGGTGTTGTCATCTGTGTTACCTAAAGCCTAGCCTAGTTTCTGTTGAAATATCTGATTAATTTTGAGGTTTTCATTAATGTGGGTTTTGGAACAAATTAAATGTGACCAAGGTCCCAACAAGGATCTGAAATCTGTTTTCTACTGAAGAACTCTTTATACAAATGAACACCAATTTGCATCATTAAGCACATGCTTCACTCAGGCTGCCCAACAGGATTGAACATGAAGACAGAAATTGCCTCTTGCAGTGCCTTTCTTATAAGGTGACAGCCACTTAGGCCCAGCTCGTGCTTTGGCTTGTGTGTGTGTGTTCTTTTACAGCCTTTCTGGGGAGGTGGTAGTTGTTTTATAGCAGTGTGAGTTTGCTGTGATGCTCTTAAAAAGGGCTGTGTATCTTGTACTTCCTCAGAGACTAACTAGCAATTGGATATTCCCCACCTCTCCCTGCACACCCTAAGGATTTACAGTGTTTTAAGGTGTGTGAGAGTATTTGTTCCGATAGGAGAACTCATCATAAAAAGTTGTAACTTGTTTCTTGCAACAAAGGCAAGTTGTTTTGGTTGCGTATGGTATTACACCACTGTGTTTCAGTGTCAATTTATGCCAGGCTTCAAATAGGATACTCTGCAATTAGTTTGTTTTCTGGTTGTCTGTAATCCTTTCAGGCTAGCTAACATTAACGAGCGGCAGCATTGCTGCGGCTGGTTTTCTTTTGATCATGCACAGCCCTAGTCAGGAAATGGGTGAGGAGCATGAGTCATGATTACATTACCCTAATGTGACTGCCTACTAGAAGTTTTCTTTTTGCCGCCAATACTCTTTCCCTTGATGCTGCTTCTGAAAACAAAATGTCCATTTTGGAGCACTTTGAAATATTGACCTTTAAACAGAGGGATTTATGTTCTCTTGCAGTCTCAAGGCAAAGTTCTGAGCAGGAGCCCCTGCAGAGTGCTGAGAGAACATGAGCGTCTGCAAAATGCTTTTCCAGAAAGCTGCAAAGGGCAGGACCTGACTTGCAGTACATTAGGTCTGCTTGAGTTCATTGAATACAGAATGTTTCCCTGACCGATTTAATTTTTCTGTCATGTTGCCTGCACATGCAGGCTCGAGGTCCAGTGTTCTCTATATACAGATGCTGTCATCTCACTCACTGTTTGGCTTAAGCTGTGTCTTAGAGCTGTACTTACCTTTTGAAATACAGCTGCAGTACTGGGAAGATAGGTGCTGAGTACTGGCTGAGGTAAAACCCTGAGTGTTGAGAAGGTAGCTTTAGTGGGATTTGAGACAGCAGTATTTCAGACAGTTTAATTAAATACATGGGGTTTAGAGTTTGGAAGAAATATCAGCTGCTAATCAGTAACTTGCTTTAGCACTGAATTGCCACTGTGCCACTCTGAATATTCAGACAGTATACCTCTGTGCAAGTGCTGGGTATATTAATTTCTTTCAAATTAAACTGATTAACTCTGCCTGGTTTTAAAAGCAGTATGTCAAAATGACTGTTGGCACAGAGAGTGAATGCACTCTGATACTGTTTGATATATTCCAGAAAAAAGGAGTCTGATCAATTTAGTACAAGCAACTCAAGTTAATAGAACTGAGTGTCTGTCGCAAAGAGATTTCAGGAGGAAGTGGAGACCCTTGTGCTGCTGTCCAGCATGATGCCTCCCTATCAGCTGGGGCACATCGCAGGTGTCACTGACATGCTGCAGAGCAGAGCCAGAATATGACATGTCTTTCAGTTGTCGCTTATTCCTTCAGATTCTTACCTCTGCTCAAATGGTGCCTTCAAATAGTGGAGTTGTTCTGTTAGGAGTGTAGTTGAAACTCACAGTGAAGATGTAATTTATATTTTTTTCCTTTTGTTTCATATAAGGGCGATAAAACAGTTACTTTAGTTGTATTAACAATCTACTTTGAATTGCATATAGATAACAAAATTTTAGAAGTCCTGTCTATGCCATGATTTCATCCCCGTTCCTTAAAGAGGGCATGAGTTGGACCAAAAAAGAAATTCAGTGAAGATTTTTGTAATCCATTGAAGAATTTACTTTCTTCCATCTACCCCAGCCCCATGGTGTTTAATCTCATCTTGATGACCACTCAACTCTCTGAAGGAGGCAGAAGAATACAACAGAGCAGAGGATTCTTCCTTTTTCTATGTAATAAAACAAATAAGTCCTGTGGAAATTTATATTTTTTTTGTAGCTTTATACCTCTACCTCATTGTTAGCCTTTGCATATAGAGGGCTCTCTGGCCTTCAAGTTTGTTTTAAACCTAGTTTATCAGCCACTTCAAGACGGTAAATATCTATTTCAAGGGAAACGCTTTGAGAATTGAGTAATAGAACTGGTGTTTATAATATGGCTATGTCACTTGTGTGTTTCAAGGAGACGATGAAGAATATTTGACTTAGAGATGAAGGATATTTGAGAATTGGAGGTAGGGAGTTCAGGATAGGGGGATTTTTGGGGGTGGAATGCTTTCATTTTAGATTGCCTATTGTCAGGATCTACCAGTTAAGGAAATGTTAAACTAAGGATCTTTTAAAAAAAAAAAAATAGTAGTAATAAACTCTTAACTATAGCTGGAAAAGCTTCATTTCAACATGACAGCTACTTTGGAAACACTAAGGCAGAAGCTAGTGGAGCTACCAAACCATTTTTGCATCAGAAGTTAATAAAATCTGGATGTAATTCCATGGACATTTTTTCTTGCACAAGAGTTGGTTAAGAATTTCCCATCCCTTCTGCCAGAACTCCTTCCTCTCTGAGTGATGCTTCATGAGGTAGCTGCGCTATTCAAGTGACTTGTTGCAGCTGAAAGTAGCAGTCTCACTCCTAGCCTTGTGATCTTACACCCCTTTCCTAGTTAGTTTTCACCCAGTTCAGTGTGCTGAACTGGCTTATAAGGGGTCAAGTGTGTGCACACGGTAGGGGGGAAGGGGGAGAATGCCTTTCTGACAGCAACAGTTATATTGGGCTTGAACTCTCTTGAAGTGGTGCCATCGGTCACACTGCAGCTGTTGGTAAGCCTTTACTGTAAACTGCGTCAGTGGGGAGAATTGCTGCTGTGACTGGTTTGCAGTGTGGCTTGTAGGTCTGCCTGCCCACAGAGGGTACAAGGAACTGCAGTGCAGAACCACGAACCAGCAGAGAGGAGTGAGGAATCCAAGGTGGGAACTTCTTAAACCAACTTTGACAGATCAGAGCTGGGTTGGGGAACTACACCCTCTGTGTCAAAAGAGAAAGCCATCTATGCTAACCTGCTCAGAATTACAAAGGGTGTGGATTCATAATCCACTTAAACTGATATGAGTGCTGGCTGACATCAAAAGGGGCAGTACTGCCTCAATCCACATCTTCCCAAGTTCTTCCATACGGCAATACCAGCACTTATGTGAACATACCTTGAGCTGCGTCAGGGAGCGGCTTTGGCTAAAAACTATTCCTTTCTTCTCTCTCGGCAGATGAGATTTCAACCAGAGCAGTTACCCAATCTTTTAGGTGGTACATGGGCTCATCTTATGGTGTCGTGTGTCCCCCCCCCATTTCACAATCATTTTCCTTTGGCCTAAGAGAACTGATAGACAAGTTTTTAAGCCTCTCCATCTCGTGGCTTATGCGTTTATGGTCCCCAGCTGTTTGCTCATCTGGCCTGCTGGCTTTGTAGGAAGAAATGTGTGACTGTGCTTCAGTGCACAGTCTGTCTGACGTAGTGTAACCTCGCCTTCACTGGCTGCATGAGTTAAGGTGCTAGACTTTGTACTGATATGTACCTATGCCCAAATCTGCATGGTCTTGCACTCACACAATTTTTGAAAGCCAATGATAAAACTGAACTATATGGTATTAAATCCGTATGTATGAATGTACCAGCCAACAAAGCTTAAAAAGAAGGTAATAAAGAGGGACCAGTTTCAGTCCATGGAGCCGAACAACAGAATACAGTGAGCTCATTAAATGCCTGCCTCTGGAGAAGAGAAAAAAAGAAAAAAGGTTTTTATTATTCTGGAAAAGATGCTAACTTTTCAAAGCTGAAAGAAAGCTGTGACCGAAACCTGTTGGAAGGTGAAAAAAAATTTGCTTGATGAAAAAAAAAAAAGGGAATTATTTAAGACATTCTAATGAGTGGTTAAAAGCACAACTGCAAACCCAGACTCTATAAGGCATTTGGCCCAATATTGCATCACAGCCAAATTTTTAAAACATCAGTCCTCTGCAGTGTCAACAAAGCACGTATTAAAAACGTTTAGAATCTCAGAGTAAATACCAGAAAAGTCAGCATCAAAGAGGGATGTATTTCTATTGAAATAGTGCAGAGATCTTTTTATACAGCATTGGGCTGCATAGTATTTTTATAAGCGGCCTGCAAATAAGTGTAAAATTGTTG
This sequence comes from Fregata magnificens, assembly GCA_013389945.1. Classification (NCBI taxonomy): domain Eukaryota; kingdom Metazoa; phylum Chordata; class Aves; order Suliformes; family Fregatidae; genus Fregata; species Fregata magnificens. The sequence goes on from WAAD01002692.1 coordinate 102,957, forward strand.
TGGTACAAATTTGCAGGTGATGGAGATTGGTGAGGAAATATTCATGAGGAAGATGGAGAAATCTCAACTAATTTATTGATTGACAGCTTGAGCACATTCACATATTTTCTCTTTCTGAGGTATGGCCTTGCTTTTTACCCTAAGGATTATAAATCCAGCTTATTTGCTGGAGAATGATAGCTTGGAAAGCCTTTGGTTTTTTGGTTTGGGTTCCCCCCCCCCCCCTAAGGAATAGAGTCTTACTGAACAAACAGTGTAATATGAGCACCAGCATTGGCTGTGCCAGCAAAATTTGTTGATTAAATGAATATATGTGTATCTTCATCCTAAAAAACAGAATGGGGATGCCCACTCTGAACCAAGAAATGGCAATGATAACAAATTTCTACTTTTGCCAATATAGCTTATTCTGCTTGGGGAACCCGTTTTTGTTACACCAGCACAAGAACTCTTAAATGGTTTGTAATATAATGCTACCCTGTAAATACAGGAAAATTCCTGTTTTAAGATGGTGAGGATAAAAGCAGAAATATGATCTTGTTCATAAACAAGGCAGCAATGATGGGAAGAAATAAGTGATTTTTTTATCTTTGTATATGCTGTTAGGGAGAACGGTATTGAAATGCTGTCATTAATTCTGATCTGCTCTGAAAAGGATGTTGGAAAATTGGAGAGGGTTCAAAGGGGGGAGAGAGAGGTATTTGAAGGCTTAGAATTACTCCCCCACCATCGCCACATGAGGAATTCCCCCTGTTCACTTCGATCAAAAAGGATGACTGAAAAACAACTTGGTTAGTATTCAAGTACCTTAACAGGGATGAAGGTTACTGGTTCATAAAGGGCCTTTTNCTTAAATATGTGAAATACATCATTCATTTCAATATAATGCACAGGTACTTTGGTACTTTACTAGTTTAAAGTTGGAGGTGTTCCCTGGTTAATATGGCTTACTCCAGCTTGATCTATTTGAAAGGGTACTATGCAGGAAAAGGGGGCAAGATTTAAAGCAGTCAGCAATTAAAAATCATTTCAGGAACTTGTTTTTTCTTTGTTCATGAACCTGGGTTTTAGCGGGGAAAAAGAGGAGGGTGCTGGAGAAATGGAAGATACCTGGAGAGAAAGACACTGTATGAAGCCTCTCCCTGTCTGTGCTTACACTTAATGACAATAAACACTTCTACAGGTAGACTGCTCACAGCTAGTGTACTATTTATCTTTTACATGGGAAAAAGTGTTTATAGCAAGGGAGGTGAAAATGTATCCTTATATAATTTTTTTTCTTACATTTCCCATTCACTTTCCCTTCCAAAGATGACTGATAATGAATTAATTCCTTTGCTTTAAAAAAAAAAAAATTCTCCCCAGTTAGTGTATAGCTGAAGTTTTCCAAGCCTTCCTTGTCATTTATTAATATATCTNCATGAGGAATTCCCCCTGTTCACTTCGATCAAAAAGGATGACTGAAAAACAACTTGGTTAGTATTCAAGTACCTTAACAGGGATGAAGGTTACTGGTTCATAAAGGGCCTTTGTAATCTCACAGACTAATACAGAACAAAATAATAACTGGAGACTGGGGCCAGTTGTTCAAATTAGACAGCAGCCCCAAATTAGATAACTTCAGCAGCTCATTTCTGCTGTGCTGGTACAACTGTTTGAATGATACAATGAACTGTGAAAATGTTTAGGGTTTTAGTTTTTTGGGTTTTTTTGGTNAGACACTGTATGAAGCCTCTCCCTGTCTGTGCTTACACTTAATGACAATAAACACTTCTACAGGTAGACTGCTCACAGCTAGTGTACTATTTATCTTTTACATGGGAAAAAGTGTTTATAGCAAGGGAGGTGAAAATGTATCCTTATATAATTTTTTTTCTTACATTTCCCATTCACTTTCCCTTCCAAAGATGACTGATAATGAATTAATTCCTTTGCTTTAAAAAAAAAAAAATTCTCCCCAGTTAGTGTATAGCTGAAGTTTTCCAAGCCTTCCTTGTCATTTATTAATATATCTGTATTACAGAGCATATTCACGTTTCCTTACTTACCCCTGAGCAGACAATTGTTTCAAGAATTCAAGCTGCTTCAAGTAGCAGTACCTTGGAGTATTTGGTACTAAGTGTGGAGCCACTATTAATCTGGAAAGATATATCAGGTGGAACTCTCCAGGGCTATCTTCCATCTCTGTTACTGTACATTACTTTCATGAATGATTTGAATGTATACTTATTACATCTGCAGATGATGCTAAACCTGTGTGCTGTGGAGGCCAAGATTAAAATTCAAAGTGGTCCTGACCATTTTAAGTGTTTGAAATTAATAGAATGCAATGCAGTTAGTATGGAGGCTTTGCTACAGGGACATAGTCAAGAACAAGATGTAGAATAATCTAGCTAGACAACAGTTCCTCACTAAAGGAGCTAGGTTTTTAGTGGACCACAAACTAAAGATAAGCCAACAATGTTGTGATGCTGAAAGAAAAATGCAGACACTCTATTAAGAGAGAAATAGAGATCTCGGCTTGAATATTGTGTTTGCTTTTGGGCATATTTCAAGAAAGATTTGTGTCGAGGGGAGGAAGACCAGAAAAGGAGGTTGGAGGTGAAGCTATCTGAGCTCCAGAAAACATGACCTGTGTTGAAAGGTTGAAATATTTGCATGGTTTAATCTGAAGAAGAAAAGGCTGAAAGGAGATGTAGAATGCATAAAATAATGAATTGTATTCATCAGGGCCCAGACTGGAGCAGGGGAGACTTTAGGTACATGTTCTCTGATGACTAGCCTCTGTGAAGTAAATTAATGTGTGCAGTCTGCACCTGTAGGGAATTTTAAGAGGAGGGTGGACAAACATCTTCCAGGACTAGCAGAAGGCAGATCTTTGAAGGAGGATGGAGAAATGAATGAACTGCATCATAGGGTCCCCTCTTGACCTGTGTTTCTGCAGTTGTGGGAAGGATTGGGGATTTCTTTTCCTTCATTTTCTAAAAAGCATATGTGACAATGGGATAAAATAGGTTAGATTTGGTCTAGGAAAGTAGGTTGAGTGCAGTTCAAGAAAATTAGTTGAAGTGTGATTAGCCTGATTGTTTTTTATGAAGTAATTAAATCTGTAGCTTTAATCAGAAAGGTGCAAATTCTTTGATGGCGGGAGAAACAAAGGGGTGAGGACTTCTAATCCTATCAGGGTAGTTGACTTTAATACAGATTAGTTCAAAGGCTGGGCCTCTTATAAACAAGGTAAATTTAGATGAACAATCTGGAGGGAGAAGTGTTACCACCTGATTTGGTTGAAGCTACTTAGAAGGTGGTGGCTCTATAAGCAGAGGCTCACTGGTGGCCTGGTCTAGAAGACAGACTTGTGGCCTCTTATCTTCAGAGGCTGCCAGTTGATATGGACACCTAAGTCCACAGGAACATGAAAGGTAAGCTCTATGGTGCATCATCTGCTGCTTTTCTTGTACCTGAAGACTTGGTTATACCGGGAGTTTGTTTTACCTGCATTCGGGAATTGTGACTACACGAGTTCAAGCCCCTGTTAGAAAGACAATAAAAACATGGCTTGCACTGATGTTGTTTCAGGCATAGTGAAAGAATCAGCACTGACAAGGATGTTCTCAACAGTTTGTTTGTGCTGCTGAAAGCTACTGGTAGCTAAAACCCAAAATGAACCCCTAAAGCCTAATTCTTCTATGCTTGCAGATATTTCATTGTGTAGAAAAGTTGCAGCAGCTTATTGCGCAGTTTGTATCTGTCTTTTGCTGTGTTACTGTATTCTCATTTGCATATGGAAATAATGTACAGACTCTGTTTTCTCCTAGTGACTTGCTCCACAAGATAATTCAATGTTATTTTAAAAGATGCTTTGGAAATGGGTTTCTCTAAAGTTTACATGCTTCTAGCCAATTATGTGTAAGGCAGAGCCCTTGCAAAGGATTGTCCTGTAGAAAGCCCATAGGCTTCCCAGGGCGCACAGTTGCTTCTGGTCCTGCACTGTGGAAATAGGATTTTCTTTCTATCATTTCTTTGCCTAGGACACGGCTTAAGGATCTAGGTCTCTTGGGATTTGTGCACAAATAAAATTTTGCACCTCGGCCCTTATTTGTCTCTGGCTTTGTAAGCTTAGCTGTTGAGATATTTGCTGACAGTCTGTCCTTTTAAAACGGACTGTGGAATAAACTGAGGCATCCATGGAAAACTGAGCTGTGTAGAAGGTGATGATTGCTGAGTGGACAGAAGGTTCGCAAGGCAGATTGAGAAGTGCCTCTGAAAATATTAGTCTTTGTTACCAAGCAAAACACTTATATAAGAGAGTGTGAAGTGATAGGAATGAAAATGAGCAAGTGTTACAGCCAAACTATAACTTTAATTTTCACTAGGCTGAAGTTTCTCTGGCTTTGCTTGTGCTTGGATCTTGTCAGGAGAGGGATATCTCTTCAACTGGAAGAAAAATCCTTTCACGTTGTTTTTCTCTTAAATTAAGGTCTTCCACTGTAGGCTGGTAGTCTGGGACTGTGGTTATACATTTGGTTTTCTGATAATTTCTTATTCAGCTTGGCTATAGGTCCACTTAGTTACTGAGTTGAAATTAGTTAAAACAGAGACTCTTTTAGCAGCAAGATCAGAAAAAGGTCTCATTTTAAGACAATGAACTTTACTGTGTGGCCTGGTATCGAGATTGGGGTGTGTTCTGTCCCTTCTCTTAGCCTGTGTGTACCAGTGATATCATTAAATCTCGCTGAATGCAGGGAGTATGTAAGGTTCTTGTGAAAATTTTGTGGACTCATTTTTTAGTTTTGCAGGAGTTGAGCTGGAGGCTTAGTCTCATTAACCTTTCTTCGTTTGCCAAAGTTGGATTTTTTTTTTCCTTATTAAAAGAACTGCTTTTTTTAAACCATGTTATATATTGATATAGGTTCTTCCTTATTTAATTGTAAAAGAAATATGAGTAATTAGCAGTATTTTAGGCTAAGTGAATATTTCCAGATTTATGAGATATTTCAGCTGTTCAAAGTAGCTTAAAACCTGTACTCCTTTGGGCAGTAGTTGATAAAGAGGATAGGTATGCAAAAACAAAGTACAGTCGCTCTGAAGCCTATGTTATGCTGTATGTGGAAAGCCTGTCCACTGAGGCGGCAACCCTTATCTTTTATTTACAAGGTGTAATTTGCAGATTTTTCAGTAGAGTGGCTAGTGAAATCCGCAGCAATGGTAGCCTTTTTTTTTTCAGCAGGGCAAACGATGTTTGCAGTAAGCACATAATTGTGAAAGTTGTTCTCTTCAAATGTAAAGCCTCTTGCACTGGCCAAATGGAAGGCAAGGCCTTCACAAATACAGGGACTGCTGTATAAAGAGGGATTGTAATTCCTGGCACCCGTGTCTCTTGCAGCGTCCTCTGAGGTAGTGTGGTTTTACACTGCCCCTTACTGGGGCTCTCTCATAGTGCAAGAACTAAAGGAGATCTGGATGCCCAAAAGTTTGCTCTATTTTGGATTTTTGCATTTTTTTTTTTTTCCCCCTGAGCTCTGAGCTAAATAAAATACAGTGCTGCTCTTGTGTGTCAAAATGGATTATTTATATTAAAAGTTATTTTACACTTGATTTTATTATTTCTTGATGTTCAGATGTTTCATTGTGTCCTTCAGGTTTCTTTTGAAATCTCCTTGTAGAGTTTGGTGATAATGGTCTTTGATACACATCCAAACTGGTGGAAGCCATGAAACTTCGAATGAACTAGGATTTGTCTTTCATTTTTAAACTAGTGACCAACAGGTGTGACTTGGGACCACATTGACACTACATTGCCACTCATTCCAGATTAAAAGATCTGAAAGCATGAGGAATTTGAATCAGAGTGGATTCTGCCTGTTATTCCTGAGAAGTGAGATGGAGCTGAGTTCACTAGATAAACATAAAACAACCTTACCATTTGGCTTTGTTTGCTAAGAATAGTCTTCTCTTTAGAGTTGAGGACATTTTGTTTAGCTAAATGGGTTGCTTGGGTAGAATGATAATTGGGGGAGGGGAGGCGGAAATGCAGTGAATTTTTCAGTTTAAAACTGGAAGGTAACTGCGTTGACTAATCAGTTCTGTTGCCATGGGGTATGGCACAAGTAGAGATCTTATTTAGGATTTATTTTTGTATCTTACAGTACCAAAACATGGAGTTAAGTTGGTGGAATTTTGGTATGTAATGTGAATCTCCTAGTATTCTGTAGATCCTAATGAATTACCATTTTGTGGTGCAGAAGGAAGCTTTGAAGTGCTTTTAACTGATTGATGCAATCAAATATATTTTCAAAATTAAAAGTATAAAATGTCCTTATAACTTATAGAACATTGAGCTTATTTTGTATGACAGCTTTCATCTGTTTATACCTGTTGTACTTTTTGGGGGAGGGTTTTTCAATGATACCTGAAGTACAGTAGATATCTGGTGGGAATCAAAAAACCTAAATACTAACTTGGCTAGATTCCCAGCTTCCCTTGTGATACACAGTTAAGTACCCCACTGTAGGGACTAATTACTTAGGTTAAAGGGTTTGTGAAAATGCTTAAATACTTCTTGACAATCTGGCTGTATAGCCATACAGTACAAAGTTTTAAAACTGGTGATTCTTACCGGGCTAAAGAAGGAAAATTTCTGCTGGGGCATGGATAAAAGCCAGCAAAAGTTGCCCTTGTTACAGACAGCTTCCCTTCACTTATTGCATAGAACAGTCTTTCTGTGCAAAAACTGCAAGCTCCT